>LPNX010306327.1:133304-215448 GCA_001517045.1 Pseudotsuga menziesii
TCATTTAGATACATGTCTTTTATACTTATTTATTTATCACCTTTAATAAAAATTAATACTATATCTAGTCAATGGAAAATAAATTTGAATACAGGATCAAGGACATAACTGTACATGGTATTGAGTACCTTGTGGTCTCAACAATGTAAAGAGGCTACTGGGTATGTGGAAAAACATGATCAAGTTTTAAGGCAAGGTTTGCGTTGGTTGTGTCAAAGGAGTTGAGTGTTGTCTATATATAATTTACTCCAAAACTATGTTGAATAAGAGGTATAGAAAGGAGAATTTGTGAATGCTAATTGAGAGAGCCAACATTATTTAACTTTTTTACCTGATTGAAATTTCATTAAAATGGCTCAACCTTCACCCATGCTGCGATTTTAGTTTGGTATCCCTAAATATTGAAGTTGAAAGGGTTGTGTTACCCAAAGGTAGGGTTGATGGAGGAAGTTTGCAAAAGTTTCCATGGAAATATAATGAATAACGATCACTAGAAATTTGGTATTTAGAGTTTTCATGTGAAGGAAATGACAAACGACATGGTTGATATGCTAGTTAATCAAGAACAAACCAATAAACAACAAATTCAACCCTTAGAAAATGGTAGAGTTCATAGTGAAATATACTCAACAACTAGTTGATAGGAGGAATTTATGATAATGATTGCTTTTTTTCTTGTTCAAGGTGATATTCAAATATACATCCATGCAAAGGAGACATTGTCATCCAAACTAAATTATATTCGAAGTGTTGGAAGACTGATGTGGAAAAATACACAATAAACTATTGAAGGAAAGATAAACTCTAGATTGGCTTCGTATCCATGTTTGATCTTTGTCTCAGCAAAATTGTTGCTCACTCTAGATAATTTTTGTACTATTAAGCAATACAAGATGTATTTGGACATGCCCATGGGGGATTCACCTTGTTGAGCAATATCTTATCACACTCAATCATAAAGGAGGGTTTTTAATTGTGAAAAATAAGGTCAATATATTGTAGATATTGGGGGGAGGGGAATAGGCTATGGGGGGTTTATAGGTATAGGAGGGTATAAAAAAGGGTTTCTAGTAAAAATAATGAATATATTGTAAAAATAAGGGGTTTTTAATTTGATATAGGTATTGGGAGAGGGGATCAATAAAAGTATTTTTGTAAGTAATTATCAATATATAGTGGAATTAGGTTTATTCTTTAATATCCCATGAATGAAGGCGCTATGGCATGGTTTCACTAAGTGAAGACCCCGTGGACATGCCTTAACTCAAGCAAAGTCATTACTAAGGAAAGATTCATGCGAATTGACAAGCAAATGTGGAAAGGGTAGCTTTATTTTTCAAATAGAAAAGCCACCCAATCAATTAGACAAGAAAAGGAAAGGTTAACCTGGTGGATAGTTTCGAACAACATGAAAAATTAGAAAAGTTATTAAACAATAATTAAAGTAGAAGAGAGTAAACTCAACTAGTATAGAAAGGAAAGTTTGTAAAAAAACACCAAAAATTAATCTAAAGCAACATAAAAACCCTACGATGACCTGCATGCCAAGATTTTTTGATTTTTTGTTTCATTTCTATTCTATATTAGCAATAAGGTCAATTACTTAAATGAGGAAAGAGTTCTATATATACAGATCAATAAAGTAGTAAAAGTGTTAGATAGTTCATTTTGGAGCAACGATAGTAGTAGAGGAACACATCTTCACTCTTTCATCCACCACACCTTGAACACTGCCACCATTGCAGGAAAGGAGACGTTTTATATCCTTCCACTTATGATCCACTATGATGCAAATAATCTCTTGGGTAATAAGTGATTAAATTAGTTATACTTATTTTAGTACTTCGATTCTTAGTTTCAATGATTAAACTGTTGGTATTGTTATGGTAGTTATATGCACTTGCATGATTTTCGTTTCACTTAGTGAGCATTTCTTCTTCATTCATTTCTATTTGCTTCTTTGTTTTTTTTATTATATAAGCTAGTAGGTGTTTCTATTAGTATTTTAAAAAGAGATTTATAGACAGTCATAGTAGCTTGAGTGTCACCATCCTAAAGGAAACTCATACCACAGATTAAACATAAGTTTAGAGCTTTCAGTTCTAGCTACTGAATTAATTCTATAGACAAGATTAAAAATAAACCTATAAACAATTTCTTGGTTATGAATGTAACCATTAGAATAAAAAATACCAAGAAAACAGACTTGAAGAACATATTTGTTGCATAATCTTCATAATGGTGTCTTTCAGGAGTCTACTTTGTATGGGTGCCCAAAGGTTCTTTACGGGTGAACTCCATACAAGTAGTTCCTTTGTAGATGGCATCAATATTTCTTTATATTCTTTTGTTCTGAGCTTGAATTTTTTTGTTTTTTTTTATGAATTCCTCCATCAGCAGAACAAGTTCATTGCTTTCTTCTTTTGTATAAAGAAGAACCTTTCCTAGCAAGGTTTTGATCTGCCAATATAAGGCAATGGTCTTGAAACGTTTATTATCCATGGCTCTAGTATTATCGACACATGGGACAAAGGCTCCCATGTTTTTATGTATCTTAGTGTCCCGAGTACAGTCATGGTCTAGTTGGATCCATTCCTCATTCTCTACAAGATTTCTCTAAATATGAGAAAAGGTGAGATGAAAATAAGTAGATTTGAGCTCAACAATATTTTTTTACACTCGTCCATCATTGGTTGGGACTTTGCATTTGCAAGGGTCTCTAGATTGGGGTTATCCAGCCATAGTTAAAATAATGAAAACCAACTGCGGATTATCCTTGATTCGAGATTATACCAGGTTTTTTGTTGGAAACTTAGAAGGGGGAGACTGGAGATTAAACCAATGGCAGGAATGGGTAGTTACCCTACACAAAGAATTGAGATAGTGGAGGAGAGGAGACAATACTAGGTCTAACAAGAGGCATAGCCTATTAACTACAACCTTCTTAACATAGCTCCTTACCACCACAAAATGATAATGAGTAAAATTTTTGCCAAGGTTTAGAAGTACATAATCCACTTGATTGCAATAATCCAGTGTTATGTTCAACTGAATCATGGTTGTATTAGTGTCCTCATTCTCTTGGAGCATCCTCCTTATTTCGAAGGTGGTTTTGAGTAACTCATACTATTGTTGTATTGCTTCCCCACCCATTCCAATGATGTTTGCTTCCTGTTATTTCTTGGTCTCCATATGCATGGATGATGCTCTATAATCCTATATCTTCCTGGACTGAAAACATGATTGAACCTTGTTATTTTCCAATTGTAGTGCTTGCTCAATTCATAATTACAAATAACGATTTCACTGGAGGCTCGGATGCTTGCCAGAATTGCATTTGTGAATTGACTGTGGAGCTGATTGAATTCATGCGTAGGTGGATGGTCTTGTATTGATGATCGAAATCCCTTTGTATGATCATGGAGGTGCTAGATGGAAGGGAGCTCTTCAAAAGGGTTTACATCTAGCTTGCTAGGTGTCCCCTTGGTAGGGTAGGTCCCTATCTTTTCATGCACATTACTAGGAGACACTCGATCCAAGGTCTATTTGCTTCCTTGTTAGAGTCACTTCTAAACCTTAATGTTAACCATTAAAATCCACAACTTGTTAATAATCCTCACTCTTAGTTGTTTAAAGACAACTAAAGAGGTATTTTTGTATGGTGTTTTCCTCATAGTATGTGTATATTTCTAGATTAAGTTATAATATACATATTCTAGGGATGCCTGCTTATGATTGGAAATGCACAAGTCCAAATGGAAGGCTCTCCAACTGTGACAAATGTTGGTTTGTCTATAATTATTATGTGAATTTTCTTGCACATATTCATTTCATGACAATGGTTAGATGACTAATAATCGCAATTGATGGCATTATTTCTTGTATCTCTTCCTCTTCCTTGAATTTCTATAAATTATGTAGTTTATGTAATACAAATAGACAATAATGCTTCATCTTCCTTCAATTCACTTATTTTACCCATAACATTGTAAATGGGTTAATTGGTTACTTAAATATTGACGATATTGTCAATGCATGCAAAGTTTGTGTTTCTTCCCCATATTGAAGTAGGTTTGGACTATTGGGGTTCATAATCCTTCATAAATCAACCAAAATAAAATTTTATTAACTAAAAAAATATTGTATTCATGTTTAGATTTAAATTATATAGAAAACAAAATGAATACAAAAATGTAAATGGAAACACACTTAGGTATTGGAAAGAGCACATAGTAAAACTCAAATTCTATTAATGAATGAAATGGAAAAATATTGTAAACTATAAAGCAATATAAACTAGTTAGAATGGCAGTGGCTTATCTATGAAGAGAGATGTACCATACATGCTTACTTGCAAGAAGACATTACAGGAGGCCAAGAGTGCAATTTAAAATAAAGTATGATTCCCTAGAATGCAAAAACCACAGAGTTCCAAAAACCTAACCCTAGGAAATGCCACGACAAAGGAATGTAGGCCTTGAGGAGGTTGGTTGATATATCAACTACACGGGGGGTGCAAATTTTGCATACAAACTCCATTTAGGGATTTTTTTGGACCATTGCAAAGCTCAATTCATGCTCCATGAGTTTTGCAGGCCACACAATTAAAGATTTCGTAGCCTAAATCAACTACCAAAAACACAAGGGAAATGCCTAGAAAATACATTAAAAGTCTAGAAGCTATAAAACTGAAAAGTCTAGAAGCTAAAAAACTGAAGTAAAACTACCAAGATGTGTAAATATTCTAAATCAATGAAAGAGGTGGGTGGCCACTAGTATCCACCTAGATCAATCGTCCACCCCCTCAAGTAGCAATGTTCCCCATTGCGTCAAGTTGTTCTATTAGACTAAAAAAATTCTACTGAATCTTACTCTCTATGAGCCACATGCCATTGTAAAAAAGTTGCCCTACTTTAACAACCTGATAAAGATGGATGTTCTATTATGGATGTTCTTCATCTAAATGTCCATGATCTGATCGATTATCACTTGCTCAATATAGTCATAACTAAGCTTTATAAGATCCAAGTGCTTGATCACCTTTAAAGTCTTAAAAAAAAAGAAAATACACTTTAAAATAAATTATCAAGCTAGGAAATATGGAAAAGGAAAAGCTAGAGTGACCAGATGCCCTTTATGTAAAGTGAATGATCGAAAATATTCAACATTGGTTGTCTTGTGATTATTTAATGAAGATAATATAAATAATTGAAAGCATCTTGAAAGTTTGAGATTTGTGGGACGGGAAATCTGGGGGAAAGTTTGCATGTTTGGTGTAACAAAATTTTAGCAATGCCGTATGACTAGATAAATATATATATATATATTTAATATAAAATATATTAAAAAAATATAGCTTCTTCAATTGTGAATTTTTTTTTGCCAATAGTCTTGTACATGGTTAAGCTCAGAACTAGATTCTCGACTTAAGTTGTCGAATTTAACCTGTCTTAGGAGATGAAAACATGACCACCGTCCCTTATAATTAAAAATTGTTTCCATGGCTTTATGGTCTTTTCATAAGTCAAGTGAAGTCATTGAATGTAGACTCAAGGAGTTGGGCCACACTTAATTTTCCAAAAAAAAATCCACACCATGTAGACTCAAGGAGTTTGGCCACACTTAATTTTCCAAAAAAAATCCACATGGTGTGGAAACGCATCTTACAGGGCAAAATGAGAGAAAAAAATAATGGAGGACAAAGACGTGGGAGCAAGTAAACGAGCCACACTTAATTTTCCCAAAAAAATCCACACGGTGTGGAAACGCATCTTACACGGCAAAAGTAATCCACACGGTGTGGAAACGCATCTTACACGGCAAAAGTAGAACAAAAATATAATGGAGGACAAAGACTTGGTACGAGGTAAACGAAGACATGCATAGGGTCATTATCAACAACTCTGTTAAAAGTAAAAGTTTAGTTACTAACTTTACTAGCAAAGACTATTTAAAAAAAAACCTATATTAAATGTAAAACTAAATACAATAAAAGTTGAGGTTATTATTTTTTAAATATATTAAAAAAACTATAAAAAATAATTTTATTAATTTTTAACTAAGTATTATACCGAATATGTGTTATTTTTAATTTGTAAAAAATAATTTTATTAATTTTTAACTAAGTACTATACCGAATATGCGTTAATTTTAGTTTGTTGATGAATAACCTCAACTAAGTACTTAGTTGAGGTTATTATTATTTTTAAATATATTAAAAAATTACTATAAAAAATAATTTTATTAATTTTTAACTAAGTATTATACCGAATAAGCGTTAATTTTAGTTTGTTGATGATAATGATTTAATGTTTTGAGCTCTATGTAAGAAGTCTTGAGGTTACTATTCACTATCTTTCTTGCACACTTCACTTAAATGTTCAACTTTTCTCTCCAATTATATACATTTAAAGTTTTTAAAATTTGATTTTTAATTAAAGTTTTTTTTAAATTTGATTTTTTTTAATTGTGTTTAAAAAGGAGGGGAAGGAAAAAAGGTACAAGGTTATTTTTATTTTTATTTTTATAAAATTATTTTTAATTATTTTTAATAAATTTAAAAATATTTGTTTTAAAATGTTTTTTTTTCTATTTTTATAATTTTGTTTAAAGTTGTAATAGTAAAGATTTTTTTAATATAATTCTAAACATGTAATTTTAAGTTTTAAAATTGTGTATTTTTTTTCACACAAAAAGAACAACTTTATATTATGACAAGTTGTGTCATACAGACAGAGTTTTTGTCATTTTTTTATGATCGGATTTTCACTTTTGAATATAATTTCAGATCTGTCAGATTTGCTAATTTAACATATTGCTTTCATGACTTAGGTGCGGCTAGCATCCTTGGGTGTTACAAATTGATCAAATGGAAAATTAACTATCTAGCTAATAGATAAAGTGTCGTGCTCAATACTGGTTCCCTCATGGTACAATGCCCATTCAATGGATTCCATTGCAGCTCCAATGGCTTGTTTGGACAATGAGTCCGCTTCAGAATTCAACTCTCAAAAGATATGACAAAATAAGGTTTGTTGATAATTATTGATGAGGTCCTTGGTCCGTCTTATCCAATGATGGAGCTCAATTATGTGTGTGTGTGTGTTTTTTTCAATTAGAAGATTGATTTTAATGTTTTGGTTGCAATGATATTGGATGTTAAGGTTATTTTTCAAAAGTATTGTATTTTCAATCTCATAATAAAAAAAGGTCCTATTTGTAGCACCATTTTTTAATTCAAGGGTTGATTTTAAAATTTGGTTGTAATAGTATTAATTGCTAAGGCCACGTTTTCAAACAGGTTGTACTTTTAAACCTCCAAAAAGAAGGGTGTTATTGATAATTGTTTTATTTTGGGGTAGATTTTAAGGTTTTGGTTGCAATGGTCGATTCCTGCTAGCTCATTCAGTTAAGGTGTGGGTCTTGTCAATAGGGCGACCCAAGTTTAATCTCTTTAGGGTTGGGTTAGTTGGAAATATACACTAAAAAATCTAGCCATATTAAGGGTTGGTGTGGCCTAGGACGAGTGCGATCCTTGGGTGATTTTGGCGTTTTAATGCCCCTGGGTTGCAATTTCTTAGCCAATGGTTGAAATGCACCAGGCCAAGTCACTAACATTTCTAGCTAACAAAAAAAAGGGTTTTGGTTGCAATGGTATTGTTGTTATTACCATAGATTCAAACAAGATGTAATCAACTTTATTAAAAAAGAAAAGAAAAAAGAAGTGCTTCTAGTAACAATACTTATTTTAATCACGAAAAAAAAGAGGTAGCATCACTTTTCTATTAAAAAAATTGAATTTAGTGTTTTAACTCAAAATTAGAGGTTTTTAAAGCTAAAGGTTTTGTTTTGAAGTCACAATTTTTAACAAAAAGAGTTATGGTCATTTTAAATTGTAGCCTTAAAACCTTAACCACAACCATTAATGATCCCTATATTAATAAAAATTAGTCATATTACATTTATTGCATGCTAAGTACCTTAAAAACTTTATTTAATAATTAAAATAATAAACTTAATTCATACTACAATTAATTAACCACCATATCCTATCATTGAATTTAATAATCTCTAAGGCCTTATTTTTTTCCTCATTTAAACTCAAATTATTATCCAATTATTTTCTTTATTCACTTCTCCCTATCATTTATTTTTCCATATTAATTTTATGTTTTTAATCTTAGTCATATTATTGTTTTTTCTAAAATTATTTTTTTAATTTATCCTTATGAATATTTTTTATAATATAAATTATAATTTTTAATTCTGATTTTCTGTTTTGATCTTAGTTATATTATTATTATTTTTAAAATTATTTTCTCTATTTAACTTAATGACTTTTTTTTCTATAATATAAATTATAATTTTTAATCTTAGTCTCTTTCCTATACAGTATAATTTTTTCAATTCTTTTTTAATTCTAGTTTCTTCTTTATACATTTTAATTATTTTCTTTTCTTCATATTTTTATTTGTTAAGTGACTTCTTTATTATGAAGTTAATTTCTTTCTATTTTATAAATTTCTCTTTATTTTATAATTTCGTTTAACTAATTCTGTTTTTATAATTTCCCTTATCCTAGTTTTTAGTTTTATTAATTACTTTTCACCATCTCTTAAAGATAAATGGTTTCTCTCACTTGATTTATTTGGATTTCCTTGCTAGGTAATTTCAATAGTGAAATGAGTGAGACCTTCCATATTCACCCACCCTATAGTCATCTTAGGAATCATCAATTGAAGTGGGTCATTGCGATAGGTATCATGAGTTTTTGAGCGATAGATAGAGCTGTTTGCTAGACCGATAAGGCAGATTTGGGAGAAAATCAAACCTATACATCTTTTGGTTCCTAACCTTCGTAGACATTATAGGGTGTCCTAACTCCACCTTCATAGAACGTAATCTTAGGAAGCATGGGCAAGCCACTAAAACTTTTTTCTCTACTCAGAACCTTCTTTGTTTTATAGAGCTAACCTCCTACATGTATAAAGTTTGTTATTCCCATGTCACACTTCCTCCCACACCTTATTCAGAAGGATATAAAAAGAAGGTTGCATATTTGAGAGAGCAAGCCGTAGGATAGATTCTATGTTTAATATGAAATTCCTCCTACTCTAATATTAATTACTTTTACCCATGTCTTAACTTTAGTTTTCTCATATCCTATTTTGTGGTTTGGCGAGTTCACTATTTTCTATTTTGCTAAAGTTTTAATTGGATTCCCTACTAGTGGGTGGAGTTTCCACTTTAAATATTGGAGCATTTCTAAACTCCAACATGGTGTAATTTTTAGAAATTCTTACATAATAATAAAGAAAGAACAATGACAAGAAGTAATGTAATTACTATATGCTTTCCTAAACAAGATATATTTTTCCAACTTGAAATGTTGGTAAGTGTTTTATGATACCACATTTTTTTCAATCAGATTAAACTATACTTAATATTTTGTGTAGAATCAAAGTATACATGTACCCACTCTATTCACCAAAGAACATATTCAAATACCCGAACTTACAAGACCTACATAAGCTGCTAAAAACATATGTTATCAAAAGGACTAGGATCCCTCCTCTAGGGAGACCATCCAAAAAAAGTCTTCTAGAAAAATAATTAACTACTAATGTACATAACCCATAATGAACATAAATAGTGCGGCAAAAGGATCAGGATCCCTCCTCAAGGGAGACCATCCAAAAAAATGTTATAAAAAAATAGATAATTACTAATGAATAGATCTCATAATAAATACATGTTTTTTCCAACATCAACAAAAAATAGTTATGAGAATGATCAAACAAGTCTCTCATCTAAAAATAAGAATGTGGGCTTGTTGTAGAGGAAAGTGTTCCTATGGCTAGGGTTTAATAGGCCATCAATGTAGCTGGGTTAAAAGAGAGATGCATATAGTTATGAAAGTATATATAAACAAGATTCAAAAATTAGTATGGTTCATACCTTGACAAACGAAGGTTGATCCAAGCAACCCTTCAATCCTCCTCTTGCTCCTCTTGCTCCAAGAGACCAGCAAAATGAATTATGCTTTCCTCAAACCAATATGACCACATGTAAAACAACGATAATTAAAGTAATATGAAATCCTAATATGATTAACATGAACATCTGATCATAAACAAAGATTCAATCACACATTGAACAATGATTTGGGAAGAAGAAGGACATCACATATTTATTAATCATGAAAAGAAGTACAAATATACCTTCTCTTCAAGTTCGACACCTCATGAAACCTTGATCTGGTTCTGCTGCTTCTCTTCTCCAAGGAACTCAACGTCCAAGCTATGCAACACAAGGAGAAAGCATCTAGGGAAAAGGTGGGGGAATGAGAGTACTAATTCCTCCAGCATAACAATGCAAAGGTTCAAGTCCCCTCTCATGGACCTCCCTACCTCTATTTATACCTTTCTGAAGAGATAGTGTCAAAGGAAAAGTAGTTGCAACTAAAGGAGCCAGTTGCATAACCACCCAAACTACCCAAACTTCAAGAAACTTCCATTTTGACATCTACAGGAAAAAATACATGGGATGCAATGACAACGGTCACGTACATACGTGGGTTGCA
This sequence comes from Pseudotsuga menziesii, assembly GCA_001517045.1. Taxonomy (NCBI): domain Eukaryota; kingdom Viridiplantae; phylum Streptophyta; class Pinopsida; order Pinales; family Pinaceae; genus Pseudotsuga; species Pseudotsuga menziesii. The sequence continues at coordinate 143,887 of LPNX010306327.1, forward strand.
TTGAAAATAGTCGTGTATGCAAAGGGGTACATGAGTTGCAGTGACAATAGTCGCGTATACAAAGGTATACATGGGTACCATATAGAACAAGTCATGTATAGGTAAAATATGATCATTTTAAGGGTACTTATGGGAGTTTGGAGACTTTGGTTCCTTCTGGAAAGTTTTAGCTGACTCAAATACCTTTCCAATGAGGTAGAGAAGAGGTCCAACAGAGTTATAGAATGCCAGATATTAGTCCTCCAATATAGGTGTTTTTTCAGTGACATTCAGTGACTTTCATGAAGTGTCATCATGGAAATCTCGACATGCGACGAGATCATGGAAAAGTGGTCACGGGAAGAGATGTGTTATTTTGAGCTATAACAGATGCCCCCTAATGTATGAGGTTATAGGGGAAGACGATAGCCAAAATACATTTTAAAGGAAATAGATGAGTATGGAGAGAGCAGAGAATCCAAGATCGAAAGGCTCGAACAGAGGTACCTGAAAGAGAGATAAATGTCAAAATAAACTGATTTATGGGACAAACAATTCCATATACAAATCATCTCCATAAATATACAGGAGGATTCAACATATGTATAACTGATGGAACTATCATGGTCGCTCTATATGCAAAAAGGAGCCATATCAAATCTAAAGGAGTCATGGCCACAGATGAACAAGGTGGATCCATGCTTAACAATCGATCATAGCCACAACAATACAAGGTGGATCTATGTCTCAACAAAATTTCATATGAAGTGTGACAAGGTCTTACGTAACTCGTGCAATAGAAAAAAATGACAATGCTACTATCAACCTAAGGTCTTCAATCCAAACCACCCAAAAAAGTACGAATCCTAACCATACAAATAAAGGAGCTAAAGTTGAACATGGAGGAAACCGTTTGATTACCAGTCAATGATGAGAACCGTTAAAAAACACGAGGGAGACCACCATTAATGAAAATGGTCCCCAAGGTACCTTGTACATTCTAACAAATGTGAATACAAGGAATTGAAGTCAAAAACTTGAAGAATCCATCAAGTAGGAGACAATAAGGTATTCCCACTACCCAATAGCGAGGGAAATTTCCACTGATGACTACAATCCCCAAGGTATTGTCATAAAATCTAAATATCATTCCCGGAGCAAGGGGTGTTGCAGTCAATAGGAAGAGATCCTTTGTAATCCAAAGACTAATTGGATCTGGAATTGGCACAAAATTTTACGACAAGGAATGCTGAAGACATGATGTAATGAACAGATACCAGGGAATGGCCGACACAAAATGTCAAGGAAATTGCAGAATGGCCGACAAAGGTTTATCCTTGAACAGTGAGCATGGAACAAAAGCGAGTTACGAATATTTTGACATAAAGAGGCCAATTCCACAAATATGCAATGTAGGAGTCATTGACAGATTCCCCATATAATTAGAAAAGAGACCAACTGGAGGAGTAAAACCAATGAATTGGGATAAGGTAAAAAACTGAGACCCAACTATTGATAAACTAAAAATGGGTGCTTTGTTCAATGCGATAAGACTTGCTGCTATGATGTACAATACATGTGAATGGAATTCCCTTCCCTCTTTCTTGTAAAGGTTTAATGAGTACAAGAAATCAAACTCGGGACCTCGATTTTGGCAAGCTCGAAGAAGAGAAAAAACAATGCTTGATAAAGCACTAATTCATGGATTTTACGAGCCAGAATTAGTGAATGCTTGATGGTGTTTTCATAGTTTTGAGAGTATGAAAACTCCAAAGAAGAGTCTAGGGGGGGGATTTTGCATAAAGTTAATCTCTTAAGTCCGTAAAAGTGTAAAACAATACAGAGGAGAACTCTCTTAGCCCAAGTGAACTAAGGTATGCCTTTTTCATAGTTAGTCATCAAGGTTCGAAAAAGGGGTAAACTATCACCAGATCATCGCAACTTTAGAAGCGGCATGTAGTTTGAGTTTAACGAGTGTGAAGGAAGCCAAGTTCACTCAGAAAGATTCATTTGATTACAATAAATGGGTTGTACAACAGTAAACTCGATGCTTTGTTATTTCGGTTTTAGCAATCATGACAAAGACATAAAGTACGCTCATAATCTTTTTCATGTTTAGGTCCAGAGCACGAAAAAGAGAAAACTAAGCTCGAAAAGGTTCCTTTTCCTTAAGTTTAGTCCTTCAGTTCCAGAAAAGAGATAAACCTATGCCTGAAGATACTCTTCTAACCTTCGAAGAAGAAGAGAGCTCCTTTTTCCTAAGTAATCCACAAGGCTGATAAAAGGGGTAAACTTATACCTATGCAGATGATTGTTCAATTTACCTTAACGAGTTTGAACAAACAAATTAAATCACAATCTAGTCAATTTTAAGGAGTTAGAACAAGGCTTAAAGATAACTCCATATCTTTCACATGAATTTTTAACGAGTCTGGAAAAGTCAACTAGCGGCCTCCTTACTATTTGTAACAAGCTCGAAGGAGAGCAGAAAGAATGCTCTAAATGTAAGGAGATGAGTGTCAGAGGAAAGTGAAACTAGTTCCAAACGCGAGGAACAAACCTGTGCATAATGCAAGGAACGTGAGCAAGATAAAGACACTCGGGGGATTTCTCCTCCAGGTAAAGGGTGTCAAGTTGTGGAGACAAAATGGTACAAGGCTAGGTGATAGTGAGAGCAGAGATGAAGGCTTATATAATGAGATAAAAGCATGGAAGCTGACATCAGGCTCATAAGCATGAGCAGGGTACATGCAAATGTAGTTATATATTGAGCAACAATACAAGGCCAGTAAACAGTTGTGAATCCAACTAAAAATCCTGTCTCCAAGAAACAACAACATCATAATCAAATTCAGAAGAAAAGATATGATGCAGGTCACTTTGGCAGAAACACATGCGACTTTTCTATCTTATACAAAAGATGTAGTCAAGGAAGAATCAATGAAATAGGACTCTATAGTGCCAATATCTGAGGGATTATAATCAATAATATCAACCTCAGGCGAAAATAAAAGATCAACATAGGAGATAGATTTTGTAGGAACAAACTCAGTATCAGAGGAGTTGAAAAATTCATAAGAAAAGTCAAACTCATCAGGATCACTAACTTGCTGCTCGAAGAGAGAGTGAAAAACTCAAAATTACCAACATAAGAAGACCAATCCATGGAAAGATCAGGATTACTAAGAAAAACAGGGTTAGACTTAGTCACAATTGAACCAACATCCAAAAGAAGGTCATAATGTATCAAAGACTCTAAGAAGACTTCATCTGAAGGAAGGAGATCATTCGAGATATAACACATGTCTAAAATTTAAAATGGATCAACAGAGTAGAGAGCAGGCTCCACAGTCTGTATAGGATGACTCACCTGGTCAACTATTGGGACCAAGTCCAGAGAAGGTAAGCATGAAAAAAAAGGTTGCTTCTTAGTAGCAATTGAATGCAAAGGACATGAGGCCACATAGCTCACTCGTGGCGGAGTAGTGTCTATAGAAACACTGGGAATCAATAAAGGAAAGACATGGTATCTAGTTGGTTCAGGAGACAGATCAAGGAAATCCAACTGATCAATAGTGACAATTTCTTCACCATGATTGAAGTACATCACACGAAATAATGTTGACACCACAGCTTGCATTGAATAGACATAATCATGCCCGAGGAGCATATTAAAGTCCAAGGGGTTTTCTTTCACCATGAAATCAACTAATACAATCTTTTGATCCAAAGTAACAGTTGTTTGAGCAATAATTCCCAAGGCTATACTAGTTCTTCTATCAAACGCTAGTAACTGACTAGCAGTTAACACAAGGTTGGGGATCCCATGCCTCGCCAAGCATGAGTAGACAAGATACTAACTGAGGCTCCTTCATCAACAATACAATGAGCAATCGTGTACTATCCAACTTTGACCTTTATTTGGAAAGGTGCATCAAAAGGAAGGTGCAACTCAACTAGGCTATCCCAATCAAAGGAAGCATTCTGAGAGCTTGGTGGGGGTTGATTCGAAGCGAGTTCAATGCCCCCTTGTTCAGTAAGTTCTGAACTGGCAGTGAAGAAAATGTTACAAGCATACACATCACTCTCCAAAAGAAGAGTGGGATTGATCGACGATGGAATTGATTGAACCGCTTTGTGAAATTCACTCTCTGAAGGGAGAGTAGGATTGGTCAAAGATGACATTGGTTCAATGACATAAGGACCACTCTCCAAAATAAGAGTGGGGAGAATGAAAGACTGGGAAGGTTTGACCACTAAATCAACCAAAGGTTGAGTAGGTTGTTGAGAAACTATAGGTTGTTCAGGAGAAGGAAATCCTTGAGTATCAGACCACACTCTTCGAACCTCTGCGATAACATGACACTGGTGAGTAAGATGATCTCCATCGCATAGTTTACAAGGGAACTTAAGTTTGCAGTTCAAACGACCAATTTTCTCAACTATGTCAACATGACTAGTAGTGGCTGATTGTTTTCTATCAGCATGACCTATAGAGACCAAGAGTTTTCCCCTAACATTACCACTAGAGGCTGGGTGACTGGGTCCAACCTGACTAAGAGAGGCTGGTTGCTGAAAAAATTCAGGATGTTCAAATACGGGATGACCATGAAACCAAAATCTTTGTACCTCTACAATGGCAGGGCATAGATAAGTAAGGTGTTCTCCCTCACAAAGATTACAAGGAAACTTGGGCTTGTGTTTTGAAGGGTTAGTCTTTTCAATAGTGTCAACAAGACTCACAGTGGCTGACTGTTTGTCTGCAACATGAACTACAAAGGTTGAGAGACTACCCAAAACATGACCTGTAGAGGCTGAGAGACTGGGTCCAACATGATCTGTAGAGGTTATACGGGTAAGATCAACATGCTTTGCAACAGTTGAGTGTGTGCCCCCGTCATGACCTTCAGAGGTTGGGTGGATAGATCCAAAATGACCTGTAGAAGTTGGAAGGGGAGGCTCAACTTGACATACAGAGGTTGAACGGGTGCTCTCAACATGAACTACAGAGGCTAAGTGGCTAGATTTGACATGACCTGGAGAGGTTGGAGGGATCCCACTAGCATGATCAGCAGAGGATGGATGGTGAATATCAACTTGACTTGCAGAGGTTGAGTGCTTAGATCCAAAATGACCTGCATAGGTTGGATAGGTGCCTCCAGCATGAACTAAAGAGGATGGGTGGTGAGGTTCAACTTGACTTGCAAAGGTTGAATGGGTGCCCCCTTGCTTACGTGTCTTCTTCCAATTCTTCCTTATTTTACTCCTTTTAGACTGTTGATTACTAATATTAGTACTTTCACCGCATGCGGTAGAAAAAGGAGGAGAAGTAGCTATAGGTGAAGGGGAATCATTTTTTTGATGCCCTTGATATAAGAAGCTTAATTGAGAAGCATCAAGAGCATTCAGGACAGTTGGAGTGGAAAACAACCACACCGGTATCCCTAGGGTGAATCCAGGCAGATTCAAGGTGGCCATCAAAGGAACTCCAACATTACCCGTGAGAGGAATAGTACAAGGAGTTCCCAGCATGGGGATATCTTGGTTGGTGTTCAAAGGGGTGTTAGCCATAGTTTCAAAAAAGGAGACAAAGTCCGAGGTTGACATGAAACCAACAATACAAAGAACACACCACTAGAAAAAGACCTAAGTATCAAGCTAAGCAAACAAATATGCCTTCCAAAGGAAATTCTGGGATGATGAGGGCCCATAACTAAACAATGAAGGAAGGAGAGTAGTTACTTGGAATCTCATGAATATCCCTCTAGGTGCAAGTGCTGGAATCACCCAACTGCCCTCCCAGATTATCTACAGAGGTTACCTTTCAAGTCTACCATAGGTGTACTGGAAATATCCTTCCAATGCCACATGTGTAAGATCCTAGCAGACAAGATACTAAGGCTACCAAAATCACGGAGAAAGTCCGGTGGAGAAGTCATCAGTCCAACCGATGCACATGGGCAAGGTAGGAAAGCCCAAAACCCAAATAATACCAGGCACCACACAGGTCTGGGAGGAGGTACTGGATGAGTCCCCAAATGTGCAACAACTCTGGTGTATGCTTTACTGAGAAGTGGAGGGGTATCTCCAACAGCTCAGTGTCACACGACATCGTGCTTGACTCCTATGTGAGAGGAGCTTTCTGGTATCTTTCTCAATGAAGTTGGATTTCCTGAAAGATAGGCCACTATTTTTTAGTTTAAAGTTTTGGGTAGTTAATATATCCCTAACCCAAAACACTAGCATAGACTAGTGTGTGTCACCCCTAGAAATAAATAGTTACTAATAAATTTAAATATTAAGCGTTTATTTTAAAGGGATGTTAATTACTCAAAGGGGATCAAAGCAAAAGGAACTCTGCTATACAACCACCAAACATAATCTAGAATGTCCTAAAGTCAGTATAAACCATACTTGGAAGGAAGGATTGCATGAGAGACAAGTCAACTACTTAGGCATGGTGAATTTAACCAGCAAAATAAGAAGGAAATAAACACCAACAAGCTTATGAACTTAGACAAAGATAACTAACAGAGGTTGACCAGAAACATAAGCCAAAAATCAAACCAAGCAAAGGGGGTGGGGGGATGAGCAAAGAGAAAACCCTAATTCTACAAAATGACTTGCAACCTAGATAAATAACACCCAAAATGGATGACACTAACTACCTAGAGTCATGCACTTGCAGAGGACCCCAAAATACCCACCAAACAACCCTCAAACAACAGAAAAAACCACAAAAATGAGGAAAAAACACCATTTTAGGGGCATACGTGAGTTTCCCTACTGACAGGTCACATGGAATACATAGGTTGAGAATATAGTAGGTCATGTGTACATACCATACACGCAACTCTGGAGTCTGCAACTCGCGTATTGGTGCGAAAAAACCCCAAAAAAGTAAAAAAATGCCTTAGGAAGGTAAGATAGGTGTACTATCAGACTTAGAAGGTGTTCCTAAGTGGAAAGAAGGACCTAAAACCTTACAAAAGACTGGAAGAAATGCAAAGAAACCCCAAACAAACAAGGCTCTCCCTAGTGGAGTGGCCAGTTCTGTTGCAGAGGAAAGTGTTCCTATGGCTAGGGTTTAAGAGGCCATCAATGTACTGGGGTTAAAAGAGAGATACATATAGTTCTGCAAGTATATATAAACAAGATTCCAATATTAATATGGTTCATACATTGAAAAATGAAGGTTGATCCAAGCAGCCCTTCAATCCTCCTCTTGCTCCTCTTGCTATAAGAGAGCTACAAAATGAATTATTCCTTCCTCAAACCAATATGACCACATGTAAAACAATGATAATTAAAGTAATATGAAATCCTAATTTGATTAACATAAACATCTGATCGTAAACAGAGATTCAATCACACATTGAACAATGATTTGGGAAGAATAAGGACATCACATCTTTATTAATCATGAAAAGAATTAGAAATATACCTTCTCTTCAAGCTGGGCACCTCACAAAACCTTGATCTGGTTTTGCTGCTTCTCCTCTCCAAGGAACTCAACCTCCAAGCTCTGCAACACAAGGAGAAATCTTATAGGGCAAAGGTGGGGGGAATGAGAGTCCCAATTCCTCCAGCATAACAATTCAAAGGTTCAAGTCCCCTCTCATGGAACTCCCTACCGCTATTTATACCTTTCTGAAGAGATAGGGTTGAAGGCAAAGTAGTTACAACTGAAGGAGTCAGTTGCATAACCACCCAAACTACCCGAACTTCGAGAAACTTCCATTTTGACATCTACAGGAAAAAATACACAGGATGCAATGACAATAGTCATGTACATACGCGGGTTATAGTAACCATAGTCATGTATGAAAAGGGATACATGAGCTGCACTGACAATAGTCACATATGCAAAGTTATACGCGGGTACCATATAGAACAAGTTGTGTACAATACGCGGGTACCATGTATGACAAGTCTCGTATAGGTCAAATATGCTCATTTTAAGGGTGATTCTAGGCATTTTTAGACTTTGGTGTCTTCTACAAATTTTTATCTGACTCAAATACCTTTCCAACAGTGCAGAGAAGAGGTCAAACAAAGTTACATAACTCTAGATATGGGTCCTCCAATATAGGTGTTTTTTCAGTGACATTCAGTGACTTTCATGAAGTGTTGTCATGGAAGTGTCGACATGCGTCAGAATCATGAGAAAGTGGTCACAGGAAGAGATGTGTCATTTTGAGCTATAACAGATGCCCCCTAATGTATGAGGTTAGAGGGGAAAATGATAGCCGAAATACATTATAAAGGAAATAGCTGAGTATGGAGAGAGAAGAGAATCCAAGATCGAAAGGCTCAAACAGAGGTACCTGAAAGAGAGATAAATGTCAGAAAAAAATGATCTACGGGACATACAAGTCCATATACAAATCATCACCATAAATATACAGGCGGATCCAACATCTGTATAACTGAAGCAACTATCATGGTCGCTCAATATGAAAAAAGGCGCCATATCAAATCTAAAGGAGTCATGGCCACAAATGAACAAGGTGGATCCATGCTCAACAATCGATCATAGCCACAAGAATACGAGGTGGATCCATGTCTCAAAAAAATGTCATATGAAGTGTGACAAGATCTTACACAACTCAGGCATAGCAAAAAATGATGATGCTACTGTCGGCCCAAGGTCTTTAATCCAAACCGCCCAAAAAGGTACGAATCCTAACCATGCGAATAAAGGAGTTGAATTCGAACATGGAGGAAACTGTTTGATTACCGGTCAATGATGAGAACCATTAACAAACAAGAGGGAAACCACCATTAATGAAAATGTTCCCCAGGGTACCTAGTACATTCTAACAAGTGTGAATACAAGGAATTGAAGTTGAACACTTGAAGTATCCATCAAGTAGGAGACAATAAGGTATTCCCACTACCCAATAGTGAGGGAAATTGCCATTGATGATTGCAATCCCCAAGGTACTATCATAAACTCTAAATCTGATTTCAAGAGCAAGAGGTGTTGCAGTTGATAGGAAGAGATTCGTTGGAAGGAAGGAACTAAGGCATCCTTGATCATCCAACACGAGGTAATCCAAAGGCTAATTGGATCTAGAATTGGTACAAAATTTTACAACAAGGACCACCAAAGACATGATGTAATGAACAGATACCAAGGAATGACCGACACAAAAGGTCAAGGAAAATACAGAATGGCCGGCAAAGTTTTATCCTTAAACAATGAGAACAACACAAGAGTGACTTAGGTAGCTTTTGACATTAAGATACCAACGACACAAATCTGTAGTGTAGGAGACATTGATAGATTCCCCATTAAATTGTAAAAGAGACCAACTAGAGGAATAAAAAATTTGAATCGAGATAAGGTCAAAAATTAAGACCCAATTGTTGATAGACTCAAAATTGGTTCTTTGTTGAATGAGACAAGACTTGCTACCATGATGTAAAATGCATGTGAATGAAATTCCCTTCCCTCTTTTTTGTAAAGGTTTAACAAGTCCAAGAAAGCAAACTCGGGACCTTCTTCATTTTTGGCAAGGTCGAAGAAGAGACAAAAGAATGCTTGATAAAGCACTGATTCATGGATTTTACGAGACTGAATTAGTGAATGATCGACGGTTTTTTCATAGTTTTGAGAGTCTGAAAACTCCAAAGAAGACTCGAGGGGGGGGGGATTTTTCATAAATTTAGTCTCCCAAGTCCGAAAAAGTGTAAAACAATACATAAGAGAACTCTCTTAACCCAGGTGAACCAAGGTATTCCTTTTTCTTAGTTAGTCGGCAAGGTCCAAAAAAGGGGTAAACTATCACCAAATCGACTCACCTTCAGAAGCAACATGTAGCCTGAGTTTAACGAGTGTGAAGGAAGCCAAGATCACTCAGAAAGATCCATTTTATTACTAGAAATGGGGCTTACAACATTAAACTTGATGCTTTGTTCTTTAGGTTTTAGCGAGCATGACAAAGAGATAGAGTACGCTTGAAATATTTTTCATGTTTAGGTTCAGAGCACGAAAAAGAGAAAACTAAGCTCAAAAATGTTCCTTTTTCATAAGTTTAGTCCTTCAGGTATGGAAAATATATAAACCTATGCTTGAAGATACTCTTCTAACCTCCGAAGAAGATAGAGTGCTCCTTTTTCCTAAGTAATCCACAAGTTCGAAAAAAGGGGTAAACTTATACCTATGTAGATGATTGTTCAATTTATCTTAACAAGTCTAAACAAACAAATTAACTTGAAAATCTAGTCAATTTTAAGGAGTCATAACAGGGCTTAAAGATAAATCCATATCTTTCCTGTGAAGTTTTAACAAGTCCGGAAAAGTGAACTTGCAACCTCCTTACCATTTTTAACACGCTCGAAGGAGAGCAGAAAGAATGCTCTAAATGCAAGGAGACGAGTGTCAGAGGCAAGCGAAACTAATTCCAAGCGCGAGGAACAAACCTATGCATAATGCAAGGAACATGAGCAAGATAAAGACACTCGGGGAACATCTCCTCTAGGTAAAGGGTGTCAATGGTACAAGGCTAGGCGATAGTGAGAGCAGAGATGAATGCTTATGTAACGAGCTAAAAGCATAGAAGTCAACATCAGTCTCATAATCACGAGCATGGTACATGCAAATGCAGTTACAACTTGAGCAACAACACAAGGCCAGTAAATAGTTGTGAATCCAACTAAAAATCTTGTCTCCAAGCAACAACAACATCAAAATTACATTTAGAAGAAAAGATATGATGCAGGTCACTTTGGCAGAAACACATGCGACTTTGCTATCTTCTACAAAAGGTGTAGTCAAGGCCAGAATCAATGAAAGAGGACTCTATAGTGCCAATATCCAAGGGTTTATAATAAATAATATCAACCTCATAATAAAATCAAATATCAACAGAGGAGATAGAGTTTGCAGGAACAAACTCAATATCACAGGAGTTGAAAAATTCATAAGAAAAATCAAACTCATCAGGATCAATGACTTGTTGTTTGAAGGGAGAGTCCAAAAATTCAAAAATACCAACATAAGAAGACCGATCCATGGAAAGATCAAGCTTACCAAGAAAACCAGGGTTAGACTTAGTCACAACTTAACCAACATCCAAAAGAAGGCCAGTCTGTATCAAAGAATCTAGGAAGACTTCATACGAAGGAAGGAGATCATCCGAGATAGAACACATGTCTAAACTTTCAAATGGATCGACAGAGTGGAGAGTGGGCTCCACATTTGGTATAGGATGACTCACATGGTCAACTTCTGGGACCAAGTCTCGAGAAGGTAAGCATGAAAACAGAGGATGCTTCTTAGTAGCAATTGAACACGAAGGATATGAGGCCACATAGCTCACCTATGGCGGGGTAGTGTCTATAGAAACATTGGGAATCAATAAAGGAAATACCTAGTCTCTAGTTGGGTCAGGAGATAGATCAAGGAAATCCAACTAATCAATATTGATAATTTCTTCGCCATGATTGAGGTACATCACACGAAAGAACGTTGACACCACAACTTGCATGGCATAGACATAATCACGCCCAAGGAGCATATTAAAGTCCAAGGGTTCTTCTATAACCATGAAATCAACTAAGAAAATATTCCCACCCAAAGTAACAGGTGTTTGAGCAAGAATTCCCAAGGCTATACTAGTTCTTCTATCAAACGTTAGTAACTGAATAGAATTTGACACAAGGCTGGGAGATCCCATGCCTCACCAAGCACGAGCAGACAAGATACTAACTGAGGCTTCTTCATCAACAATACAATGAGAAATCGTGTACTGTCCAACTTTGACCTTTATTTGGAAAGGTGCATTAGAAGGAAGGCACGACTCAACTAGGCTATCCCAATCAAAGGAAGCAATCCAAGAGCTTGGTGGGGGTTGATCCGAAGTGAGTTCAATGTCCCCTTGTTCAATAAGTTCTGAATTGACATTGAAGAAAACGTGACTAGCAGACACATCACTCTCCAAAAGAAGAGTGGGATTGATCGATGAGGGAATTGATTCAATCACTTCATGAAAGTCACTCTCCGAAGGGAGACTAGGATTGACCAAAGATGACATTGGTTCAATCACATAAGGATCACTCTCTGAAATAAGAGTGGGGTGAACCAAAGACTTGAAAGTTTCGACCACTAGATCAACCAAAGGTGAGTAGGTTGTTGAGAAACTATAGGTGTTTAAGGAGAAGGAAATCCTTGAGTATCGGACCACAGTCTTCGCACCTCTACGATAACAGGGCACTAGTGAGTAATATGATCTCCCTTGCATAGCTTACAAGGGAACTTAATTTTTCACTTTGAATGACCAATTTTCTCAATGGTGTCAACATGAATAGAAGTGACTGAATTTTTGCTCTCAACATGACCTGCAGAGGCCGAGATTCCCCCCCAGGGATGACCACCAGAGACTAGGTGACTGGTTCCAACCTGATTAAGAGAGGTTGGTTGCTAAAAAAATTAAAGATGTTCCAAAATAGGATGACCATGAAAACAAACTCTTCGTACCTCTACGATGGCATATAAAATATAAGAAGGTGGTCTCCATCACAAGGCTTACAAGGAAACCTGGGCTTGTGTTTTGAACAATTAGTCTTTTCAACAATGTCAACAAGACTTGCAGTGGCTTATTGTTTGTCCTCAACATGAAATATAGAGGCTGAGAGACTTCCCGCAGCATGACCTGCAAAGGCTGAGAGACTGGGTCCAACATGCTTTGCAGTAGTTGAGTGTGTGCCCCCAGCATGACCTTCAGAGGATGGGTGGATGGATCCAACACGACCTTTATAGGATGGATGGGGAGGTTCAACTTGACCTACATAGGTTGAATGGGTGCTCTCAGCATGAACTATGGAGGTTAACTGACAAGATCTGACATGACCTGGAAAGGTTGGAAGGATCCCACCAGCATGATCAACAAAGGATGGACGGTGAAGATAAACTTGTCTTCTAGAGGTTGAGTGCTTAGATCCAACATGACCTACAGAGGTTGGATAGGTTCCTCCAGCATGAACTGCATAGGCTGGGTGCTGAGGTTCAACTTGACTTATAGATGTTGAATGGGTGCCTCCTTGCTTGTGTGTCTTCCTCCAATTCTTCCTTCTTTTACTATTTTTAGAATGCCGGTTACTAGTATCAGTACTTTCACCACATGAGGTAGAAGGAGGAGGAGAAGCATCTATAGGTGAAGGGGAAGCAATGTTTTGATTTCCTTGACATAAGTATCTTACGTGAGAATCATCAGGAGCATTCAGGATAGTTAGAGTGGAAAACAACCACACTGGTATCCCTAGGGTGAATCCAGGCAGATTCAAGGTGGCTATCAAAGGAACACCAACATTCCCTGTGAGAGGAATAATACAAGGAGTTCCCCACATGGGGATCTCTTGGTTGGTGTTCAAAGGGGTGTTAGCCATAGTTTCAAACAAGGATACAAAGCATGAGGTCGATAGGAAACCGACACTACAAAAAATAGACCACTAGAAAAATACCTAAGTATCAAGCCAGGCAAACAAATATGCCTTCCAAAGGAAATTTTGGGATGATGAGGGTCCAAAACTAACCAGTGAAGGAAGGAGAGTAGTTACTTGGTGTCTCATGAACATCCCTCTAGGTGCAAGCACTGGAATCACCCAATCTCCCTCCCATATTGTCTACTGAGGCTACCTTCCAAGTCTACCATAGGTGTGCTGGACATATATTTCCAATGCCACTTGTATAATATCCTAGTTGACAAGATACTAAAACTACCAAAATCATGGAAAAAATTTGGTGGGACAGTTGTCAGTCCAGTTGATGCACATGGGAAGGGTAGAAAATCTTGAAACCCAAAACGTACCAGGCACCACACTAGGCCGAGAGGAGGTACTGGATGAGTCCCCAAATGTGCAACAACTCTAGTGTATGCTTTACTAAGAAGTGGAGGGGTATCTCCAACAACTCGGTATCGCATGACCTCGTGCTTGACTCCTGTGTGAAAGGAGCTTTCCGGTGTCTTTCTCAATGAAGTTGGATTTCCTAAAAGATAGACCACTATGTTTGATTTTGAAGTTTTGGGCAGTTAAGATATCCCTAACCCAAAACACTAGCCTACACTAGTGTGTGTTGTCCTTAGAAATAAATAGTTACTAATAAATTTTAAATATTAAGCATTTATTTTAAAGGGTTGTTAATTACTCAAAGGAGGTGGTGAGAGTGAAATCAATGGTGTTTTGACTCAAAGTTGAAACAAGATGACTAAGCAAAGAGAAATGAAATGCAAAAAGCAAAAACTATTCTCCTTCTTTTTCAAATCGAAACTTGAAAGCCACAAAAGAAATTTTTATTTTTATTTTTTCAAGAATAATGATATGCAGTGCATTAAAGACAAAACCCTAATCTATATGCATATTAAACAAATATATGTTCTTTTTCATTTTCTTTTATAAATGAAAAAGAAAAACTACCTACACACAAAAGTATGCAGATGAAAAGATCAAAGCAAAATGAACTCTGCTATACAACCACCAAACAGACTCTAGAATGTCCTAAAGTCAGTATAAACCCTACTTGGAAGGAAGGCTTGCATAAGAGACAAGTCAACTACTTAGGCATGGTGAAGTTATCCAAAAAAAGAAGAAGGAAACGCACACCAACAAGCTTCTGAACTCGGACAAAGATCAGTAACAGAGGCTGACAATAAACATAAGCCAAAAATCAAACCAAGCAAAGGGGGTGGGGGGATGAGCAAAGAGAAAAAAATAATGCTACAAAAGGACTTTAAACCTATATAAACAACACCCAAAATGGATTACACTAACTACCTGTAGTTATGCACCTTCAGAGGACCCCAAAAGACCTACCAAACAACCCTTAAATAGCAGAGAAAACCCCAAAAATGAGGGAAAAAAACTATTTTAGGGGCATGCATGAGTTTCCCTATTGACAGGTCACGTGTCATATGTAGGTTTACAATATAGAAGGTCACGTGTACATACCTGACACATGACTGTGGATTCTGCAACTCACGAATGGGTGGGAAAAACCCAAAAAAGTCAAAAACTGCCTCAGGAAGGTAGGGGAGGTGTACTATCACACTGAGAGGGTGTTCCTAAGGGGAAAGAAGGACCTAAAACCTTACAAAAGAATATAATAAATAAAAATAAACCCCAAATAGACAAGGCTCTCCCCAGTGGAGTCACCAGTTCTGTTGTAGAGGAAAGTGTTCTTATAGCTAGGGTTTAAGAGGCCATCAATGTGCTGGGGTTACAAGAGAGATGCATATAGTTTTGCAAGTATATATAAACAAGATTCAAATATTAGTATGGTTCATACCTTGACAAATGAAGGTTGATCCAAGCATCCCTTCAATCCTCCTCTTGCTCCTCTTGCTCCAAGAGACCTGCAAAATGAATTATACCTTCCTCAAACCAATATGACCACATGTAAAACAATGATAATTAAAGTAATATGAAATCCTAATCTGATTAACATAAACATCTGATCATAAAAAAATATTCAATCACACATTGAACAATGATTTGGGAAGAAGAAGGACAACACATCTTTATTAATCATGAAAATAAGTACAAATATACCATCTCTTCAAGTTGGGCACCTCACGAAACCTTGATCTGGTTCTACTGCTTCTCTTCTCCAAGGAACTCAGCCTCCAAGCTCTGCAACACAAGGAGAAAGCATCTAGGGAAAATGTGGGGGGAATGAGAGTCCCAATTACTCTAGCATAACAATGCAAAGGTTCAAGACACCTCTCATGGACCTCCCTACCTCTATTTATACCTTTATGAAGAGATAGGGTGGAAGGAAAAGTAGTTACAACTGAAGGAGTCATTTGCATAACCACCCAAACTTCGAGAAACTTCCATTTTGACATCTACAGGAAAACATACGTGGACTGCAATGACAACAATCACGTACATACGCAGGTTGTAGTGAAAACAGTCGCATATGTAAAGGGATATGTGAGTTGCAGTGACAATTGTCGTGTATACAAAGGTATACGCGTGTACCATATAGAACAAGCTGCATACAATGCGCAAGTACCATGTATGACAAGTCATAGATAGGTCAAATATTATCATTTTAAGGGTACTTTTAGGAATTTTCAGACTTTTCTTTCTTCCAAAAATTTTTAGCTGACTCAAATACCTTTCCAACGGTGCATAGAAGATGTCAAACAGAGTTACAAAACTCTGGATATGGGTCTTCCAATATAGGTTTTTTTTTAGTGACATTTAGTGACTTTCATGAAGTGTCGACATGTGAAAGAATCATGGGAAAGTGGTCACAGGAAGAGATGTGTCATTTTGAGCTATAACAGGCCCAT
Organism: Pseudotsuga menziesii; assembly: GCA_001517045.1. Lineage (NCBI taxonomy): Eukaryota > Viridiplantae > Streptophyta > Pinopsida > Pinales > Pinaceae > Pseudotsuga > Pseudotsuga menziesii. The sequence continues at coordinate 160,167 of LPNX010306327.1, forward strand.
ATAAATCAACCTATCATTTAATAATTTTTCAAACAATATTTTTTCTTTGTAAGGTTTGTCGTTACACCAAAACTTCCAAATGTTATTAATATTTCAAAACCATGAACATAGTCTCATTATACTAGTGTGGCAGTTAGTCCACATCATATTTTGAGGTGCGATGATTATTCAACTGATACTCCAACACCTCCCTTTCGACGTAACTCATGGCAATTGAACCTGGGATCTAAGATTTGATACCGTGCAATTTTTTTCGTTACACAAAAACCTACAAATGTTGGAAAACTTTTGAAACTAAGCACACAATCCCATGATCCCAGTGTGGAAATTATTCCACATTATATTTTGAGGTGTGGTGGCTATTCAACCAATACTCCAATAGTCTTTAGGGAATTATAGAGCATGTTGTAATAAGCCATCATCCTCTTTGTTATATTCTTTGTTAATATGCTGAAATTGTATTACTATAAATTGCTCCTAGAGCACACCCTTACTCTTTTCAACCACTAAGATAAATGATCTACTTGAATGGAACACCTATGGGAAGCCTAGTCAATCACCACTTTTGGATCATCTAAAACTTGTAATTTTGAGATATTTTGTCCTCGCACAAAAAAATAAGACCCATAATGCTAAAATTTCTACTCAGGTGTTAAACGTTTTACCACAACCCATTTTTTAATTGAAAGCATGGCAACTTAGCAAATCTAGAACCATTTGAGTACCCCTTTTTTCCATATCCTCTTGAGAAGTCCCATCAAAATAACATTTGGAATATTTCATTGGAAATCAGGTGTGGAGGAGTGTCTAATCTTCTTAACCTGTGGAGTCTAATGATGTTGCAGAAAGACCACTACAATGGACAATCTTAGTCTATGTGTGTTAACATGATTTTCTTCAAATATGACAAGATTTTGATGTTTCCATATATACTAGATTACAGAACAAGGAAGTTCCCTCCAATCCAGAACATAAGGGAACTAACAGATAAAATTATGCTCAAATGAGTGGGATTCCTAGATTTCTATGATCTTGAGTGCATATTTAACCTTTGTCCAAACACTTGTAACAAATTCACAATGTACAAACAAGTGATCCACTAATTCTGATGCTTTCTTACATAAGGAACATATTCTAGGACCAAGACCACCTCTCTTGATGTAATTGTCCCATGTGCAAACTCTGTTTTCTAAAAATAACTAGCAAAATAATTTGATTTTCAAAGGACAATTCCACTTCAAAATTTTCTGGTACCACCATTTACCTTCATCTATTGAATTTGGGTCGATAATAGAGTCGTATGCAAGCTTAGAAGCAGCGTCCCCATTTTTGTTGTTCCATGACTATGCAAGATAGTCTTCCTGTTCAGGTAGGAAAATACCACTATTCTCCAAACCAAATACAAAATTAGACAATTCCAAGGACTAGCCTCCTATAGGCCCAATTTAGAAGAGGACAAACATAATTGTTTAAGTTTAGTCTCCTCCATCTGAGAAGCAACTTGAGATAACACAAAAAATCATTTTTCATTAAGAACTCTCATTGGATTTCCTGAAAATTTGTAGAACTATGCCCCTCCAACAAAAAGATTCAGTCCTAATATTACCTTGGTGCCATCATCTATTTTCCACACTAGCTAGCTTCCAATCACTGAGAATGCATTGGATATGCACTTCTGTATATTTGAGATAGAGTTGATTCCCATTTTCTTCCCTTTGTACCACTCCTCTATTGTGAGATGTATGAAGTATTTGTTCCTTAAATACTCTCTCCATAGAACCCCACTAAAGAAACTCACCCACAAAATTTTTTCTCCAAGATCTTGGCTGAATTTATAACTTTGTTTTAGACCCCATAGACTAACACCTTTAGGATGATCCAGGATTTCCCAACTAACAAGATGAATGCCTTCTCTTTTATTTTTAGATGATTAAAGAAAGGAAAAACCAAGCTATCTAATCCTATCCAAGATTTATTTTGGAATTTTTTCCAGAGAAAGCTATTAGAACGAGATGTTTTCAAGGACAACCTTGACCAAGATCAAACAACCCTCAAGGGACAACAATCTATAAACCCATCTATTCAACTTATTTTAATATTATTTAGAAATGTTATTCAGTCCACCTTTAGATAGTGATTTGGTTTGATGAAATACCCCGAATATTTCATTCCTTTGTTAATGGTATCCATCTAAAAGGGAAGAAATCCTATGATAGGCTCCTTTATGTCCTCTTCAATTCTATATTATAGAAAGGAATATTTTGCAAAGATTATATCCATGTCCAAAGCCTCACAAAATACTACTAGAAATTCATATATAACATACCACTCTTGAGAAGTACCCCTCCGAAAGAGAAATACAACATTTGCAAATAACAAGTGTGTGATTCTATAAAGATTTGTAATCTTGACACCTAGAATGTGTCCCTCATTCTTTTCTTTATCAAGAATTTTTCTCAAACCTTCCAATATCAGAAAAAATAGCATGGGGGACAAGGGGAATCCTTTTCTAAGGCCCCTAGAACACTTAAAAACCTTGAGGGAGCTCCAGTCACCAAGTTTACAAAATTTTCCAAAGTCACACAACCCATGATCCAATTTGTAACTTTCAATCTTAGTCCAATATAAAGAAGAATAAATTTAATATAGGTCCAAGTAACTTGAGCATAATATTTCATAAGGTATAGTTTGAGGATCAATGCCTTCATCTTCTTAGATTTAAAAGAATGAAAGCATTCTTGAGCCAAACCCACTGAGTCCAAAATCTGTTCGTTGGAAAGGAAGCCAAATTGTTCTTTGGTCATATAGTCTAATAGCTTACCCTTAAGTACTGGCAAGTTTTTTTTAGATGACTTTGTATATCAAGTTACAACATGATATGGGTCTGAAATTTAAGAAAGAAGAAGGCTCAAGGTTATTTTTTGTATTAAATATACAAAAGTGGCATTAAGAGCTCCGAAAAAAACCCCTTTCCTTCTAGGCTCTTCCATTGCTTTGAGCACCTCATGAGCAACTACTTTAAAAAAATCCAAGAATAATTCTACTGTCCATCCATTAGGGCCTATAATATTGTCTTTTGCAAACCTATTCAAGGTGTTTTTAACCTCCATCAATGGGATTGGATCACCAATACTCTTTATGGGATTGGATCACCAATACTCTTTCCTTCTTTTTCTGAGAAGAATATGGGAAAAAATTGAATGACCTTCATTTGAATTATTGCACCGAGAGGAGTGAGGTTCTCTACAGCCCAGTATGGGGGAGATGTGTTCCTAGCGTTTCTAAACAAAAAACAAAAAAAACATGTCTACCTAAACTAAGAACTAAAAAATAATGATCTAAACTAAAAAATCACGTCCTAAACTAAAAATTCATGTATTTTTTGATATATTTATATTATATAATATTTGCATAATCTAAAAATATATTCAATCAACAAAATAATTTTAATATACGGAGAATATTCACGCAATTATTTGTGGCAAACAAGGGATCAAAATTCTTGAGGTGTAATTTTTTTTAACATGTAAAAAATTTAACATAAAAAAATTTACACTTCAAGAAATTGGATCCCTCTCGGTGCTTGGTAGATCCAGGTTTAAGATGGATATATGCTGGTAATAGATAGTCCCTGGATCCTTGAAAAAACTTTCGAAGTGCAAAGAAAAACTTTCTTCTAATTCCCTTTATGAGGGAAGAAGATCCCCATTAATACCCTTCAATTCTCAAATTGCAATTATGTTCTTCCTATTGGATGCATACTTACGAAAAAAACAGGTATATTTTGGTATCCCCGGGAAATCCGAATTGTCTTGCTTTTTAGTCTTCGCAAATCTTCTTCAATCTTAAGTAGCTTTTATTTTATACTTTCCAATGTCACTACCTGTGACTTGTTAGGTCCACTGAGTATACCAGAATGAGCATTTTGGAAAATGTTTTTTAGTTGGAACTCAATGTCCACAAGTTCCTCCTTGCATGTTATTTTCTTATTCCTTTCCCATTTAATGAAATCTGATTTGAGTGTTTTGATTTTTTTAACAAATTTATTCATGGCACAAGACTCTCCCATAGTGTCCAAATCCAACCACTTATCTTGAATAAATATTTTAAAACCCTCCTCTTATAACCATGAATGGTTGAATTTGAAGGGAAAGGCTTTCTGTTGTGTAGCATTATCCATCTAGAAAACCACTAGCATATGATATTAAACCATTATATTCATTATCTAAGGTTGAAATATAGGAGAGATATATATCAATGTTTTAGAAATGTAGGCCCTATATAAGCACTTTGAGACCCCATATTCACCTGCTCTACCATTCCTCCAAGTTGGCAAGAATGGAGAGGGAAACACATCAACCGGATGGGAATCATTAGTAATTTTATTAAATAAATATTCCAGGGGTCACACCAATCCCTCATTCCACACACCTCATTTTCCAATACTATGTAATTAAGATCCCCACAGAAAACAAGATTTTCCAAAATTAAAATATCTTCTTTGATCACACCATCCCAGAAAAATATTATGTTGTTGTAAGGACCATAATAATTTTCGATATTCAATTGTTGACCATGATCAATGAAAGTTCCTTTCAGGATAATTCCTCCATGACATAGAAAATGAGAGTATTTAATATAGAGGGGGTTCCATGCCGACAATAGACCCTCAGGCTTCCCCACAACATCAATAGTACACATATCCCAACTACCAAGAACCTTGCAGAAAATATCCTTGGCCCAGTCTCCAGTCATCATTGTCTCTTGTATAAGTAACATGTATGGATTAACACAATCCATCATCCTATGTGTGGATCATAAATTAGGAGAGCCTCCCACTCCCCTAACATTCAGAGAAAAGATAATAATTTGCAGATGCTCATGAGGGCATTTTGTGCTCTAAGGGAATGTGAATGTGAAGGAACACGTTCCCTCACCTCCGATCTAGGTTCTTCTATAGTGAGATATGAAAAGGATATGGTATCCATAGAAGTAAGACCCCCTCGAATATCACCCTAATTTCCCTATTTTCCTTTGATTTTCTCATGATTTTCTGACTAAAATATGCTTTCCTGGGCTTCCATCAACCTTGGAACTAGCCTCATTGTATACATGCACTAGAAACCTTTCCAAGACATATTTGTAAGAGGGAATGATGGGACCGATCATTTCTTCCGCAATCGGTCAGGAAGGGAAATAGAAGTCATCATAGGGATCAATACCCAGATCTAAACTAGAGCATTGAGGGATAGTAGACACCAAAGGACATTCAGAATCTGAGCTTTTAAGGAAAATTCCAGGAGGCTCAAGATCGACCTAAAAGGGTTCTACCACCCCAAGGGAATCATTTTCCAAGAAGCCTATACTAGAATCCACAACACCAACAATAATGAGGGAGGGGTATAGGATTAATGACTCCTTCCCTTCTAAGGAGTTTGAATATGAACCATGAATCGAAGAAGTTTTTCTAGAAGAAATTGAGGATTTTTGGGGAGTGTATCCTCAGGGTTTCTCACCAATTTCACCACCCATCGGTGCTAACCTATAGTCCAAGGAAAACAAAAATATTTGATGAGATATATCTTTTTATGATTCAAGGAACTGAATAAGGAAGGATAAATGTCTTGTAACTTACCTAAAAGTTTATAATACATCATCATTCCTGATGCCTTAGATTGAGAAACTTCTAGAACCATGTTGTCATCTAGGCCACATCTTCCATAGGACACTAAGGGATCATCATTTTAATAGAGATATTACAACTAGCGCATGAAATGGATCTTTAGGGACATTCGAATTTTAGATTCCTTGCATGATAAGACCTTAGACATAGGAAAAGAATTTTTCAATAGGTTATTTTTTTTGAGAAACTACTACCGTGATAGAGAATCTCCATCTCATCCAACATACCTTGAGAGTAGTGTTAAAGGACTTTTTTCTAGCATAAGGAGGTTGGATTATTTTGTAAGGAGAACTCATTTTCTCTCCTAATAAAGAAGGACCTACTTACTGGGAAAGGACTGCATAGGAATTTGCATGGGATGTGTGGAATCTCAAATGTAGAATTACTTCTATTTTGTTTCCATACAACTGTGAGATTGTTCTGACTTCTTTTGAATTATTTCTTTCATGATGAATGGTTTTGCTTTCTATATAAAGATCTGTGCATGAATCGAGTAATGAATGTTTTATTATGTCAAATATTATTTTGATAATATTTTTGCTGTAAATATACATATGAAATTGAAACAACTATTTGTGAGGTTATTATGAATAATTAAAATACATTGCTATAACTTTTCAATCTTCTCCCTACGGGGATAGAATAGACTAGACTAGAGTAAATTAGAATAGAAATGACTTGTTTAGATCCATATTTAAAGAAGTAATTGAGAAAGAAAGAACGATAAAACAGGAGGCAAGAACATACGCATCACTTGTTAGTTTCATGTTTATCAATTAACTGCATTTAGCTTAGGCATCTGCATTTCATCTTCCATTTAAAGAAAACACAAAACGGTGGATCAGGTCATAACTGATAAAACTTTAAAACACTTTAAATATACGGTATCTAGACTGTTAACCAGATGGGTTCCCCTTACTAAATGGTGAACGGTCTAATTGGGATTGATTACCGTGGAGAATCCCTACTATCGATACCTATAGTTTTTCTAGGCATCAACATATTTGGCACCAGAAAGAGGGCTTCCAGTGAATGGTTGGCAGAGAAAATCTGTTTGTAAGAAATTATTCCACTGGAAATACATCTGAAACTACTTTTCCTGAAGATTTCATTCTTGAATTTGAAGAACAAGAATGGGTAAGTTCTGAAGAGGAGAATTTAGAACCCTTATACCCTATCCCATTCGAATAAGTTGATCACTTTCGGAGGCATACAAGATCCTACGTTAAAAAACTTGGAGGATTGAAAGTAATCCCTACATTACCAAGAAGGAAATCTCCCAAGAAAACAATCTCTTATACTCAATATTCAATCCTTGTAGAAAAATTGGAAGAATTGGTGGATCTATCTATCCAATAAATCACTCAACCTCTTGATCAATTGGGACCAGAGTCTTTTACAACTCAAGTTTTCCCAAATTCTCCACCGCAATCTCCACCTCGAGTTATGGATGCAACTGTTAATCAACCAGCATGGAGGGCTAGAACACCACTTAATCTGGTTGTACCTTTACATGACTTAACTAAGCACCCATAACACCTATTACCAAATTTTGATCCTGGAAAAGGTATTTCTGTAGAAGACCATTTAATTTTTTTTATTATCTTGCTCTGAATCTTTTAAATGTTAAGCATGAGGATGTTGAGCATGAGGATGCCGTATGTAGATTGTTTCCATCATAATTTTGAGCCTAAGGTGTCTTCATGGTTCTTTAGTCTTCAAGACAATTTAATAGCAAACTGGGATACTTTCGAAAGGGTATTTAAAAGTAAATTTGGTAATAAAAAAATTGTAGCTACCCTTATGAAAGAGTTACTATCTATGAAAATGGAAAGGAAAGAAAAAATTCAAGACTTCAATCAAAGGTTTACTACTCTTTTAAATAGTTTTAGTGCTGCAACAAAACCAACTGAAGAATATTTGGTAGACTATTTTACTATAGCACTATACCAACATATAGCAATGTTTGTGGAAGGGGAAGTCAAGCCCACACTAGTAGAAAATTACGTAGAAGCTAGCAGGGTGGAATTTGATATTGATAGTATCGCGAAACATACTTCAAAACCAGAAGTGAAAAAAAATCTAGTAAAAAACCTTTGTTGTTAACTAGGCCCAAAGAAGAACACTCGAATGTGTTAGAGACAAGATGGTACAGAAGTTATCAAACAAGATAGTAGAATTAGAAAATGAGAAAGGAGCTAGTTCATCTAGAAATACATTTAATCCTTATTACAAGAAAAGGGAAGAAATTGGACAGCCTCAACTACCTTTAATTAATTATGTTGTTTTAAATTTTAATGAAGTAGGCATGGAGCATTTCTGTACTTTTCATCAGGAGCATCATTCTAAAAAAAAGTTTCTTGCATTGGATAAACTCGATGACTTTGGTTATGAATCAACTATTAGATGCCTAATTGATAGAGCACGAGGTAGAAGAAGACCAAACAAATGAGCCTAAAGAAACAAATGAAGAAACTACGATGGTATTATGGGATTGGGAACCCACATTGGGGTTGAGCGAAGAAGATAAGAATAAAGAAATACAAGTATCATCGGTAAATGTCACAACAAGAAGTAAAGGACCGATGATGGATCAAAGTTTAGTGCTGCCTAGAACAAATAAGTTAAAAGAAACCATGAAGAAAATTGTTAGCACTACTCAAACGCAACCAAAGCTTAATCCAAAAAACATAAAGGAGACAAATCTAGTAGTTAATAAACCTATGAAAACCTTTTCAAACAAAACGGAAAGTACTAAGAAAGGTGCGGTAGAATACGACATGGGGTATGATATTGTGGAAGACATTAAGAGAACTTAAGCAAATATTTATTTATTGAATTATGTAATATGCCTCAGCAAAGAAAGAAACTATTGGAATCCTTTGATCCACAACCCAATAGTACTCCTGAAGCCATTGAATCATAGACTGATATTAACAAAGCAAGTGTTGGAGGAAAACCTAAATCTCAGACTTTGCCTTTCCTGTTATCATTTGAAATTTATAATCACAATGTACATAACTGTTTGGTAGATTATGGGGCCTCGCCCAATGTTATGCCACTTTCTATTTATAAGAATATCAATGGCCAACTAACGCCATCCCCTCTCGGATCATTCAACTAGACAGTTCTACTGTTAAGGCTATAGGGGAGATGAAGGATGTGTTAATTCGATTGTCTGCGGATCCTAGAGTATTCCAGTTCATAGATATTATGGTAATAGATATACCTGAGGCTTTTGGCTTAATATTGAGCAAGGAATGGTCAACGAAACTTAACAGTTACTTTGTAACCGACTGGTCCCACATGTGGCTCTCATACCAAAATAGTCAAAATTAGATCAAGATACTAAGAGAACGACATATGAAACAGAACGTAACTTAGCTAGAAGAAAAGAACGAACCGATAAATTTCTCACTGCCAGATTTGGGAAATTATTTTTTAGAGCTTGAACCAGGGAATTACCAAGCCGAGGAAGTCAATTGTGAATTAGATACGCAGTATGATCTCCTTCAATTTTCACAGATTGATGATATTAACTGTAACATATTAAATTTAGTCACTAACGCAGGGAATGATACTAACTAAGTAGTTTTAGAAGATATATTTTGATGGTTCTAAAACACAAGAGGGATCAAGAGCGGGTTGTGTCCTGATTGATCCTGAAAGGAACACATATTTTCTCTCTTGTAGGCTAGAGTTTATATGCATAAACAATCCTGCTGAATATGAAGCTCTAGTCCAAGGCTTGAAAAAATCCATTGAACTAAATGTAAAAAATATAAAAAATTTCGGTGATTCTAAGATAGTTATTAAGCAAGTTAGAGACACAATTCATTGTTTATCTCCACACCTTAAAGGATATCAAGCTGAAGTATGGAATTTGATAGTATATTTTAATGATTTTAATATAAATTTAATTCCTAGATTACAAAATGCTACAACATATTTATTTGCTACTTTTTCTTCCAGGTTAGTGCCAACTAATCATAAGTGTTCCATTGAACTTATTTTCAGGCCATCTGTAGATGATAATATCACAAATTTGAGGGTGTTTGATGACGATGAACATATTATCAATTTTCTGGCAAATGATGGAGTTTTTAAAAAATCTATAATTGATGATGAAGAACATCAGGCAGATTTACAAAGTCGAGAGGTGACTAAAGGAAATTTCATGCCCAAAGGAGTAAGGACACTTGAGGGAATGTTTGATATACAAAACAAATTCAAAAAACTAGCCAACTTCAAAACCAATTGATCATCTATGCAATATGAGCTGATAAATTTAGGGACAGAAGATAAGCCCAAGTATGTAAATTTGGGAAATTGTTGCTCACCTGGAGAAAGGTGTCGGTTCATTAAATTGTTTCAGCAATATAAAGATATATTCACTTGGACATATGAGGATATAAAAAACATACGATACACACATCATTCAACATATAATTCCTATTAAGACAGGCGTAAAACCATATCAACAACAACTAAGGAAAATGCATCCAAAGTTAGAGCCTTTAATCCAAAATGAGGTGAAAAAGATACTAGATGCAAAGATTATCTTCAGGGTTAGACATTCTGAATGGGTGAAAAATTTAGTTACGGTAAGAAATAAATCAGGAGAATAAGGTTGTGTGTTGATTTCCAGAATCTAAATAGAGCATCAGATAAAGATAATTATCCAGTTCCACCGATGGAGCAAATTCTTCAAATGGTATCAGGCTCAGAAATGTTCTCCTTGTTAGATGGGTTTTCAGGTTAAAATCAAGTATTAGTGGTCGAACATGATAGACTGAAGACTACATTTTGTACAAAGTGGGGAATGTTCGTTTATAGGAGAATGTCCTTTCGCCTCATAAATGTCGGAGCTACATGGCCATGGACAATGCATTTCGAGGATTAATCTAGGACTGTGTAGTGGTATAGTTAGATGATGTGACAGTTTTTTCGAAAAAAAGAGGAGACCATGCTTTTCACTTGAAACAAAATTTTGACTGTTGTAGAAAATATGACATCTTTAAATACAAAGAAGAGAATTTTTTGTGTTTCTGGAAGGAAAATTATTGGGTCACATCATTTCAAAGGAGGGAATCTCAATAGACCCATATAGAGTTGAAGTTATATCTTAGATTCCCTTGCCCCATAATAAAAAATCTATGCAGTCATTTATGGGCACAATAAATTTTTATAGAAGGTTTGTACCAAATTGTACACAAATTGTAAAACCTTTGCAGCAAATGGTGAAGCAAAGCATACAGTTGAAGTGGAGTGATATCGAGAAGGTCTCTTTTAAGGACATCAAAAAATAAATAGCCCATGCACCTTCTTTAAGGTGTCCAGACTTTGAAAAGGATTTCATTCTATACACTTTTGCTTCAGATAATTCTCTTGCAGCGGTGCCCAATTAGAAAGGGGAATTGGGAGATGAATACCCAATATCATTTATGAGCACTGGATTACAAGGGGATGAATTAAATTACCCTTCTTTAGATAAACAAGCATATGCAGTTTTCAAGGCAGTAAAACAATTCAGACCTTATATTTTGAAAAATAGAACAAAAGTAATTGTTCCTCATCCCACTGTCAGGTCCCTCTTTGTACAGAAATAATTGGCTGAGCGAAGAGGAAACTAGGTGACAACATTACATGAATATTATTTGGAATTCAAGACGGTTACTATCATCAAGGGTCAAGGGCTGTTCAATTTTCTTGAGGAAACTCATGCCAATGAAGATTATGATTGGGAGAACGAAGCATAATTAAACTTAATTGATGTATGTACCATTTCCACTACTCCTGAATCATGGTACAAATATTTAGTGCATATCTTCAACAAGGACACCTACCAGAACATTAGAGATCCAAGTAGAGAAGGGTACTTCAATTGAGTTCATCCTCTTATCAGATAATAAATGGATTACTTTTTAGGAAGAACTATGATGGAGTTTTTCATAGGTGTATTGAAAATGAAGATGCATCCAAAGTAGTTAAAAAATTGTACGAAGGGCCTACAAGAGGACATTCCTATGGAGATACTACTGCTCATAAGATTCTCAGAGGTGGTTACTATTGGGCGATGCTATTCATTCTCATTCTTACGCAAGAAAATGTGATGTGTGCCAAAGGAGTGGTGGTATATTGTCAAAAGCAGTCGGGCCATTACATCCTGTTATTATATCCGAGCCATTCAAACAGTGGGGCATATATATTATTGGGGAAATCAACATGAACTCTTCACTACAACATCAGTATATCATTATGGCTATGGATTATTTCACGTGATGGGTTGAAGCGGTTCTGTTGCGCAAAGTGAATGAGGATGTGTTCATCAACTTTCTACTAGAGAACATTATGCCCAGGTTTGGGGTTCCAATTTCCCTTGTTTTTGATAATGCATATTATTTCTCATCTACTAAGATAACTAAATTTTCTTGTGAAAAGGGAATACAATTACATTATTCAGCAAATTATTATCCTTAGAGAAATGTGTTAGTAGAATCAACAAATAAGAATCTCATTAGAATTTTGAAGAAAACTGTCATTGAGAATCAAAGAAATTGGTACATAGCCCTTCTTAATGCACTGTGGGCAGATCAAGTCACCCCAAAGAATTCCTTAGGAGTGTCTCCCTATACTTTGGTATATGGGAAGGAAGTTATTTTACCCCCAAACATTCTTCTTCCATCCTTGCAATTAGCTCAAGCCTCATGAGGATCTGACAATGATAACTTACAAGAACACATTAACACTCTGCTGAAAATTGAAGAACCCATGGAAAATTCCAAAGATAGATTTAACCAACATTAGGACATTGTCAAGAGATGGTTTGATAAACGAAAATCCAGGAAGGGGAACTTTGAAATAAGAGACTTAGTATTAAAGTTTGATCATCCACATGACGAGATGGGAAAACATACGAAATTTCAACATCTATGGGTTGGCCCCTATCAGATTGCTGAGAAGATCGGCCTCTCAACTTACAAGTTGCAATATTTACAAGAGCAGGAAGAAAGTATTCATGTAAATGGCCTTGTTCTCAAATGGTACTTTACTTAGTATTTTGGATCACTTTTGTACATAAATAAAACCTTTCTTTTCTTGTTTTCTTTTAGTTTTCTTTCCCTTTCTGATTTACTTTGATTCATTTTTTGCTTGTTATTTTCTTATAATAAACCAACTTGATTTTTTACGCTTGGAAATATATGAATCTGAATAATCTCAATAGTCTTTGAAATTCAGGACCTTCTTACTGGAAAACATGTGTGGTAAAATGTGATCAAATTTGAGATTCTTTAATTATTGATAGGCTATAGAAAGGGAAGCTAATTTCAAGTCCACATTGAATTCATTTTAAACCTTGTAAAATAACTAAGGCTCATGAGGTATAGAGTACTATCTTGGGGTTCCATCCATCCTCACACTAATATCTCTCTTAGAAATCCTACCAGGATAGACCCATGGAAAGGAAGCAGGTCTGACGGATGTATGGCATTCAAAATAAGCCCATGCTACAAATTAAAAGCCTAAAGGCTTATAGTAAAGAGTCAAAATTCAAGACAAACAGTCTACATCAAGGAAAACATGCCGAGAGAATAAAAACCAACAAATCAAAATGATTGCTTAGAGAGGTTCTTCTTTGTCCATGAGCTTGAAACAAGTTTATCACGCACACAAAAGGACATTATGGATGGAAGAACCCATACCAAAGTCTCAAAGTAGAAGAAGCAATCAAGGAAGGCTCAAAAGACAAATGTCATTCAAAAGAAAGCATCAAAAGGATTCTAATAGAATGGGAATGAGGAACAAATGAATACATCTATCTAATCTTGTTAAATCCCGTGGAGTCATATCTAGTGGCAACCGAAAGATGGACGAAAAATAAATTTCATATTTTGGCCCCAAGAGAGTTATCAGGACTCCCAATCCTGGTTACCCTACTCCCAAAAGACGACAGTCAATGTGATGAAGAAAAACTTTACATCCCTGGATAAGTCTATATTTTTAAATGATCACGAAGAATCCATTGAAGAAATTGTTGTATATCCATAATTTAGTACCATGTAGCAGTATTGTTTTCCAAAGATAGTTTTTTAGAGATATGTGTTTGCCAGCTAGTCACCAATTGTTTCTTATGCAACTTCTTCCCCAAATTTTTTATATTTTAGGGCCCCTCCCTCTATTTTTGATTGAAAGCTTACTTAGATTAGTTTTTCAGCTCTAGACAATCCATCCTGAACACTTAGTTTTTTCCCAAAAAGTTGAGCAAATAAGTTTTTGGACAAAGTTAAAACTCATGTTTTTTCACAGACATATCGGAGTAACTTGGCCAGTTTCTTCGACGTGTCGAAGGAAATCAGCTAGTCTCTTTGACACAGTCGGCTTAGGAAAAATAATTTTTTCACGAAGTACCACTTCAGTGTAACTCGCCAACACGGTCGGGAGTAACTTGTGAGTTAACTCCAAAACGATCAGAGGAATGTTGCCGAAGATGAATTGCGGCCCAATTTTCGGGAGAATTTCAAGTTTTCATGCAATACAGTCATGGTCTTGTTGCTGCTACAATTGCTTCCCCAAAAAAATTTACATTTTAGGGCCCCTTCTTACTTTTTGATTAAAATATTGCTTAGACTACTTTTTTTTAGCCCTAGATAATTCATCCTAAACACTTAGTTTTTTCCCAAGAGGTTGACAAAGAAATTTCTGGCTAAGTTAAAACTCATCTTTTTCCATCGACATATCATAGTAACTTGGAGAGTTTCTCTCACGTGTCGGAGGAACTCATCCAGTCGCTTCGACACGTCGACTTGGGAGAAAGGAATTTTTCCGCAAAGTATCGTTTCGGCACAACTCGTCGAAACTCGCCGACACGGTCAGGAGTAACTTGAGAGTGCCCTCCAACACAATCTGAAAGATCAAAGAAAGTTCCTGATGACCCAGTTTTCGAAAATTTTCAAGTTGTCCACCAATACAGTTGTAATTGATAAAGTGTTAAGTGACAAAACCAATTGGAGTGTTTTGGCGAGTTTTCACCGTCACCGTCGAAGAAAACTCATCATTTTCTGTCGACACGGTCGGAGAAAACTTATTTTTGGCCACCTATACGGTCAGAGAAACTCATGTTTCACCGTCAGTAATATCAGATGGTTTTGGGAATTTCACCAATATACATTGACATTAAACAACAAGTGACCGCGTTTTCATGCCAAAAGATGTTTTACCACCTAATGCATTAAATGCTCCAACAACCGTAGTAATGATGGTTTTGTAGAGTTTTTATATATAAATGGGGTGGTTTTGTTTTTTATTATTATTATTCTACGAACGTTGTTTGATGAGCATCCCACCTCCAAGAGACAACTGGAGATTTCACACTCAACCCAACACTGTGTCCATCTTTACAGTTGACAGGTAGGTGCTTTGACCCCGTACTTTTGTCGTCCTTTAAAATTTAAAACCTTTATATAGATGGTGTGGGGTTTGGGTTAAGCGCATAGTAGCCATTTTTTCACCATGGGATAACTTGTCCCTCTTCATAGAATGATCATTCATGAACCCTAAGGTATCTTTGTTCCAGTTTCCATGGTTAGAATCCTCTAAGGGTGGGTTTTGAATAACTTTGGACCTCGCGACCGTATTTATCCTTGCCCATCCTCAATGGAGTTCTTCCTATGGATTGTTTCATTTTTGCACCACTTTCGCACTAGGAAATTGGTTATGTCCCCATGTTTCTTTGGAAAAAAATCTTCCTCGAGCCGCACAATCTCTTTTCTTGTGAACGTCTTCTCATACCTTAAGACGCATCGTTTCTGGGCTAAGTTCAGGATACTCACCCAATCCATGGGTCTTGATCACCTCTGTTTCTTTGATGTTGGGATTTAAATAAAAGGAGGAATTTTTTCATTTCAGATTGTGCATACTCATGCTCTATTGCACTGCGACTGTAATAGGAGAAGATGTCGAACACCTCATAAGCAAGGCTATTTTGGGTGTTACATGAAATCGCTTGACTTTGATTTTAATGAAATAATGGGGTCACGAGGTTTTCAAGGTTGAGAGTCCACCTTCCATCACTATGAAGTGATCCATTAAAACATTGTTTTGTGTTCAACGTTCTCTTGTTGCGCACCCTCAAACTGAGTAATATTTAAAGCAAAACTCTTTTGTTTTAATGTTTCAGGATTAATAAAAAAAAGGTTGGAAACAAACCATGTGAACTCCTTAGACTTGGATAAAATCAACCAACCTTAATGTGTAACAGAAAAAACAATAGAATTCTCGATTTCTGCTTCGTTTTGACCGATTATAAGCAGTGTATACACATGTGCTAATAACTTTTTATTCAAACTCTGTAAATACACACCTTTTGTCACATCACAAATAACAGTTGTTCTTTTCAGCATAGAATGCTTCAGTAAAATAATGCATGATTTTATTACTCAAAACAGCCACGGTAGCACTAAGACACATCTTACCATACTCATGTCATAGGTTGTACTCTCACTAAGAAGGATTTCCTCCCAAAGGACAGCCTGAAAATGATAAATTTACACAATGTCTAAAATGGGTGGTAAGAATAGAGATAAGGCAAGTGAGGTTGATTCATATGTGGAGATCATCTCTAGGACCGAGATCAAATTTGAAGATACTAAGGCCTTCACGACAGTTTCCACAAAATTCAAATGGGGAGAGTCGTACCAGATGATTAGAGATCAGAATGTCCCCGACGCTGGTCTCGAAGAAATTCCACTATATCAGAACATAAAGGATTCATGCATCACTAAAGTTGTGACACTCCCATAACATTTTCCTTGCTCCGAAGTCATCCGATGGATTTTTTCCTAGAAAAATCCTTCCACAATGATTATCTCTAATGTAAACGGGGAATATTTTGCTTCATTCACCCCAACTTACATAGCCTTGTCTTGCAAGCTTCCTCGTACAAAGGTTATGATGACCGATGAGTGGGTCAAAAAGGTAGATATGGATATTCTGGAGTGTGCAAAGAAAATGATAATAAAAATAAAACAACTTTGCCAAAAGGAAACTGGTGAATATGAGTCCTCAAGCTTACAAACCCCTTTCAGGATCATAGATTTGATGTTGAAGAGGATTTTTGGCCAAGCCGACGAAACACTGTATAAATTAAGTTGGATTTTGTTAATATATTATGTGGCTTTTAAAGGCATGATTTTCATTTGGGAATATATCATATCGAATAGCTTGCCATCCTGTGTAGATGCCACACAAGGAGGCCTAACTCAGAAGAGGTCTGATTTTTATATGTCGTCTTATCTGATCAACTGCATCTTGTGCAGGAAACCTTTCTCTAGGATTGGGTGCATTTGGACATGAATTGATACTCATGTGTATGTTGCGTATTAGATCCTTTGGGAACAAAAGTATGCATGTTTTTCCAAACTTAGATGTGAGGAGTTTTTGATTCCTCTTTATGAGCTGATTTTCCTCAAAGAGCCAAATTGCTTGTCCGATAACCCCATGGACGTTATCTATGAATATGGATATACTTTTTATCCCAGGAAGGAACCTACCTGAGGATGTATGAAGGCTCCAAAGATCCATCCCTGCTGCCCAAATATGCCACAGACTATGTAGTCCATAAAGAAGCAGTAAGGCAAGTGTTCATAAATGGAGTAGGTAACTTCCTCCATGACATGAAAAAGGAAACCTTGCTGCCACTACCTTTATTCATAGGTGGTTATAAGTTCACTAAGGTCAAAGGTGCCTCTAAGTTTGTAAAAGAGTTAAAAAAAAAATCACTTTGGGGAGAAAATTTTCCTTACAAATGACAGTAGTGGAAGAGTCGCAGAACATTGCGCGACCATTGGGATACGATAGGAATACTCAGATCACTTCGATAAGGATGAAGAGGTGTAGAAAAGGGCTAGTAACATGACTAAGTTGAGAAATCATTTCAAGAATAAAAGTGGCATCGACGGAAGTAAAGACACTAGCAATGCAACATAGAAGTAGCTGCAGAAACAAAAGGAGGAGGCCTTGAAATTGCAACAAGCTGAGGCATAGAGAAAACAAAAGAAATAAGTAGAAAAGAAACAAGCAGAAGAGACTCAGAGGTAGAAAGAATAAGAAGAAATATTAAACAAATAAGAAATAGATAGAAAACAAAAGGAAGCCGAGGAGGCTGCTGAAGAACTAAGAAACAAGGAGGAGGAGGACAAGCTCAGGGAAGAATTAGACCGAGAAATAAATCAGAATGACCTGGTATATCCTCCTGCTACATCAGGTGGCCACATTACTCCTTTCACTCCATCTAAGAAGCACACAATGGCATGCTTAGATACCATTTTTTTTATAGGACAAGAAATACCATCACCAGAAGGTCTGAAAAAGGGTTAAAAATGGGATCTCAGGTTGATGTGGTTACGGTGACCGAAAATACCATCATGGAGGGTACTCATAAATACCCTAAGTTCATGGCCTCTGGGAATGTAGTAGCTGCACAATCCAACGTTAATAACATTTAACGGTTGAAGGAAAATGTAAAGAATCAAAAGGAAAATATGCTCAAGTTGAAATATACTCTAGTCAAGACAACAGGAGAATGCATATAACTAAAAAGAAAGCACGAGTTTATCCACTCGAAAAAATAAAGACTCCAAAAGGAATACCAAGATTTGGAAGTAGAAAAGGATGCATTGGAAGTGTAGGTGATCATTAAGGAGGGAGAGAAAAGAGATTTTGAATCCAAAATTTTAGAATTGGAATCAAGGGAATCTGTGGCAAGCCAAGAAGTGGGGGAATTAAAAATCCAAGTAGAAGAGTTGGTGGTACAGAAGAGATCCATGGAAAATAAGCTAAAAATAGCTAATGAAAGAAAGCAGGACATCACTTCGTTCCGTGACCATGCCCCTAGCATCCGAAGGAAGATGGACCAAGTTCAAGTTAACATGTCGGGTGAAACTTATAAAGTAAAGATGATAGTGACTAGATTAACGGAAATTGAAGCAGAGTCCCTAAGTTTTAGGAGAAAACTAATAGAAGTCAAAGAAAAGGTTCAAATCCAGCTGAACTGGGTAGAAGCTAATTCAAAGTTTTCAAAACACATGCCGCAGAAAATAGCAAGAGGCAAAAAATTAGAAATTACGCTCCTGGAGTTTTGCAGGAAAGATTCTGTAAGGTTAAACAACGAAATTGAAAAAAACTTGGAAAAATGTGATGAGTTCTATAAAAATATATGCCAAGTATACGAGAAATGCAAACTTTCTTTAGCATCAAAGATCACCGATATTTTGAACAAAGACCAGCATATGGCGCATCTATAGGAAAAACTACAAGAGGATGTACAATACATTCAGAAAGTGGAAGTTGTCAACAAGGAAGATGTTAAAACTTTGGTTGGAAAATCTTTTGTCGGAAATCACATTTTGGAAGATGTGTCGGATCCACCCCAGAAAAGGTGACACGTGTGGAGACTCAGCTGGCCAAATGTTAGATCCAATAAATTACAAGACTATCGCAGAAGAAGCCAATGCATGCGGAGAATATATTTCAATTTTGGTTGGGCCCACTTGAAAACTTTTTTCTTTTTGTGTATTTTGTCATTTTCTAGTGTAAAGCACTAAAAGATGAAATTTTGGAATTCCTAGGGTTAGGGAAGTTGATGAGTCACTAGATGACAATTTGTAATATAAATAGAGGTAGAGATTAGGGATACAATCACTTTTTTCTAGCACAAGGAGGCTGGATTATTTTGTAAGGAGAACTCATTTTTTTTGCTAATAAAGAAGGATTTACTTGTTGGGAAAGGACTGCACAAGAATTTGCATTGAATGTGTGGAACCTCAAATGTGGAATTACTTCTATTTTTTTCTGTACACTTGTGAGATCGTTTTGACTTCTTATGAATTATTTCTTTGATAATGAATGATTTTTCTTTCTATATAAAAATCTGTGCATGAATCGAGTGATGAATGTTTTATTATTTCAAAGTTATCTTTGATAATATTTCCACTGTAAATATACATATGAAATTAAAATAATTATCTGTAAGATTGTTATGAATAATTACAACACATTTCTCTATTTTCTTTTAAATTTCTCCCTACGGGGATAGAATAGATTATACTAGAATAAATTAGAATATAATAGATTTGTTTAGATCCAGATTTAAAGAAGTGATTGAGGAACAGGAATGATAAAACAAGAGGTAAGAACCTATAGATCACTTTTTAGGTTCATGTTCATCAATTACATGCATTTAGCTTAGGCTTTTGCATCTCATTCATTCATTTAATGAAAATTACATAAATGGTGGATCAAGCCATAACTGGTAAAGATTTAAACAAACTTGATCTACGGTAGCCAGACCGTTAACTGGAAGGATTTCGCACACCAAATGGTGGATGGTCTAATTGGGATCTCTTATCGGGGAGAATCCCTACTGTCGGTACCTGGGATATTTTCCAGGAATCAACAGATTTGGTGCTAGAAGGAGGGCATTCAGTGCATGGATGGAAGAGGAAATCCATTTGTAATAAAATATTCCACTGGAACAACATCTAAAATGCCTTTCCCTGAAGATTTTATTCTTGAATATGGAGAGCAAGAAAAGGTAAGTTCTGAAGAAGAAGACTCAAAACATTTGTACAATGTCCCATTCGAAGAAGTTTATCACTTTCGAAGGCATACAATATATTACGTTAAGAAACTCAGAGGATTGAAGGTCGTCCCCGCGTTACCAAGAAGGAAGGATTCCAAGAAAGCAATATCTTATACTCAAGATTCAATCCTTGTAGAATGTTTGGAAGAATTGGTGGATCTATCTATCCAAGAAATCTTTCAACCTCTTGATCAATTGGGACCAGAGTCTCCTACAACTCAATTTTTCCCACATTCTCCACCTCGAGTTATGGATGCAGCTGTTAATCAATAGGCATGGAGGGTCGGAACACCACTTAATATGGTTGCCCCTTTGCATGATTTTCCTAAGCACCCAGAACGAGTATTACCAAATTTTGACCCTAGAAAAGGAATTTCTGCAGAAGACCATTTGAAATTTTTTTTTATCACCCTGGATATTTTAATTTTTGAACATGAAGATGTTGTATTTAGACTATTTCCATAGACTTTTGAGCCTAAAGAATCTTCTTGGTTTTTTAGTCTACAAGCCAATTCAGTAGAAAACTGGGATAATTTCAAAAGGGTATTTAAAAGAAAATTATAAAATAAAAAAACTTTAACTACCCTTATGAAAGAGTTACTGTCTATGAGGATGGAAAAGAAAGAAAAAGTTCAAGATTTCAATCAAAGGTTTACTACTCTTTTAAGCAGTTTTAGTGCTGTTAAAAAACCAGTTGAATAATCTGTGGTATAATATTATACCACAACACTATATTGTCATATTCCAAATTTTGCATTAGGTCACAATGGCCTAATCACATTTGGCATATTCATTGGAGTTTGTTAAATTGATGATGATGGTCAAATAATTGCCCAGTAGGAAAATTACTAGTTTCCTAGGTTGGGGGTGGAAGCTTTGGGATTTGGAATAAGGGGGATAATTAATTATGTTTGAACATTAGAATCGAATAAATATTTAATAAAGGATCTAAATAAATAAATACAAGAGAAAAATGAAGTGGAAATGGAGCATGGAGATACATGGAGAATATGGGACCCACACAAGCTATAAATTGGTGCCACATGGAATCCTCCTATTTCAATTTGCAATGTCCTTTTTTAAATTTTTACCAAAATGCCCAATTTTCCAAATTTTTCACAATTTTGGCTCTTTACTAGTTTTAGTGTCTTGATCTCCAAATCAGCCCAATTGATCCCAAATATTCAGAGAAGGTGTATGAATGATATAATAACTTAATTATTATGTTCATGGATGTATTATATCCCTCCAATCACTTCTGCAAGTCTGTACTAAATTCTGAACAAGATAGACGATTTTACTGACAATTTTGGGCTCAAATCCCCCTAGGGTAAGTGGTAGAAATGGCTTTCCAAATGTGCAGAAACCCACTCGAATTCTTAAGTTGAAGTAGGATATGTGTATAATACATTATCAGAGACTCATATGCATAACCAATCGACCTATCATGGCTGTTATCACTTCTTTCAATCAGATATAAAAAACTAGTTTTGGACCCTTGGGGAAATGAGGTGTAGTTTGCTCCAATTGCTATGAAATTCGACCCAATGGACAAAAATTATCAGTTACTGAACATGAAACCCATAATATGATTTAATTACAGTCCATTCATTCATAAATCATCAATATTTTATACATCCATTTGAATCCATCAAGATTACAAGAGTTTACAACAAGGTAGTGGGGAAATGGCACTGTTTCTTCATTATTGAGCAATTATACATGATATTTCTTGTACTTTAAACCTGAGAGATTTATGAAATTAAATATTAGAGAATTTACATTAGAATACAAAATACTGGAGCAAGAGAATCTCCCTCAAAGAGTTGAATAGCTCACCAAGTGCGCCTCACTCCATAGAGCTGAAATATGGTGAGAAAACTTGAGATGAAAGGAAGAACAAGATGAAATTGATATGTCCACGAGCTGATGTAGCTTTCCCTTCTATATTATGACTCCATTTAAGCTCCTTGAAATACCTGAGTGGCCTCTCTAAACACCAACTAGGATGGGAATCTTTCACCCTTGAAATTGGCTAAGGCATGAACTAGTCATCCACTAGCTCTCTCTCTCTTCACAATAACAATTTTCATAAATGATAAAAAAGGCCTTATAATGGATGATCCATGAATTTAATAAAATTTATTGGTATTTTAAGGTTCCAAATCCATCCATAAGCCAATTCCAAGTCGAATTGGTGTGGTTGCTCATGCTATGCCATGTGGCCTCTCTTTTCACCTTCCCTCTTCTCCCAAATTCGAGTAGGAGCCTCTTGGCCTTCTCCAACTCCCATGAGCGCCCTATAAGATGCACTATTCAGGACTGACATGTCAAATATGTCATATGTCAGCCTTCATATCTGACTTGTTTCATAACTGTCATTGAATCTTCATCATTGGTGTCATAGATGTCATAAATGTAAAGGGGAATCTAGCCAAGTGTCCATGGAACTCCCATTTGGCTCTTCCTCTCCCCATGTAAGTTATAATTCATCCCAAATTCAGGCTATGAATTATATGGAAAAGTATATTAACCTTATAATCCATCCAAAAACATTAGTCTTCCAATAGATTCGATATTGCAATAGGAGGATGCCATTTAACATAGGAATTCTAGCTTGAGTGGGCCCATAGTCTCCATGTGTCTCCATTCTCCATATCCATTTCATTTTTCACTTGCATTAATTTAATTAACTCCATTAAATAAATATTTATTCCTTATAATGTATAAGCACCATTTATTATCTCCCTTATTAACTTCCCAATGTTTCCACCCAACCTAGGGAACTAGTAGGATTGATGGAATTTTCCTGCTATGCAATTATTTGAATGGGGACATTACACAATTTCGAATCCATGGGAAGCCTAAAGGTTATTAAATGAGTTAGAAGGATAATAAACTTTTCCATATGCATCATAGGTCGAATTTGGGATGAAGTGTAACTTACATGGGAGAGGAAGAGTTATTTTGGAGTTAGTGAGACACTTGGATTAGATTCCCTAGCTCTATGACAACAATGATGAAGATGCTATGAAACCTATGACACAAATAAGATATGAAGTATGGAATCTGAAATATCTGACATTTCAGCTCAAAATAGAGCATCCAAGTGGGATCTCATGTGATTTGGGGAAGCTCAATGGGCTCCAACTCAAATTTGGGGAAAAAGGAAGGCTAGGAAAGGGAGGACACATGGAAAAGCATGAGCACACACCCTAATTCTAAATGGATTGAGTTTGTGGATGGATTGGGAACCTTATAAGGCTAATTATGTTTATAAAATATAGGAATAAACAAATAGAATATCTTTTGTTCATTTGAGAAATTGTCATTTGTGAATTGTCATTTGGGGGTTACTAAAACATCCCTGGACATAATATTTAATTTCTAATATCATTCATGTACCTTCTGAGAAAATTTGGTAGCATTTGGGTCAATTTGGAGGTCTAGACATCAAAACTAGTTAAGCTCGAAATTGGGGAAAAATTGGTCATTTAATAAAATTTCAAAAAAGGACATTACATATACCCACCTATAGCAATGTTTGTTAAAAAGGCAGTCAAGCCCACACTGGAATAAAATTACGACGAAGCCGACAGGGTGGAAGATGATCTTGATAATATAGCAAAGCACACATCAGAACCAGAAGTAAAAAACCTCTAGTTGTTAACTAGGCCCAAAGAAGAACACTCAAATGAGTTAGAAAATGTGGTAAATATGCTACAAAAGTTATCAAATAATATAGTATACTTAGGAAAGGACGAGGTAGCTAGTTCATCTAGAAATCATTTCAATCCTTGTTACAAGAAAAGGGAAGAAAGTGGACAGCTTCAACCACCTCCAATTAATTTTGTTGTTTTAAATTTTAATGAAGTAGGAATGGACCATTTATGTACTTTTCATCATGAAAATAATTATGAAAAAATCTACCCACAGTGGATAATTGGTTATGAATCAACTGTTAGATTCCGAATTGACAGATCGCGAGGTAGAGGAAGACTAAACAAATGAGCCAGAAGAAACAAATGAGGAAACCACGATGGTATTAAGGGATTGGGCGCCCACATTGGGGTTGATCGAGGAAGAGAATATTGAGGAAATTCAAGTGTCATCAATAAATGTTACAACTAGAAGTAAAGGACCGGTAGTAGATGAAATTTTAGTGCTACCTAAAATAAAGAAGAGAAAAGAAACCATGAATAAAATTATCAGCACTACTCAAACACAACCTAAGTCTAATCCAGGAAACATAAAAGAGACAAATCCAATATTTAACAAACCTGTGAAAACTTTGGAAAATAAAACAGAAAGTACTAAGAAAGGTTCTGTAGAATATGACATGGGGTATGATATTGTAGAAGACATTAAGAAAACTAAACAAAATATCCCTTTATTTGAATTATGTAATCTGTCTCAACAAGGAAAGAAACTATTGGAAGCCTTTGGTCCACAACCTAGTAGTACTTTAGAAGCCATTGAATCTGATACTAAGATTAACAAAGAAAGCATTGGTGGCAAATCTAAATCTCAGACTTTACCTTTCTTGTTATCATTTGAAATTTTCAATCACAGTGTACATAACTGTTTGGTAGACTCTAGATCCTCTTCCAATGTTATCCTGCTTTCAATTTGTAAGAATATTAATGGCAAACCAACACCATCCCCTTCTTGTATCATTCAACTAGATAGGTATGATGTTAAAGTTACAGGGGAGATGAAGGATGTGTTAATTCGATTGTCTGGAGATCCTAGAGTATTCCAGTTCATAGATATTATGGTGGTAGATATACCAGAGGCTTATGGATTAATTTTGAGAAGGGACTGGTCAACAAAAGTAAATGGTTACTTTGGAACTGATTGGTCTCACATGTGGTTGCCGTACAAAAATAGTCAAAATCAGATTAAGATTCTGAGAGAGCCGCATATGAAACAGAATGTAACCCAGCTGGAAGAAAAGAATGAACTGATAAATTTCTCATCTTAAGTTTTAGGGAACTACATTTTAGAGCTTGAACTAGGTAATTACCAAGTTGAAGAAGTCAGTTGTGAATCAGACATGCATTCTGATTTCCTTCGATTTTCACGAACTGATGATATTGACTATAACATAGTAAATTTAGTCACTAAAGTAGGAAATGATACTAACCAAGTAGTTCTAAAACAAAAGAGGGATTAGAAGCGGGTTGCATCCTGATTGATATAGAAAAGAGTAAACATTTTATCTCTTGTAGACTAGAGTTTGAATGCACAAACAATACCGCTGAATATGAAGCTCTAGTTCAAGGCCTGAAGAAAG
The DNA here is from genome assembly GCA_001517045.1 of Pseudotsuga menziesii. Classification (NCBI taxonomy): domain Eukaryota; kingdom Viridiplantae; phylum Streptophyta; class Pinopsida; order Pinales; family Pinaceae; genus Pseudotsuga; species Pseudotsuga menziesii. The sequence continues at coordinate 185,784 of LPNX010306327.1, forward strand.
CCATTGAACTAAATGCAAAAAATTTAAAAGTTTTCGATGATTTTGAGATAGTGGTTAGGCAAGTTAGAGACACAATTCATTATTTATCTCCACACCTAAAAGGATATCAAGCTGAAGTATGGAATTTTATAGCACATTTTAATGCTTTTAATATACACTCAATTCCTAGATTACAAAATGTTGCATCTGATTTATTAGCTACTTTTGCTTCCAGGTTAGTTCCAACTAATCATAAGTGTTCTATTGAACTTATTTTCATGCCATTAGTAGCTGATAATATCAAAAATTTGAGGTTATTTGATGACGATGAACAGAGTATGATCAATTTTCTAACCAATGATGAAGTTTTCAAAGAATATGTAATTGATGATGAAAAACATTAGTCATATTTACAAAATGGAGAATTGACCAAAGGAAATTTCATTCCCAAAGGAGTAAGGACACTTGAGGGAATGTTTGATCTGCATAACAAATTCAAAAAAACCACCAACGTCAAAACAAACAGTTCATCTATGCAATATGAGTTGATAAATCTAAGGACATAAGTTGAGCCCAAGTATGTAAATTTGGGAAAGTGTTGCTCGTTTGGAGAAAGGAGCGAGTTCATCAAATTGTTTCAACAATATAAAGGTATCTTTGCCTAGACATATGAATATCTAAAAACATATGATATGCGCATCATTCAGCATATAATTCCTATCAAGACAGGCGCAAAACCATTTCAACAACAACTGATGAAAATGGATCCAAAGTTAGAGCCTTTAATACAAAACGAGGTAAAGAAGTTCTTAGACGCAAAGATTATCTTCAGAGTTCAAAATTTTGAATGGGTGGCTAATTTGGTTCCATTACAAAAATAATTTAGGAGAGATAAGGTCGTGTGCTGACTTCCGAAATTTGAACAAAGAGTCAGATAAAGATACTTATCCAGTTCCACCGATTGAAAAAATTCTTCATATGGTGTCAAGCTCAGAGTTTTTCTCCTTATTAGATGGGTTTTCAGGCTATAATCAAGTATTAGTGGGAGAACAAGATAGACTGAAGACTACATTTCGTGCGAAGTGGGGAACGTTTTCTTATAGGAGAATGCCATTTGGACTCATAAATGTCGGAGCTACATTTCATAGGGCCATGGAAATTGAATTCTGGGGATTAATCGACCACTGTGTAGTGGTATACTTAGATGATGTGACGGTTTTCTCCAAGAACAGAGAAGACCACGTTTTTCAATTGAAATAGATTTTTGACCACTGTAGAAAATACGACATATCTTTAAATCCAAAGAAGAGCATTTTCATGGTTCTTGAAGGAAAAATGTTAGGTCATATCATCTCAAAGAAGGGGATCTCAATTGACCCAGAGAGAGTTGAAGTTATATCTTAGATTCCCTATTCCCATAACAAAAAATCTATGCAGACATTCATGGGCACGATAAATTTTGTTCAAAGGTTTGCACCAGATTTTGCACAAATTTTAAAACCTTTGCAGCAAATGGTGAAGCAAAGCGTATAGTTCAAGTGGACTAATATCGAGAAGGTCATTTTTAAAGAAATCAAAACAACAATATCTCATGCACTGTCTTTAAATAGTCCATACTTTGAAAAGGATTTCATTCTATATACCTAAGCTTCAGAGAATTCTCTCACAACAGTGCTCACTCAGAAAGGAGAATTGGGAGTTGAATACCCAATATCCTTTATGAGCACTAGATTACAAGGGGTTGAATTGAATTACTCAGCTGTAGAAAAACATGCATACACATTTTTCAAAGCGGTAAAACAATTTAGGCCTTATATTTTGAAAAATAGAACAAAATCCATTGTTCCTCATCTAACTGTCAGGTCCCTCTTCATATAGAAAGAATTGGGTGAGCGAAGAGGAAACTGGGTGACAGTACTACATGAATATGATTTGGAATTCAAGATGGCTACCATCATTAAAGGACGACAGCTATGCAAATTTATCACAAAAAGTCACGGCAATGAAGATTCTAATTGGGAAAATGAAGTAGAATTAAATTGTATTAATGTATGTCCCATTTTCACTACTCGTGATTCATGGTACCGAGATTTAGTGCATTATCTTCAGCAAGGACATCTACTAGAAAATTGGAACTCCAAACAGAGAAGGGTGCTACGATTGAAGTCAGCCTCTTATCATATAATTAATGGAGTACTTTTCTGGAAGAATTATGCCAAAGTTTTTATTAGATGCCTCGAGCAAGAAGATGCATCCAAATTAGTTAAAGAATTGCATGACAGTCCAGCGGGAGGAAATTTCTATGGAGATACCACCACTCACAAGATTCTCAAAGATGGATACTATTGGCCACTCTATTCAAATATGCTCATGCTTATGCAAGAAAATGTGATGTGTTCCAAAGGAGTGGTGGCAGATTGTCAAAAGCATTCGGGCCATTACAACCCGTTATTATTTCATAACCATTTGAACAGTGGGGTATAGATATCCTTGGGGAAATCAAATTAAACTCTTCAATACACCATCGGTATCTCCTTACGGCTATATATGATTTCACATGATGGTTTAAGCGGTTCCATTGCGCAAAGTAAACGAGGATGCAGTCATCAACTTTATGCAAGAGAACATTATAACCAGGTTTGGGGTTCCAATTTCCCTTGTTTTTTATAATGCATCTTATTTCTCATCTATCAAGATAACTGAATTTGCTTATGAAAAGGGAATTAAATTACATTATTCAACAAATTATTATCCTTGGGGAAATGGGTTAGAAGAATCAACAAACAAGAATATCATCCGAATTTTGAAGAAAAATGTACTTGAAAATCAAAGAAATCGGCACACAACCATTCCAAATGCACTATGGGAAGATAGGGTCACCCCAAAGAATTCCTTAGGAGTTTCTCCCTATACTTTTGTATATGGGAAAGAATATATTTGACCTGCAAACATTCTGCTCCCATCCTTGCAATTAGGTCAAGCCTCACGAGGATCCGACAACAAAATATTACAAGCATGGATTAACACTCTGTTGAAACTTGAAGACTCAAGACAAAAGTCCAAAGATAGATTTAAACAACATCAGGACATTGTCAAGAGATGGTTTGATAAACGAAAATCCAGGAAGAGGGACTTTGAAATAGGAGACTTAGTATTAAAGTGTGATCACTTGCATGATGAGAAGGGAAAACACACAAAATTTAAACATATATGGGTTGGCCCCTATCACACTGCTAAGAAACTTGGCCCCTCTACTTACAATTTGTAATATTTACAAGGGTGGGAAGAAAATATTCCTGTAAATGGCCTTGTTTTTAAATAATATTTCACTTAGATTTTTTGGGAACACTTTTGTACATAAATAAATCCTTTCCTTTATTTTCTTGTTTTCATTTAGTTTTTTTTCTTTTTCTGATTAGTGTGATTCGTTTGTTGCTTGTTATTTTCTTATAATAAAGCAGCTCAATTTTTTACACTTGGAAACATAGGAATCTAGATAATTCAAAGGTCTTTGATCAAATTTGAGATTATTTAATTATTGGTTGACTGTATAAAGGGAGGATAATTTCAAGTCCACATTGAAGTCTTTTTAAACCCTGTAAAATAACTAAGGCTCATGAGGTCTAGAGTACTATCTTGGGGATCCATCCATCCTCACACTAATGTCTGTCCTAGGAAGCTTACCATGATAGACCCACAGAAAGGAAGTAGGTCTAATAGATGTATGGCATTCAAAATAATCCTATCCTCTATATTGAAATCCAAAAGGCTTATAGTAAAGAGTCAAATTCCAAGATAAACAGTCTACATCAAATTATAAGATATGCTGAAGGAATAAACCAACATATTTAAAAGGATTGCTCAGAGAGGTTCTTCTTCGTCCATGAACTTGAAACACATTTATCGCTCACATAAAAGAACATTATGGATGGAAGAACCCATACCAATTTATCAAAGTAGAAGAAGCAATCAAGGAAGACTCAAAAGACAAATGTCATTAAAATAGAAAGCATCAAAAGAATGCTAATAAGCATGGGAATGAAGAACAAATGAATACATCTGACTAACCTTGTTACAAACCTATGGAGTCATATCTAGTGGTGACTAAAATATAGAGGCAAAGTGAATCTCATATTTTGGCCGCAAGAGAGTTATAAAGACTCCTAATCCTGGTTACCCTACTCCCAAAAGACTGCAATCAATATGATGCACAAAATTTTACATCCCTAGATAAGTATATCTTCTTAAATGATCTTGAAGAATGCATTGAAGAAGTTGTTTTATATCCATAATCAAGTACCATGTATCAGTCTTGTTTTCCAAAGATAGTTCTTTTAGATATTTGTGTTCACTAGTGAGTTGCCAATTGTTGTTTCTGCAACTACTTCCCTAATTATTTTTACATTTTAGGGCCCCTCTTTACTTTTTGATTGAAAGATTACTTAGACTAGTTTTTTTAACCCTATAGAATTCATCCTAAACACTTTGTTTTTCCCAAGAGGTTGAAAAAGAAGTTTTTTGCTAAGTTAAAAATCCATTTTTTCGTCGACATATCATAGTAACGTGGTGAGTTTCTCCGACGTATCGTAGGAACTCATCCAGTCACCCCGACACGTCAGCTTGGGAAAAAGGAATTTTTTTGTGAAGTATCGTTTCAACACAACTCACTGGAACTCGTCAACACGGTCGGGAGTAACTCACGAGTGACCTCCGACACAATCCAAAAGATCAAAGAAATTTCTAGATGGTCCTGTTTTTGGAAAGTTTCGAGTTGTCCACCAATACAATTGTAATCGATAAAGTGTTAAGTGACAAAACCAATTGGAGTGTTTTGGCAAGTTTTTGATGACACCGTCGAAGAAAACTCATTGTTTTTTGCAGACACGGTCAGAGGAAACATTTTTGGCCACCGATACGGTTGGATAAACTCATGCTTCATCATCTATAATATCGGATGGTTTTGGGAATTTTGTCAATATACATTGGCATTAAACAACAAGTGACCAGTTTTTCACACCAAATGACTTTTGACCACCTACCACATTAAATGATCCAATAACCATATTAATGACGATTTTGTCGATTTTTTATATATAAACTGGACGGTGTTGTTTGTTTTTGTATTATTCTACGAATTTCGTTTGTGGAGAGGCCAACCACCAAGAGACAACTAGATATTCCACACTCAACCCAACACCCTGTCCATATCTACAATTGATAGGTAGGTGCTTTGACCTCGTACTTTTGTCATCCTTTAAAATTTAAAACCTTTATATAGATGGTATGTGGTTTGGTTTAAGCGCGTAGTAGCCAGTTGTTCACCATGGGATAAGTTGTCCCTCTCTGTAGAATGATCATTCATGAACCCTAAGGTAGCTTTGTTCCAGTTTCCACAGTTAGAATCCTTTAAGGGTGGGTTTTGAAGAGCTTTGGGCCTCGTGAATTTCTTTAGCCAAGCCCATCCTCCATGGAGTTTTTCCTATGGATTGTTTCATTTATGCACCACTTTCACACCAGGAAACTGGTTATGTCCCCATGTTTCTTTGGGAAAAACTCTTCTCTGAGCCACACAGCCTCTTTTCTTGTGAACATCTTATCATACCTTAAGACTCGTTGTTTGGAGAATAATTTGAGGATACTCACTCAATCCATGGGTCTTTCTCGCCTTCATTTCTCCGATGTTGGGATTTACATAAAAGGAGTACTTCTGTCATTTCAGATTGTGAATAATCATGCTCTACTGCACCGTGACTGTATTAGGAGAAGATGTTGAACACCCCGTAAGAAAGGCTATTTTGGGTGTTACATGAAATCGCTCGACTTTGATTTTAATGAAATAATGGGGTCACAAGGAATTAAGGGTTGAGAGTACACATTCCGTCACTATGGAGAGATCCATTAAAACATTGTTTTGTGTTCATTGTTCTCTTGTTGCGCACCCTCAAGTTGTGTAAGATTTAAAGAAAAACTCTTTTGTTTTAACGTTTCGGGATTAATAAACAAAAGGTTCGAGAAAAACCCTGTGAACTCCTTAGACTTGGATAAAATAATCCAACCTTAATGCGTAACAGAATAAACAATAGAATGGTCGATTTATACTTTGATTTGATCGATTATAAGCAGTGTATACACATGTGCTAATAAATTTTTATTCAAACTCTATAAATATACACCTTTTATCACATCACAAATAACTGTTTTTCTTTTCAGCATAGACTGCTTTAGTAAAATAATGCATGATTTAATTACTCAAAATAGCCATGGTAGCACTAAGAAACCTCTTACCATACTCATGTCACAATTTCTACTCTCACCGAGAAGGATTACCTCCTGAAGGACAGCTTGAAAACGATAAGTTTACACAATTACTAAAAAGGGTGGTAAGAAGAAAGGTAAGGCAAGTGAGGTTGATTCAGATGTGGAGATTATCTTCAGGACCAAGATCAAATTTGAAGATACTAAGGCCTTCACGACAGTTTCCCCAGAATTCAAATGGGGAGAGTTGTACCAGATGATTAGAGATCAGAATGTCCCTTATGTTTGTCTCAAAGAAATGCCCCTATATCAGAACATAAAGGACTCAGGCATCACTAAGGCCCAGACATGCCCATAATTGTTTCCTTTCTCCGAAGTCATCAGGTGGATTTTTCCCCAGACGAATCCTTTCATAATGATTATCTCTAATGTAAACGGGGAATATTTTGCTTCATTCACCCCAGCTTACATAGCCTTGGCTTGCAAGCTGCCCTTGTATAGGTTATGATGACTGATGAGTGGGTAAAAAAGGTAGATGTGGATATTCTAGAGTGTGCGAAGAAAATGGTGGTAACAGGAAAACAACTGCGCCAAAAGGAAACTGGAGAATATGAGTCCTCAAGCTTACGAACCCATTTCAGGATCATAGCTTTGATGTTGAACATGATTTTTGGTCGAGCCGGTGGAACACTGTATAAATTAAGTTGGATTCCATTAATATATTATGTGGCTTTTAAAGGCACAATTTTCAATTGGGCAGATATCATATTGAGTAGCTTGTCATCCTGTGTAGTTGTCGTACAAGGAGGCCTAACTCAGAAGAGGTCTGAGTTGTACATCTCGTCTTACCTGATCGACTGCATCTTGTGCAAGCACCCTTTCTCCAAGTTTGGGTGCATTTGGACATGAACCAAGACTCCGTGTATGTTTCTTATCAGATCCTTTGGGCACATAAGTATGCAGGTTTCTACAAACTTTATTTGTGAGGAGTTTCTGATGCCCCTTTATGAGTTGACTTTCCTCAAAGAGCCAAATTGCTTGTTTGATAACGCCATGGATGTTATCTATGAATATGGAGATTACCTTTTCTCACAAGAAGGAACCTACCTGAGGATGTATGGAGTCTCCAAAGCTCCATCCCTTCTTCCCAAATATTCCATGGACTACATAGTCCATAAATAAGTAGTAAGGAAATTGTTCATAAATGGAGTAGGTAACTTCCTCCATGACATGAAAAGGGAAACCTTCCCGCCACTACCTTTCTGAATAGGAGGTTATAATTTCACTAACGTCAAAGTGCCTCTTAGTTTGTAAAAGAGTTGGAAATTTTTCACTTTGGGGAGAAACGATTCCATAGAAATGACAGTAGTGGAAGAGTCGCAGAACATTGCGTGACCGTTGGGATATGCTATGAATACTCATATCACTTCGATAAGGATGAAGAGGTATACAGAAAAGGTAGTAACATGACTGAGTTGAGAAAACATTTCAATAAGAAAAGTGGCATCGATGGAAGTAAAGACATTAGTAGTGTAGCAGAGAAGCAGTTGCAGAAACAAAAGGAGGAGGCCTTGAAATTTCAACAAGTCGAGGCAGAGAGAAAACAAAAGGAAAAATATGAAAAGAAACAAGCAGGCGAGGCTTAGAGGAAGAAAGATTAAGGAAATAAGAAATAGAGAGAAAACAAAAGGAAGTCGAGGAGTTGGATGAACAACTAAGAAATAAGGAGGAGGAGGGCAAGCTTAGGGAAGAATTAGACCAAGAAACAACTCAAAATGACCTGATAGATCTTCTTGCTTCATCAGGTGCCCACATTCCTTTTGCAGAACTTGGGATTACTCCTTTCACTCTATATAAGAAGCACATAGTGGCGTGCTTAGATACCATATTTTTTTATAAGATAGGAAAGACCATCACCAGAAGGTCTGAAAAAGGTTAAAAATGGGATCTTAGGCTGATGTGGTTATAGTAACCGAAAATACCGTCGTGGAGGGTAATCATAAAGACCCTAATTTCATGTCCTCTGTGAATGGAGTAGTTTCACAAGCCATCGCTAATAACATTGACTGATTAATGGAAAATGTAGAGCATCAAAAGGAAAAAATGCTCAAGTTGAAAGATACTCTGGCCAAGACAATAGGAGAAGGAATATAACTAAAAAGAAAGCATGAAGCTATGCTCTCAGAAAAATAAAGACTCCAAGCGAATACTAAGCTTTGGAATCAGAAAAGGATGCATTGGAGGTGCAAGTGATCATTATGGAAGGAGAGAAAAGAGATTTTGAAGCCAAAATTTCAGAACTGGAATCAAGGGAATCTGCGACAAGTCAACAAGTGGGGGAATTAAAAACCCAAGTAGAAGATTTGGTGGCATAGAAGGGATCACTAGAGAATCAACTCAAAATAGATAATGAAAGAATGCAGGACATCACTCCGTTCTGTGACTAGAACTGCAGCATCTGAAGGAAGATGCCCCAAGTTCAAGTTAACCTCTTGGGTGAAACTTATAAAGTAAAGATGATAGTGACTAGATTAATGGAAATTGCAGCAGAGTCCCTAAGTTTTAGGAGAAAACTAATAGAATTCGGAGAAAAGGTTCAAATGCAACGGACCTGGGTAGAATCCAATTTGAATTTTCTAGAACACATGCCGCAGAAAACAACATGAGGCATAAAAATAGAAATGGCGCTCTTGGAGTTTTGCAGGAAAGATTCTGTAAGGTTAAACAACAAAATTGACAACAACTTGGAAAATTGTGATGATTTCTATAAAAATATATGCCAAGTCTATGAGAAATGCAAGCTTTATTTGGCAGTAAAGATCACCAATCTTTCAGACAAAGACCACCATATGGTGCATCTATAGGAAAGACTACAAGAGGATGTACAATACATTCAAAAAATGGAAGTTGTCAACAAGGAAGATGTTAAAATTTTGGTTGGGAAATATTTTGTCAGAAATTACATTTTGGAAGATGTGTAAATATCCACCCCAAAAAAGGTGACACATGTGGAGACTCAGCTGGCCATGCACGAAGTGACCGTGCAAATGTTGGAGCTAATAAATTACAAGACTGTCGCGGAAAAATCCAATGCATGGGGAGAATATAATTCAAGTTTGGTTGGGCCTACTTGAGAAATTTTGTCTTTTTGTGTATTTTGTCATTTTCTAGTGTAAAGCACTAAAAGGAAAAAATTTGGAATTTCTAGGGTCAAGGAAGTCGATGAGTCACTAGATGAGAATTTGTAATATAAATAGAGGTAGAGAGTAGGGATAAAAGAACTTTTTGCTAGCACAAGGAGGCTAGATTATTTTGTAAGGAGAACTCATTTTTTTTGCTAATAAAGAAGGACTTACTTGCTGGGAAAGGACTGCACAGGAATTTGCATGGAATGTGTGGAACCTCAAATGTGGAATTACTTATATTTTGTTTCCGTACACTTGTGAGATCGTTCTGACTTCTTATGAATTATTTATTTGATAACGAACGATTTTGCTTTTTGTATAAAGATTTGTGCATGAATCGAGTAATGAATGTTATATTATGTCAAAGCTATCTTTGATAATATTTCCACTGTAAATATACATATGAAATTAAAACAATTATCTGCAAGATTGTTATGAATAATTACAGTACATTGCTCTATTTTCTAGAAAATTTGCTCCCTACGGGGATATAATAGATTAGACTAGAATAAATTAGAATATAATAGATTTGTTTTAGATCCAAATTTAAAGATGTGATCGAGGAACATGAATGATAAGATGAGAGGTAAGAACCTACGCATCACTTGTGAGGTTCTTGTTCATAAAATACGTGCATTTATCTTAGGCATTTGCATCTCATTCATTCATTTAAAGAAAGTTACATAAATGGTGGATCGGGTTGTAACTGGTAAAGATTTAAACAAACTTTATCTACAGTATTTGGATGATTAACCAAATGGATTCCCCACACCAAACGGTGGATAGTCTAATTGGGATTGCTTACCAGGGAGAATCCCTACTATCGGTACCTGGGAGATTTTCAACGCATCAACAGGTCGACAAAATGATAAGTGACAAAACCAGTCGAAATATTTTGACGAGTTTTCACCAACATGGTCGAAGAAAACTCATTGTTTTCAATCGACATTGTCGAAGAAACTCACATTTCATTGTCGATATTATCGAAGGATTTTGAGAATATCATCGACATACATCGGTGTTACGCAACGAGTGATCAAGTTTTTGCGTCGAACGACGTTCTAGACACCTACCATATTCAATGCGATAATTGCCGCATTAAAACCATCCAAAAACAGTATTTATGACGGTTTTTATCATTTTATAATATAAACGGGTGTGGATTGTTTGTTTTTTATCCCATGAACTCCGTTTGAGGAGCAACCAACCACCAAGAGACATCTGGATTTTTCTTTCAACAGTATGTCCTTTCTAGAGTTGACACGTAGGTAATTTGACCTTGTACTCTTGTCATATTTTTAAAGATTAAAATATTTATATATGTGATAGGAGTTTGGGTTAGATGCATCATAGCCAGTTCTTCACTGTGAGATCACTCTTCCCTCGCCATTCCACAACCCCTTTCTTGGTATGGGACACTTGTTCGTGACACCTAGGGTTTTCCTATTTTCATTTTGCACGGTTAAAATCCCCTAATAGTGTTTTCAACTTGAGCCTGCCTCACGACCGTATTCACGCCCTATATTGTAGAATGCAATCATGTTTTGGGCGTAGAGGTTTTTTATGGACCATTCGACCGTTTAGTCCGTCCTTCATGAATATTTTCCTCGTTTTTGTTGCTTAGTTTTGATTTTTATCCAAGTCGGTGTGATGAATGTTTCAAACCCTAGGGACTCATCACTAAGGCTACAACAGGATAAATCCTACACAACATGTGCAAGTCCCAAACCATGCACATTGGGGGATAAGTCTGCAGCAATGAATGAACGCGTTGAGGACATAGACCCTAAAACCTTTTACGCTCCAGAACCTTGGGATAATGTTTCCTCAACTAGTGCATGCATGATGATGAATCACTTACGATGCTTCTTAGGACTAACACCATTACGTAGAAGTTTTTCCAGGATTTTTGGCGAAAACTAGAGGATCACAGTGCTTCAAAGATTCATAGGTTCACGTTCCAGAATATTGGAACAAGCCATTGCAATGATTCATTAATTTAAACTAGTTGTTCTTTTACCTTTGAATGAAGTAGCGGTTAGAAGCCTTGGTGCCTCAACGAGTTTGAGCTTAATAATTAAAATGTTGAAAACCAAGCCCATGAACTCCTTCAAATGGGATAAAATCAACAAACATTAATGTGTGACATAACAAGCAATAAAATGCTCAAGTTCCACATAGTTATGACCGATTACTGTTGCTCTAAGAAAAGAAGGAGGAGATAGGATAACAACAAGTTTTAACTCACACAGCAATGTATACTCATGTGCTGATAAGCTTTCATTTGAACGTTATAAACACACACCCTTTTGTCACATCACAAATGATTAAGAAACTTCTAATGGGGTACCTCTCCCCATATCACAAAACTATTTTTGAGTGGACAACAATAGATTGGAAAATATGGCTCTCTTCTCTATTCTAACACTAGACAATGATTGCACTCTCCATTTTTCGAAGAACAATGATGCATACATATAGTATCTTTTCCTCTCATTTTAGGTTACTTCAATACAATAATGCATGTTTATTTCTTTAGTTATTCAAAATAATCGTGGTATTACTAAGACACCTCTCACCATGCTCATGTCACAAGTTATATTCTCACCAAGAAGGATTACCTCCTGAAGGACAAACTTGAAAACAATAAATTCACACAATGCCTAAAAGGGGTGGTAAGAATAAAGCAAAGGAAAATGAGTTCGATTCAGATGTGGAGATCATATCTAGGACCGAAATCAAATTTGAGGATACTAAGTCCATCATGGGAGTTGTCCCAGAATTCAAATGGGGAGAGCTATATCAGATGATTAGAGATCATAACGTCCCCGATGTTTGTCTCAAAGAAATGACCCTATATCAAAACATAAAAGACTCAGGCATCATTAAGGCCGCTACATGCCCGACTTTTCTTGTGCTCAAAATTCATTGGGTAGATTCTTCCTTAGACGAATTCTTATACAAGGATTATCTCTAATGTAAAATGGGAAGCTTTTGCTTCATTCACTCTAACCTATATAACCTTGGCTTGCAATATAGCCCCTGCACAAGTTATTATGACTAATGATCAGGTCAAAATGGTAAATCTTGATATTCCAGAATGTGCAAAGAAAATGATGATGCTAGGAAAACAATTGCACCAAAAGGAAACAGGAGAATATGAGCCCCTAAGACTATAGACCCCTTTCAGGATCATAGCTTTGATGTTGAACATAATTTTTGGCCGAGCAGACGGAAATTTGTATAAAATGAGTTGGATTCCCCTCATTTATTATGTAGCCTTTGAGGGCAATATTTTTAATAGGGCATACCTCATATCAGACAGTCTATCATCCTATGTAGTAGCAACATAGGGAGGGATAACCCAGAAAAGGTCAAAATTTTACATGTCATCTTACCTTATTGACTTCATTTTATGCAGGCACCCTTTCTCCAAGCTTTGGAGCATTTGGACATAAAGCGAGAATCATATGTATGTTTCTTATCAAATTCTATGGGCACATAAGTATGTGGGATTCTACAAACTTATTTGTGAAGGGTTTCTGATGCCCCTTTATGAGCTGATTTTCCTCAAAGAACCAAACTGCATGTCTGATAATGCCATGGAATTTATCTATGAGTTTGGAGACTACTTTTTCTCACAGGAAGGAACATACCTGAGGATGTATGGAGGATCCAGAGCTCCATCCCTACTTCCCAAGTACGCCACGGACTACATAGTTCACAAAAAAGCAGCAAGGAAAGTGTTCATAAATGGAGTAGGTAATTTCCTTCATGATATGAAAAAAACAACCTTTCCACCACTACCTTTCTGCATAGGAGGATAAAATTTTTCCAAGGTCAAAGCTGTCGCTGAGTTTGTAAAAGAATTGGATATTTTTCACTTTGGAGAGAAAATTTTCCAGAGAAATGACAATAGCAGAAAGGTCACAGAACATTGTGTGGTCGTTGGTATACATTATGAATACTCATATCACTTTAACAAGGATGAAGAAGTATACAAAAGGGATATTAATATGGATGAGTTTAGCAAATGTTTCAAGAATAAAAGTGGCACCAGTGGGGGTAAAGATATCAGAGTGCAGCAGAAACAAAAACAGGAGGCCTTAAATTTACAACAGGATGAGGCAAAGAAAAAACTGAAAGAAGAAGCTGAAAAGAAACAAGATGAAGAAGCTCAGAAGAAAAAAGAAGAAAAAGAGAGATTGAAGAAAGAAGAATCTCTGAAGTGGCAAGAAGAGAACGATTATTGAAAGAAGAAGAAGAAAAAGTGTGATAGCAAGTTGAAGAATTTGTTGAATAACTAAAAAGGAAGGAATAAGAATACAAGATAAGGGAATATTTGGACCAAGAAACAACTCAGAATGACCCGATATATCCCACTGCTTCATTGGGTGGCACAATAACAGGCGGCCACATTCCATTTGGAGAGCTTGGGATTATTCCTTTTACTCCATCTAAGCAGCACATGGTGGCTCGATTAGATACCATTATTTTTTATAAGTCAAGAAATACCATCACCATAAGGTCAAAAAAAGTTTAAAAATGGGATCACATGCTAACATGGTTACAGTGACTGAAAATACCATCATGGAGGGTACTCACGAAGACCCTAAGTTCATGGCATCCATGGATATAGCAGTTGCACAATCCAACGTTGATAACGTTGACTAGTTGATGGAAAAGGTAGAGCATCATAAGGAAAAAATGCTCAAGCTAAAAGATACTTTGGTTAAGACAAGAGGAGATAGCGTAGAATTAAAAAGAAATCACGATGCTATCCTCTCGTAAAAGGAAAGGCTCCAAATAGAGTACCAATATTTGGAGACAGAAAAGGATGCATTGGATGTACATGTAATCATTATGGAGGGAGAGAAAAGGGATTTTGAATTCGGGATCTCAGAACTGGAATCAAGAGAATCCACAGAAATCCAAAAAGTGGGAGAATTGAAAACCCAAGTAGAAGAGTTGGCGGCATGGAAGGGATCTCTAAAATATCAGCTAAATATAGATAACGAGAGAAATAAGGACATCACTTCTTTCTGTGACCAGGCCTGCAACATCTGAATAAAGATACACAAAGTTCAAGTTAATCTCTCGGGTGATATTTATAATGTAAAGATGATAGTGAAAATTAAAGGAAATTGCAACAGAGTCACTGAATTTTGGGAAAAGACTAATAGAAGTTGGAGAAAAGGTTCAGAGCCAGCTGACCTGGATAGAGGCTAACTCAAGGTTTCCAGAACACATGCCGTAGAAAATAGTCGGAGGCACAAAAATAGAAATGGCACTCCCGGAGTTTTGCAGGAAAGACTCTGTAAGGTTAAACAATGAAATTGACAAAACTATGGAAAAATGTAATAGGTTCTATAAAAATATGCGCCAACTCCATGAGAACTTCCAGCTGATTTTTTATGCAAAGATCAATGATCTTCCAAACAAGGACCAACATATGGCATATCTACAAGATAGACTACAAGAGGATGTATAGTACATTCAAAAAATGGAAGTTATCAATGAAGAAGATGTTAAAACTTGGGTTGCCGAAGCTTCTCTCAACAATTACATTTTGGAAGACATGTGTAGATCCACCCTTGAAAAGGTGACACGTGTGGAGACATAGTTGGCCATGCACAAAGTGACCGTGGAAATGTTGGAGCCAATAAATTACAAGACTATCGCAGAAGAAGCCAACACATGGGGAAAATATATTTTAAGATTGGCAGGGCCCACCTGAAATTTTTGTCTTTTGTGTATTTTTTCATTTTCCTAATATAAGGCACTAGAAGATGAATTTTTAGAATTGCTAGGGTTAGGGAATTTGATGAGTCACTAAATACAAATTGTAATTGTAATATAAATAGAGGTAGAAAGTAGAGTTAAAGGACTTTTCGCTAGCACAAGGAGGCTAGATTATTTTGTAAGGAGAACTCATTTTTTCTGCTAATAAAGAAGGACTGACTTGCTCGAAAAGGACTGCACAGTCATTTGCATGGGATGTGTGGAATCTCAAATTTGGAATTCCTTCTATTTTGTTTCCATACAACTGTGAGATCGTTTGGATTTCTTTTGAATTATTTCTTTGATGATGGATGTTTTTACTTTTGTATCTAAAGATTTGTGCACGAATCAAGTAATGAATGTTTTATTATGTCAAATATTTCTTTGATAATGTTTTTGTTGTAAATATGCATATGAAATTGAAACAACTATCTATTAGGTTATTATGAATAATTACAGTACATTGCTCTAACTTTTAAATCTGCTCCCTCTGGGGATAGAATATACTAGAGTAGAGTAAATTAGAATAGAATAGACTTGTTTAGATTCGAATTTAAAAAAGTAATTGAGAAAGAAGGAATGATAAGATGGGAGGTAAGAACCTATGCATCCCTTGTGAGGTTCTTGTTCATCAATTACCTACATTTAGCTTAGGCATATGCATTTCATCTTTCATTTAAAGAAAACACAAAACGTTGGATCAGGTCGTAATCGATAAAACTTAAAAAAACTTTAAATATACGGTAGCTGGACCGTTAACCAGACAAGTTCCCCATACCAAACAGTGAATGATCTAATTGGGATTGATTACCGAGGAGAATCCTTGATTTCAGTACCTGGATTGTTTTTAGGAATCAACAGGAGGTCCACCCATAGGTCCCCCATATGGAGGTCTGCCCAGAGGTCTCCCACATGGAGGTCCATGTGGAGGTCCACCTGGAGGTCCCTCACTCGAACGTCCACCTGGAGGTTCCCCACCCAGAGGCCCACTAGAGGTCCCCCATTCGGAGGTCCACTTGGAGGTCCCCTTCTTGGAGGTCCACTTAGAGGTACCCCATTTGAAGGTCCACCTGGAGGTTCCCTGCCTAGAGGTCTACCACCTGGAGGCCCCCCACTGGGAAGCCTACCTGGGGGACCACCAGGTGGAACATTTGTAAACCAACCACAGCCAAACCAACCTATTATCTAAGGATCATAGACACTTGTTTATCAATCCACTTATGACCCTATGGGTACTCAAATTCCTTATCAGTATTACCAGTATCTGCAAACTAATCAACAACTACCCTTTTTTGCTACACTTGATCTGCCATATTTGTCACATTTGATTAATGATCCTATTTACTATGATCCTTCATGTCTTGCTATTCCAGTGAAGTTTCCTTCAGATATACCCAAATTTGATGCCAAAACATGTGAGGACCCCAAAAACCACGTTATGACCTATATTTGTGGTGCTTGTCCAACTCTCTAATGGATGGTTCCATCCGTTTGAGATTGTTTCAAAGGAGTCTCACTGGAACCAACAACAAGTGGTATATAGAATTTTCTCAACACTCTTTTTTAGATTTCAACACCTTAGCAGTGGAGTTTCTAACACATTTTTAACTCCCATTTCGATACGAAACAGGTACAGATATTTTACCCTCGCTTCGCCAAACCACTTCCACCCATATATCTGATCACATACATGAGTGGATAAGACAACACGGATTGATTAAATCACATATCCCTATCCAATTAATTTGTCGATTGGTTCACTAAGTCATTGCTTCCGCCCATTTCTCGGGATGTTTCCATGGGAGGTGTTGTCACTGAAGAACAAGCCATTAGTCAAGCTATGTACCTGGATTTAGTTTATTCCCAGTTAGGAACTCTTTATGAATTTATCCCACATTATCCTCGTGCTACTTTGGACCTATCAAGACTTTCAACAGTACCACTTGTCGATGGTGTACCGTGTTCTGTTCAAACACAGCCGGTGGCTAAATCCCCCAAAATGCAAAACTAACCTACTAGCCAGATCGTCACAAATATTAAGACAAGTTCTCCTCATGTTTCCTCTAACGAGGTAAATTCCATTCAACCCTCATGATCTTTAGGAATGAAGAAGAAAGGAAATAATAAATCAAATAATCCTAAAAACCAACAGGAGAATAATAAAACACAAAACCCAAATGTCGAATCCAAGAACAAGAGAAAGGAGAAATTTCCCTGCCTCATTTGTGGAGGTGACCACTTCACTAAGGAATGTATTTGATGTGAATAGGTCAGCAAGGTTTTGAAAAACACTCCCACTCCAGTAGTCTTGACCGATCCTTTCCCTACCCAGCAACAATTGATTGACCATCAATCCTTACACGGGTCTTCTTTATCTTCTATAAATGAGGTTAAAATGATGTCTAGTGAATCAGTTAGCCTTACCACCAAGTATCAGAGCTATGACCCTCATCTAGAGAAGAAATATGAGAATACTTCAACGACTAATCCTAAAGTGTCCACTCCTCCTCCTACCAACAATCTTCATATTGAAAAACCTATTCTCGACACCTTCCTCCAGCCACCAAAGAGTACAATTCAAAAATTGGTATTTAACCCGAGTACAATACTACAATGTAGTGGAAAATATGGATCAGGCACCCTTTGTTATGTCTACCCTCGAAAGTACTCTAAACTTAACCACCATAGAGAAAGAATTTGTTGTCGGTTCTTCGAGCTATGGATCCTGAGAATAGTAATATTATCACCTTTGAAACTAGATGATTTTAATTCGAGGCTCTCCCATCAATTAGATTTACAGTAGTCTACGAAATTCATTGGGAATAAATTCCATCATACTGTGTTGGACAAAGGAGCCTCAACTTTGGTCATGTCTCTGTCATGTTAGTGAGCTACAGGCTCTCCCAAAATTAGTTGTTCACCTACAAATTTGAAGGCCTTTGATGGTCACAATTTTCAACCTCAGTGTATTACTGTCTTCTCTCCTGATTGAACTTGGGGGAGAATTAGTATCCATCCATGTTGAGGTTGTCAATTATCCACTAGACTATAATATCCTCCTAGGAAGGAATTGGTTTTATGTGATGCAGGAAGTTTCCTCATCTGTGTTTTGATTAGTCCAATTCCCATTCCAAGGTAATACAGTTACAGCTGATCAAATAGAGTTTGGTTCTCTGGACACAAGTTCTAATTCCATGAAAAATGTCCCTCTCTTGGCTTCTACGACTCCGCAATATCAAAACATAGGGGTAGGTCTTCTCAAGGATTTCTCACTTATGGGAGTCTTTTCGTTAACCAATCCTCAATCTACCCATACTGCATCTGTGAACATGATACCCTCTATGAGTCATGACATTTTATACAAAGGAAAATAAATTGTTGATTTGACACATTTCAGTCATTTTAAAGAGACTTACCAGGCTATCCATTCAACCACGACGCCACCAATAATGATCATCTTTTGGTGGAATCCGACCCTTATCACCTTCCATATTGGTTAGATCCCCCCCCATATCTAGATTATCTTTTGGGCATCCTTTGTTTAGATGAATCCATCATGGAAGTCATGTATTTAGAGGAGACTCCTTGGAAAGACAGTCATCACCAATCATCTTTCCTTCCTGGTTACCATATGGTAGAAGATCATTTTGAAACAATGGTTTCATCCGATATTGTAACTACACTTTAGTTGTCGGCACTCGTTCATGCTATTAAGTCCAAGGGTGATATGAGTAATATTGCTAATAATTTTCTGATCGACATATCAATAGAACCTAGAGTTGTAGAGAGTGTTCATTTGGGCCAGAATTGTTCTCCTTCAGAACTTAGGTCTTATATAACCCTTGTTTGGGATTTTACAGACATTTTTTCTTGGACGTATGAATAAATTATAGGGATAGATCCTTGGAACATCGTTCATGATAAGTCCTAATATCATGAACGTCGTTCATGATATTAGGACTTATCCTGATGCCAAAATAGTCCATCAAAATTTACGTCAAGTACATCCATGGAAAGTAGCGACGATTAATGAAGAAGTTGAAAAACTTCTCAAGGTTGGGTTCATTTACCCCATGTTGTTGACAGGATGGGTTTCTAACATTGTTCTCCTACACAAGAAACATGGAAATATTAGGGTTTATCTCGATTTTCGAGATCTCAATAGGGATTGTCCTAAGGATAATTTACCTACTCCTTACATCGATCAAATCATCGATAAATGCGCTACAAGGCTTATATTTTCATTTATGGATGGATTTTATAACCATAATCAGATAGAGATACTCCCTTCTGATCAACATAAAATGACCTTCATTTTAACATGGGGGACCTTTTGTTGGAGACATTTACCACCTTACACACTCATTTTGGTCAATTTGGCCTAGTTAAACCACTATCCTAAGTATTATTGGCTTAATTAACATTAGTGGAGCATTAAATATCATCAGTTAGATCACATCCACACCTACCTTCAGTCAAGGAGGCTAACTTAGCCTTCTCCTACATTCGGGGAGGCTAACTGGAGCACTCTGGGGGTGATCTGAGTGATATTAATGTACCTAATTGCTAACTGATGGTTACAATTAGTTAAACAGGGCAGTGAAGGTGTAATATCCCTGGTTTTGACCCCGTTTGCATGATGTATATATTGTAATTAATCATGGTGAGGAGCTAAAGGCAAAAGCCCCACCATCGATTTGGTTGTGTATGTTCGACAATGGGGAAAGTTGCCGATGGTTTATCGTGCTGAATGGCACATTATAATTGGCATCATGTAAACACGCACATCAATTAAACTAAAACCACAACCAGCTATGGCAGTGCAATGTTGAATGAAAAGGGCATGGTTCCAAAGGATAAGGAGTGGGGGATGTCAAACCTTGGTTATGGGGGAAAACCCCATATGTTTTTCCACCTTTGTTTTGTTTTTTCCACCTTTATTGTCTTACCCAACCTCTCCAACCTCTTCAATGTCTTGACTTTGTTAGTTGGGGGCAGTGATTGCATGAGGAAACATGGGCATGGGAAAACATGGGTTTTGGCAGGCTACTATCAGTCTGGAAAGTACGCATGCCCAGTGGAAAACCTTTGTTTCTCTCATGCTGGTCTTCATTCTCCCCAGGATCGGTTGCTCTCACAGCTGGTCTGTTCTTCCTCACGCAGAGGTCTGCTTGTCCTCCCTATGGCCTGTTGATTCGCGCGCAGAGAGAGAGGCTATTTTCCCCTCACACGTAGGCTAGAATCCTCATGCAAAAATCGAGTATGTCTTTCCCGTGTATTTTTCTGTTGGGTGCAAGCTTTTCCTCATGAACAGACCGTTGAGTTTGATTTTCCCATGAGGGAGCCGTGCTCACTGTTTTTCGTTTTGGGGCGGTTGTCTTCCCTGCGTTTTGTTGGCTGTGGTGTCCAATTTCGTTTTGGACCACTGTGTGTTCGTGGTGAGCCGTTTTCTGCTGGGGTTTGCGTTTGGGTTTCCATGGTTATGCTGGGAACACTGTTTATTAACCTTCGTGGGCTGTGATTGGTTTCCATCACTCATTGTGAGTCTGGGTTGCTGAATTTCCCTAGTTTTGGTTGTTGTGGATGCAATCATCTTTTGGGTGTTGTGGCTAAGTTATTTTGGCCATGTTAGGGCCAAGAACAAATCAGCAGAGTGGTTGGATTTGAGCTGTGTCTCACCCTTGGCTATGTGTAAGCCTGTATTGTCCCCTTAATCCTTGAGGAATCATGCCCAGCTTGGAGGTGGCAGCGTGCTAAGAGATTGATGAGCACGCTGGCCTATGGTTGGGTGGAACGTTGCAGCGACGTAGCTGGTTGCGGATCAAATTAATCATAAGATAAGTGTTCTTGTGTATTTTACTTCTGCAACTATCTTTTCTGTTAATGATATGATGAACATGATAAATGCATGTATGATTGAATGTTGTTGGTTTCCGCTGTGTATGATGAGTAACTGCATATGTGCATGTTTTTAGCTCAAAATCTTTGTTAAGCATTATGTTTCAGCAAATTTTCATGTATGCATATGTTCATGGGGCTCTTAGCCCAGTCTGATAAAGCTCGTAGTCGTGTCTCCTTTGTCGGTCGGAGGCTTGGGGACGTGACAGCATGGTATCAGAGCTCTTGGTTGCAACAGTGGGCCTATATGGGCCATGAAAGTGCAGGGAAAAACACAGAACTTCTTCCTTCCCAGCAGAAATCAGACTGGAAACTTCAAGAAAATCGCCCAAGTGTTTGAACAGTCGGAAGGATTGGCAGAATTGACTTCTGCTGTAGCGGAAGGTTTAACGTTCTCCCATCCGCCGTTGCGGACGCGGAAGGGATTCAGCATTCGATGTGGAATTCATTTGACCGCCGATGCCACAGAAAGGTTCAAAATTTGGCTAAGTGTTGAAGTGTTGGGAAATCAGAAGTGGGAGTGATCTCTCATCCGCCGTTGCGGAAGCAGAAGCATTAAGGCTTCCGATCCAAGAGTCAGCCGACGTCCGACGTTAAAATTATTCGCTGTAAGTGCCGATCGGGAGGAGTTAAGGTTTGGCGAGCCGCCATTGCGGAAGTCAAATCCATTTGGCTTCTGATTTGAAAGTCCGCCAACGTCCGACATTCCAGTTGTTCTAATTCCCCGATCGGAAGAGAAAGTGTTTCGGGAGCCGATTCGGCGGAAGGAAAAATGGTCCGAGAGCCGATTCGGCGGAAGGAAGAATGGTCCGGGAGCCGATTCAGCGGAAGGATTCGGACTTTTGTGAGCCGCCGTTGCGGAAGTCAAAGCCATTTGGCTTCCGATATGAGAGTCCACTGACGTCCGACGTAAGTGCCAAATCGAAAGAGGAAAGGGAAGGAGCGTCCGCCGTTGCGGAAGCCGAAGGCATCCGATTGCCGATATGGAAAGGCATCCGACAGCCGATTTCAACTGATTTCAGAGGGACTTTTCAGCTGTTTTTCAGGGGAATTTTTAGGGCTGAAAAATAGAAATTGGCAGCGATCTAATGTGCCAGATTGCGCGAAAACCAATGTTTTACAAAAAAAAAAAAAAACGTGGGCGCTGCCCTCGACCTGCCCTGCAGTGGCGGAATCCACAAGGGGGCAAGCCCCCTTGCCCCCCATCGTCCCTTGAGACAGTCGTTCTTGTGAGAAGGAAAATCCTGCGTTTTGGGCAAGAGTTCGAATCAGAGGGATTTCACAAAGGACAAGAGGGATGCCGAAAATGCAGCTGCCAAAATGGCTCTGAGATCATTGGAAGAATGTGAAAATTCTACTTTGCAGTAGTGTAATGAAAGTGCCGAGGTTAGTGAAAGTCTTCATTCTTGGAAGTGGTGTGGTTTTCACATCCGAGGTCGGAATGACACATGTGGATAGGCGTTGGAAAGCTTATCCAGCAAGGAACAAGGATAAGTGACCGGAATCTGAGAATGAAGCAGCAAAGTGCTAATGATGGCTGCTGTTATCAAATGGAAAAATATGGACAATTGCATGTCCAGGGGCAGCAAGGACTATGAAGTCAACCAGCTGTTGTGTGGAAAAGGAGTTCCATGCCAGGATGAAAGACTTGAAAAGGGAAGTTTTCCTTAAAACCCTATCTTGCTGACTTTAACTACATTTCCTAATTTTATGCTTGAAATGCATGAGGATATGTATTGCATGCATAGGATATCGCATGATTGGTAAAAATATTGGGAAATATATATATATATATATGTATAATGAACCACTAATGATAATCATTGTTTTGATATTGGAAATTAGTGGCAAAACCAACGATGACATGGACCTGGATGAATATGTTGCTGATGCTGACAGATGTGACCAGCAACCCTATGAAGAAAGGGATAAGGCAATGAGTCCATAACAAAAGTTGGTGAGCAAATTCTGCAGTCTCCTGCAAGGACCAACCAAATTGGTCATGGAAAGGGTGTAAGTACAACCCATGCAGGTAAGAGTTGCTTATGACAGATTCCATGGAATGGTAAAGGTAAGAGACCTCATACCATGTGGATGTTGGAATATAGGAATGTGTCATGCCTAGATATGTTGATGATATTGATTATAGTAATGCATCCTATATGAGTTAGTCATGGTTGGGCCATGCATAGTATATTGAATGCAAGATAGCATGAATGGATAGGAATTGGAAAGATTTTGTGGACCCGGTAGTTATGCAATGGATGTATGCCTATGAAGGGTGTGAATGACTGACTGCATAAGTGTAGGTGAAATGTTGTGATGTATGGCATGAATGCATTGAGATGAGTGCATGTGAAATTATGAATAACTAACAGCTGAAATGATGAATTAATGATAATTCTGGAACTGTTTCGAAGGCTGTTATGAATGCAGGATAGTCATGATCAATTGGCTGCCAGAAATGCCCTATTGAAGAGAAAGGTGGTATGAATGATATGCTTGTAAAGTAAGGGTATCTAAACCTTCATTTGATTGCATGAATGATATGATTATACCTTGCAATGTTAGCATGATAATGATTGCAGGAAGTAAATGAGTTTTGGTATATATTGATGTGACTAACAGCGGGAAGTATTTGAATTTTATAAATTCCGAGAATGCTTCAAGTGATGGCAAGGTTATATGCATCCAGACTTACCAAGTGTTTGGTTTTTTGAAGCTTATGTTTCAGGTAGATTACTTCGAGCATGGCATTGAGAGGTAAGACCCTGACCAATGCCAGAATCTACCATGTGAAAGAGCTTGTTAAATTTGAATTGTGAATTTCAAATTTAAGGAAATTGCTGACAACTATTCGTCACTACTGGCTTGCATAAGCTTGTGTTTGGATGTTGAAGCTTATGTTTCAGGTAGATTATTTTAAGCATGGAATTGAGAGGTAAGATCCTTACCAATGCTAGAATCTACCATATGATATGCATAATAGGTTGTTAAAATTCGAATTGTGGATTTCGGATTTGAGAAATTGCTGACAACCACTAGCCACTGTTGGCTTGCATGAGATTGTGTTTGGTTGATTGAAACTCATGTTTCAGGTAGATTATTCCGAGAATGGCATTGAGAGGTAATACCCTGACCAATGCCAGAATCTACCATTTATGAGGAGAAGTCTCATGGTTGTGAAAGTAGTTGGCATGCATGATGAGTTGTTAAATTTGAACTATGAATTTCAGATTTAAGAAAGTGCTAACAACTACTAATCATTGTTGGCTTGTGTGAGATTGTGTCAGGAGGGACACATGGTAAGTGGGAATTCATGTTATGATAGTAAGCATAAAATTATAATGGGCAAAGTAATGCTTCCTACAAGAGACCCACAATTGAGCAAGTCAATTTCTGTAGTAGATAGAATTGCAAATTCTCATTGAATTTGATTTCTAATGTCATTGCTCGGTTATGGAACGATCAATTTGGATTGTAGTATCAGGTAACGATTGACTGTTTGGCTATTTGATGAATGTGTCAGGGGTACACACTGCAGGAAGACCATGTGTGATGGCCTGCAGAAGCCAAACTTCATGGGAAGGTTTTCCCTCGGAAATGGGTTTCGGGTGAAACACCATTGGACATTTTGAAAATGTCTCATATGCACTGCATGTTTGGTAGTAACATGAGTGAGATGGCATAGATTATGTCGGTAAGAAATGTGTGGATATGGACTGTGTCGGGGGCTTGGTTTGCTTGTGAAACCTGGTGTGTTGGAAACCACACAGACAGAGCTAGAGGGCTAGCTTTCTTCTCCACAACCCTGGGGTAGCACTGGAAGGGAATGCAGGGCCTGAGGGATTGTGTAGCAGAGAAGGGACTGATTCCTTGTGCTGGGTGTGTGTGGGTGTCTTAGAAGTTAGGCTAGTTCTGGTGTAGGTATTCCTAGCTCAGCGATGAGCTCACCAGCTTAGCATTAGCCTTTCCCAACTCCTGGACGGTCTGATAAATCCAACTAAAGGAATACTGCGACGGCAAATGGATAAGTGTTCTGTAACCCTTACTATGAATATGCATGTTTAACTATTAAATTTCCATATGCAGAACATGTTTTGATTTATTTCCATGATGACTGATTGCTTGAGTATGGATAGGGCCTACATGGCACACACCAGGAATGGGTGCACACTTTTCCGATGTCGGATCATGAAAGGATTTTTCAATATTGATTACACTCTAGGGAGTGGACGCACTCCTGGTGTCTCAATAATTGATAGTGAATGATATGAAATGTGATTACGGTTTTAAGAGCAATAACGCTGATGAGTTTTCTTGTATTGCTTGTGTTGCTTGTGTTGACAGGCTAAAGGTAAAGGTAAAATGGTAAATGGTTGTTGTGAGGGGTTGCGGAGTAAGGGTTATTGTTGATATAAGTGTATGTTGGTATAAGTGTATGTGTTATTGTTGGTATAAGTGTGTGATGGGCTCTGATATGCCTAAGGATCCATAGTAGATCCTAGACTTAGAAATGGTCATGGTAAAGTTCCAAGCCCAGTTGACATGAGGTTGTACTGGTTGGACATTAATTATTTGATGTTGTGGAGTAGCCGGCGTGCTGACCTAACATCTAAGTCCATAGGCGATCCCAAGGCTTGCAAGGTGAAGCAGGATCCTGTGGACGAACGAGGAAATGCACAATATAGATAAGTATTGGATTATTTTGCTTATGAATATACATGTGTATATGATTTGGATATGGTGTTTTAAGCTCTTGTTCTAGAGATAGAAATTAATGAGAATAAAACTAAACATGTGAATTTATGCAATGTTTGGATATAGGTATCGCTGGAAGCGAGGACTATGAGAGCATCCTAGGGGTGCATGTGGACATGTGACTATCCTGGAAGGCTCAGGATGAGCGGTAATGAAAAGGTGCTAGTAGGACAGGGGAGTCCTAGCAGCCGAGACAAACCATGTGGAGAGACTCCATGGTTTAGAGGTCTGGAATAGACCAAAGACACTAAGTGTCATGACCAAGTAGGATTGGTCCAGCATTCACGGTGAAGTGAAAAAAGGTTGAGAGCATGAAAAGCCACTGCGATGGTGTGGGTTCCAGGATGGAACAAAATAAAGAGGGGAAAAACTCTTACTGCTCTCTCTTGCCTTTTGATTATATATATATATATATATATATATATATATATATACATTTATGCATTGTGAAAACAAAGGATTGTTTAATGCATGTATGATTGAAATGGAATGTGTGTATTTGATTAAAGTGGATTTGTGAATGATGGAATAGTCAATTCCCTGCCCAGGAATGGACATGAATGAGCTCATGTGCCTGTTGGGAAGGCATGAAAAATATGAAAGTCTCCTTGATGGGGCTTGGACTGTCATGCCAATTGGGTAATTAACTAATTGATTTTGATGCCTATATTATGCTTGGTCTGATAGAATTTCAATGGTGCATTTCACAGGCGAGAAAAGTGAAACCAGGTGGTGCACATTGATCATGGCAGCAGATCAAAAGTTGCTGGACTTGGCTGGAATTCTCCTTCAAATGATTGCCAAGACCCAAGAGAATCTTGGGGAGATGCTCAAGATACAGAGAAGGCAGAATGAGATGAACCACCAGATTTTGCAAGACTCTATTAGTTTGCAAAGGGAGGTGAAAAGCCTTCTGGTAGCAATCGGCAAAGGAAAGGAAGGTGGATCAGCAGTGGGACAATTTTCAAAGCAACCCGATAAGAAAAGGTCCAGGCATGAAGACTCAAAGGAAATTGAGCAGGTAAAGATGAAGCAGCCAGTGAGATGCTGGAGATGCGGAGGACATCATTTACGCTGGGACTGCCTAATGAGGGAACATGACTGCCTAATGAGGAAAGTCCATGGAAGCCGAGGGGCTTGGTCTTGAACGTTCAAAGTAGATGACTGAACGTGGGATATATCTGCAACTTTGAAATTTTGATGTGCAATTGTAAATGTATTGTATATATGTATTGGAACACCGAGGATGGTGTTATTCCAAGGGGGAGGGAAATGTAATATCCCTGGTTTTGACCCTGTTTGCATGATGTATATATTGTAATTAATCGTGGTGAGGAGCTAAAGGCAAAAGCCCCACCATCGATTTGGTTGTGTATGTTCGGCAATGGGGAAAGTTGCCGATGGTTTATCGTGCTGAATGGCACATTATAATTGGCATCATGTAAACACGCACATCAATTAAACTAAAACCACAACCAGCTATGGCAGTGCAAAGTTGAATGTAAAGGGCATGGTTCCAAAGGATAAGGGGTGGGGGATGTCAAACCTTGGTTATGGGGGAAAAACCCATATGTTTTGCCACCTTTGTTTTGTTTTTTCCACCTTTCTTGTCTTACCCAACCTCTCCAACCTCTTCAATGTCTTGAATTTGTTAGTTGGGGGCAGTTATTGCATGAGGAAACATGGGCATGGGAAAACATGGGTTTTGGCAGGCTGCTGTCAGTCTGGAAAGTACGCATGCCCAGTGGAAAACCTTTGTTTCTCTCATGCTGGTCTTCATTCTCCCCAGGATCGGTTGCTCTCACGGCTGGTCTGTTCTTCCTCACGCAGAGGTCTGTTCGTCCTCCCTATGGCCTATTGATTCGCGCGCAGAGAGAGAGGCTATTTTCCCCTCACGCACAGGCTGGAATCCTCATGCAAAAAAATCGGGTATGTCTTTCCCATGTATTTTTCTGTTGGGTGTGAGCTTTTCCTCACGCACAGACCGTTGAGGTTGATTTTCCCATGAGGGAGCTGTGCTCACTGTTTTTCGTTTTGGGGCGGTTGTCTTCCCTGCGTTTTGTTGGCTGTGGTGTCCAATTTCGTTTTGGACCACTGTGTGTTCGTGGTGAGCCGTTTTCTGCTGGGGTTTGCGTTTGGGTTTCCATGGTTATGTTGGGAACGCTGTTTATTAACCTTCGTGGGTCGTGATTGGTTTCCATCACTCATTGTGAGTCTGGGTTGCTGAATTGCCCTGGTTTTGGTTGCTGTGGATGCAATCATCTTTTGGGTGTTGTGGCTGAGTTGTTTTGGCCACGTTAGGGCCAAGAAAAACTCAGCAGAGTGGTTGGATTTGAGCTGTGTCTCACCCTTGGCTTGGGATATTTTCCTGGTTGTTTTTCCTTCTTCACAGGGCTGTGAAGGGTTGTTCGGCTGCTGGTATGCAGTGGTTGTCCCTTGGATGGCGCTGGCTTGGCCGCTTGTTGAAGGCCTATTAAACCCAGCGGTATTTGGTTTGGCTGTTTTGTCTCACCCTTGGCTATGTGTAAGCCTGTATTGTCCCCTTAGTCCTTGAGGAATCATGCCCAGCTCGGGGGTGGCAGCGTGCTAAGAGATTGATGAGCACGCTGGCCTATGGTTGGGTGGAACGTTGCAGCGACGTAGCTGGTTGCGGATCAAATCAATCATAAGATAAGTGTTCTTGTGTATTTTACTTCTGCAACTATCTTTTCTGTTAATGATATGATGAACATGATAAATGCATGTATGATTGAATGTTGTTGGTTTCCGCTGTGTATGATGAGTAATTGCATATGTGCATGTTTTAGCTCAAAATATTTGTTAAGCATTATGTTTCAGCAATTTTCATGTATGCATATGTTCATGGGGCTCTTAGCCCGATCTGATAAAGCTCGTAGTCGCGTCTCCTTTGTCGGTCGGAGGCTTGGGGATGTGACAGAGTGCCATCAACATCAAACAAAGCAATCACGCCTGTATTTCTACTATCCATCTCAGTTGACGAGTAAAATATCCCGCATTGTTACAATGCGTGTTAGGATCTTGAAGGAACTTGAGTTGCAAACTGAACCAAAAATCACCAAGTAGTTGCCATTAAAAGACATATCTAGTTCTCCTCATTCAAGACATATCTAACACTTCAGGCTAGAACCAGGTCCTATTAGAACTCATTAGTGGGGCATAGACACCAAAACAAGTATATTGCATTCCCTATATCCTTATATTATATATGTATAGATGTAAGTCAACATAAAAATGCCTTCATGCACTCTGTTCCTTTTCTTCCAAATGATTTGGTACATTTGGAGAGGTACATTTGGAGATATTAGCATTGACCTGTGCTGCATAAACTCATTAAGATAATGACCTCCCTAAAATGAAAAACATTATGCAGAGGTACATTGGAGATATTAGTAGTGGGTGTACAATAACCCCATCTTTGATTATAATAGCAAAATGTAATACCTCCTCATGCATAAAAAGACCCCACTATCCCCAGGCTTGAATGCAAGATGGTCTTCTTGTACAAGATGCCAAAAATGTATCTATCAGTGCATATTCAAACCTTATTGCAGCATTGTTACCACTAAGGTAACTGTCCTTTTACTTTATACATATTTGATTTTCTGTATAATATAAGTGTATTTTCTTCCCCCCCCACCCCGCCCAAAAAAAATGTAAACAAATATTGACTTGGGTAGACTGTCATTTATGGAGAGTGTCTGAAATTGCAGAGGAAACAGTCACCATTTATTGGTGAGTTGTGAGAGCCTTGTAGTGGTTACTTGTTGAGGAAGGGCATAATCTCA
>LPNX010306330.1:4024-50198 GCA_001517045.1 Pseudotsuga menziesii
CTCCGTAACAGTCTGAGTTTTGTCGGATCGTGCTTTTTCAGTTGAACGACCATTGGGCTTACCCACTCCGACTGGTCGATTAGGTAAATGATTCTTGCTGCTAACATATTGTCGATCTCCTTTTTCACTATTTCCTTGTATTTGTGAGCCAATTTGTAAGGTTTTTCTTGACAGGTATTGCATTAGATTTGATATCTATTTTCATTTCACCAATCTCTTGTACTAACGCTTCAAGGACTTTATAGTCTCGGGAAAAGACATCCTGAATTTCCTTAAGTAGATTAACTATTTTGGTTGTTTGTTCGTCATGCCAATAGTCACCTATTCATGCCATTTTTGGTCAGTCATCCTTGGAGATGTCGATTTCTTTGGTTTTGACCTTCGCATCCATCCATTCTGGTGCCTTGCTTTCATTGATTTGTTGACTTCCTTCTTTAAACTATGAAAATGATGCCACGAATTCTATTGTTTTCATCTTCTTTGTTGGTCGAATTGAATTTAAATATTATTTTAATTAGTTTACCGTTTCGGGATGATCAGATTTCCACTGAAAGCTTTTTCCATATGTATGGTCATTTTCTAGTCGAAACCTTGCTGACTGAGGTATTTTAATTGACTCAATGTTATTACATGATGATTTTGGTTAGTTGTAGTTTTGTGTCGACTTAGGTCGGACAGTCGGTTGTATAAATGTTTTTATTTGATTTGTGGCTTCGACTAGTTTATCGTCTTCCGGTATGAATTTAAAGTCCTTTGTGAAATTTTCTTTAAGTTCATTCCATATGAACGTTTCGCCTCAAGATTCTTCCATATTATACCATTTATTTGGTAAATCATCTAAAGTGGATGGAAATAGGTGCGGCCATATGCGTTCATATTTGTAAGCAAGTCTTCTCCATTCCCTTTCACATATATTGATGTGATTTTAGGATCTTGTCCTTGTGTGAAGACATGTATTTGTTCCTATTTAATTAGCTTCCTCTTGCCAAATCTTTCGATGAAGTATGCTGAAGTTGTTGTCCATGTTTGTAGCCTCGATTGATGGGTATCCCACCATCAAGCGGATTGACTGGTAAATGTTTCAACTAGGCTTTGGAGTCGGCCATGCTCACCTAAGTTTTTGGAAACTTGTTCAATATGGAGGACTGGTGATTCTCTTTCTTTATACTGAAGAGACTGTTTATTTTTTGTTTCAATCGGCGCTAAAGAAGGGTATTCCCTAATTTTCCTTTCGAATATCTTTGGAATGATGGACATGGAAAAACATTGTTTAGTCATTTTTTTTGATATGGCCCGAATAGTCCAGAATCCTCGTGCTTGAATTTCATAGTTTCTATCTCCCAATTGTATAATTATACATCCGATTTATATCCGACTGAGTCTTGATTCCCCAATTGAAGTTCACCATTATTATTTGGCTCAGTATAGTATTTGTTATTCTGGATTTTGTAAAGTTGTCGAACGTCGATTTCTTCGTCTATTGGTTCGATCCAAGGTTCACCTTGAGAAGGATGAATGGGGACAATTAATTCTGTCCATTTTCTTTAATCTTTATCCATTCTTTTTGTAACGAAATCAACACCTTCATCTTTTGACCCCATGGTCAACCTACCAAATCTGGGAAGGAGTTGGATCCTTCCTTAGGGTCTATGATTTCAAACTCAACTTTTGTAGTGATACCCTTTAAGGTCATGTCGACATTTCTCCAGACCCCAATAGGTTCGATAAGTCCTTGATCTGCTAATTTTAAGTATATGCATGATTCGTTACGTCGGGGTCTGCCCAGTTGTTCTAATGTATCTCATGTCAAAATATTCACTTGGGATCCAAAATCAAGAACAACTTTTCGAACATGATATCCTTCTATTTCTAGGTCAACCAGTGGGTCAAGATCACTCTTGTCTTTTTTATTTAAGCTGCATATATTTTTAGTTTGTTTCTTCATATTCGTTTTGTTCTTAATATTGTATAACAAATCAATAAATTGTGCTACTGATTTATCGTTATGTATAAAGTTAAGTAGTTCCTGTGATATATCGTGTCGACTATCTTCGACTTCTTCCTGTCTAGAGAATTCTCGAAACATATTTGATGCATTATTATATAATTGTTTTTGTTTTATCAGATGAGAATAGTCATCTTTGCTTTTTATTTTACTTATTCTTGGATTATCACTGCCAAATTTTGTTCCTTGTCTAGTGACTATATGTAAATTCTTTGTATGAATTACATCATACTTTTGCACACACGACAAGACATTAACATTTTTCTTTTTATTGATTTTGTTGAGCATGGTGGGGAAATCCTCTAATGAGTGGTTGCCCACACCACAACTAGTACAAAATTTTAGGTCGGTCTGATATTTATACGAAAAGTATGCGAATCTATGACCTTCATTATAACATGTGAAACAATGAATTGGTTGTCGTGGTCTGTTGTCCCAACTTCCAGTGAATCAGCCTCGACCAAAAAACCCCCCATGACGATTATTGTCATACTGGCGCTCGTATCTTTAGCCTTCATATTTCTGATTGCTCTACTCATTATTTTTGTTGTTCCTTGAGATATTATCATTGTTATTTTGTGCAAAAAACATTTGTTTGATAGACTGCATGATAGTTCGTCAATTCTTCAGGTTCAAATGGAAGTCGGCTATTGTATGGATTTTTACTTCGTAGATTGCTCACCAGGAAGCTTTTCCATTCTTCATGTTGAATGGTCAGTATTTTGTTGTGTGTAGCTCATGCTCCTGGTAGATATCACAAAAAAATTTCGTTTGAACAAAGTGGACGTCTTGTCGGCTGATGTCTTTTCGATAATTGTCTTTGGTATGGCCGACTGTTGAGCAGTTCATGCACCATATATCTTGTCCTTTGAGGTTCAGTTCCATTAATGAATTTTGCATTATTTCCAACTGTTCTTCAATACAATTTTTGATAGGGTGTGCTGGATAGTCATCATCCATCTTGACTTGCAATGCTTTCATGAGTGCTTCTTCATATGTTTTGAATGTGTCCAGAATTATATGTCTCCGAATCTTCTGTACAAGTCTTGCAAGAAACCATTGAATTAATAGTTGTTCATCAATATTATAATCTGTCTGGCTCAATAGGTACTTCCATCGCTTGTAGTAGTCCCAAATAGTTTATGTGGGTTCCTAAAGGGTCGTTTTTAATTTTTTTCAGCCAGATGCTTTGCATCTGGTGTTTTGAAGAAGGATAAGAATCGTTGCTTGATTCTACTTTGCCTGTGTTAGGTGTTTTCTTGGTATATGTAATATAACAAGTCGATGCTTGCTTCCTCAAGGCACCCGTGAGCTGTGCCATCTATTTGTCTTCATTTGTGACAATGTTAGCTTCCCATGTCGATTCACAGATGAACCAGTGTCATCTAGGATCCTCATCACCATCATAGAAGGGGATGTGTGTTGCGTCATGCCCCATATTGTTAGCATCGCCATCTCCTTCAGGCGGTGGTGGTGGGGGTGGTGGGATACTCTGTGTGATTCTATGTTGCTCATAACTAGTTTCGACGGAACTCTCGTTCTCGTCGGTATTTTTGTTTGTTGGCTCCTTCTTGACAAGTTGTTGGATTAGTTTGACTTCTTCTGTCGATGTCCAAGCCAATTGATGTAGCTTGAATATTCTTCCTTGTGAATCCTACTGCTTTGTGTTTCCTAAAGCTGTGTTTGGCAGGGGGTGTGCTCCTTCATGTTCTTGGTAGAGTAGGTGGATACTTCGGTTAGATGGGTACAATTGGAATGTGACCCAGTTTCCTTCCTCAGGTTGACGAATTACCATATGTTCGACATCATTTCCTTCGTTGTCTAGTCAACTCCATACACCAAATTCACCAGCTCGTAGCCCTAGGTCCTCCTCAAAAATGGCCTTCACTTGGGCACTCAGGTTGAATTTATCAGAGATAGAGGTCTTATATCCTGGGGTATCTCAATATGGAGAGCTTCTCATTACTCTATCCACAAATATTCCTCCATTGGTGATACTTCTTCATCATCTATGCCCTCTATTTTTCGGTCATGAACCGAATCTGGCGATTTTCCTTCATGTTCAGTCACCCTGATATTCATTCTTCTCTGTAGCGCAACGACCTACTCTCTACATTCCTCCCTTCTCTTCTGTCTCTTATCTCTTTCTATTTTCTGCAAATCTGGAGTGCTTTTATGAGTCATTGTCCAAATTATTTCTTTCTTGGCTCGATTTTTGATCGCTGGTGGTTCCTTCTACATTCGACTAGAATCCTTCTACGCTACCTTGACACATGACTAGCTATCCCCCCATATCCTACCCGACGCTTTAATAAGCCCGAAAAGTTATGTCTATTTGCTCAAGAAGTACTCCCACTCCCTTTCCACAATAAACTTCTCCCACACTTTTTGTTTCTCCACCCAGTTAGTATTTTATGATGGTTCGATCAGTGATGGATGAGGCTCGACAATATGTCCTACTCCCCTATCGATTAGGACCTTAAATAACAGAGTCGACAGTGAGCAAAGAAACTGCTCAGTGAAATCGTTGCAGAACCTTTTCTCGATGCTCTCGACAGAGACTCTCTCTTCTATGGCGCGTTTTTCACAGAATTCGTCTGCAATTTTCTCAAACCACTGTGACATGTTCATGCATCCTCCTCTAATCAATTTCTGGAGTAATTATTTGTCCTTAATTTCCACTGACTTTTTCATCTAGTAATTTCTTCAGAAACTGAGGCACAAATTCTACAAACTTCTCATGTATTTCAGTGAAGAATTTCTCCTTCACTTGGGTAATAGTCAACTTGTTTCTCTGAGCGTAATTTTGCATATAGTTTATGTTCTTACGCTCCCACCAATCCTTAATCTCTTTCTCTGATATCATTTGCTAATGGTCATTTCACCCATACGTGTACTATCGGCAACAGAACCAATGTTGTAATCGCTCAGATCACTAAGTTACCGATAATACACATAAAGAGTCATATAATCATAACAGAGATAAGAGACAAGGATAGTAGGATGAATAAAAAATTATATTACACAATATCACATGTGGGTTCATACAAACATCAAACCGAACCCAATTCGTATTTGGTTCAACAGCCTATATATATGATTAGAAAACAATTATGAATAACTATTTGTCAGTTCAATCAACTAACATGACCTATGGAGGCAGACCTAATCTCTAATTAGTCGGCTTTACCGACTAGATCCTCCAACATCTACTTCCAACACCCTTTTGTGTGGTGTTTCCCTTGGTTTTATTTTTATTTTCTATTTATTGTGATCTTCCAATAGATAGGCGATATTAGTGAAAAAAAATTCCTTTTTTACTCATCCACAAACAACACTTAGAAACTTATACTTCTAGTTCCTTTGCACTTTTTCATAGAAAGAGTGTGTCCCAATGTAGTGGACTTTCTCAAGAAAATTGTGAATTCACTTTTAACCTCAACTTTTCTGCAAACAGGGTTAGTGATACATTTTTTCTCTTTTGATTCAATTTGGAATCTGCTTTGGTCTGCATTCTCATCTCAGTTTTTTATTTTTTCTCCATTACAAGTTGTATTCATTGATTCTAGTTTTGATTGTGGCATTGTGAGTAAAGAAAGGGTTAAAAAACTTTAGTAGTTGTCTCCTTTAAGGTCCAGATTAGGATAACTTTTAGTGCATTTATGTGTTTGCGTTTTGATTCTTGGTTTCACTTGGTTATTTCATTTTCTTAAAATCTATTTTAGATAAGACAAGATTTTCATCAATTTTATTTGAAAACACAAAATAATTAACTTGCATCCTTTCCATTATAAAAAAAATAGTTGAGAAAATAATACTTTTCATTCTTAGTATTGACTATGAGTACTTCTTTCATATCATTTTCATATTTCTCTAGTTCCTCTCTAGTTTTCACTTTAATTGTTAATTTAAAAGTGTTTATTTGCATGCTTAAAAAGTATTTTTGTTTAAGAATAAAAATCTTTAATTCTTAAGTATTGAGAATTGTTATTATTTTCATTCATTACTTTTATTTCTACCATTTACTTTTCAAAGAAATCTTATTCATTGTACACACCAAATGACACACATCTCACACCTTCTATAAAACAAAACGTGGTTCATGACATCAAGTTAAGGCTTAAAATCAATACTTAAGTTAACCAACTAAAATTATCACTTGAGGATTCAAAATAATATTTGAGTTAAGTTTCCCCAAGCGGGTTTCCATAGTATTAATCACCAAGGACAAGATAGCACAATTCCCATGCAACCACTTTGTCACATGGAGCTGCAATGAAAAGACAGATGCAAGAACAATTAAGGAGGTGAGTCCGACCGTCACCCTGTTCAACAAGCACATATGGTGTACCTTCAACATGGGAGATATTTGTCATAAGTATCGAATGGATGGAACAATAAATTTTGAATTTAGAGAAGTTCATATATCCATCATGATGCTAGGATAGCATAATATCGAAGTCCCGCACCCATTTATGACACTTTCGGTGAAAGGAGGGAACACATTTATCTCAATTGGCAAGTTGCTGGACTGATTTCACCTATTGTATAACAATATGAGTGCAATCTCATTTTGGAAATGACGCGCTACAGGAATAGAGGAAGGAATTGTCATGGGGTATGGGCTCTCAATAAGGCAATATGCCATCATGAAAATGAGGATAAATCTCCTGAGGTGCACTTGAATAGCGAGGGAATTCAACAAGGAATTGATGAAGTGCTGAATTTTATAAGAAAAAAAAAGATGCATCATGAGTGGAAAGGATGGACAAAGAAATTGACAGGAAGGTGCATCTCTAGCAAGAAGGGGTGATTATGCAAACAGAGTACTTAAGTCTGCCAATGGAGTTAAATCCACTATAAAACCCTTCTCCCATAGAAGATAATTAGAACCCATGGATATGTCAAGTTGTTTGGTATGAGGCAGAAATACCCACTCACTTCAAGCTTTCAAAATTAGTCACTAGTGGAATGGATGGACAAAAATAAAAACTTCGTCATCAGTGGAATGGATGGACAAAGAAATTGACAGGAAGGTGCATCTCCAGCAAGAAGGGGTGATTATGCAAATAGAGCACTTGAGTTTGCAAATGGAGGTAAATCCACTATAAAACACTTTGCCCATAGAAGATAATTAGAACCCATGGATATGTCAAGTTGTTTGGTATGAGGTAGAAATGCCCACTCACTTTGACCTTTCAAAATTAGTCACCTTTCTTGATTGGTAGGAAGGTTACCAATTTAGCTATAATGTTTTATTAGCCTTGAGAAGTCTAGAATCCCTCCCTATGCTATAATGTTTTTTTATCATAATATTCGCCAAAATTTACACATTTTAGTGTTAATTTTATGTTTCATATTTAATATTTGTCTTCCTATCTATAAACATGTTTTTTTCAATCCAAAACAATCACCCAGAATAATATACTTAAGTATAATAGAAGAATCCTTAAAAAATACCCTGCTCCATAGGCTTAGGTTTTCCCTCCATGTGAGGGAACTATCTATAAAGGTCTAAACGAGGAAAAAATTCAATGAATTTTTGACATGATAAGGGATATAACATATTTTTATTTTTGTATGGATAAACTGGTGTGCAAACTACAAATTTGAATAGATATCCTCACTTAGTGCCCTGATATGGAAGCACATTCACCCAATTCACCCATAATCATTCCTACAACACCAACTCATGCAAACAATCTTCCTAAAGAGAGAAAGGATCACTATTGCATATGGAAAAAAAATACAACGGTCGTTTGTCAGATTATCAAGATAATTCCAATGTCTAATTGACAAAAATATCCTCCAACAATTGTCGGTTTAATTTAATCATCTATCTAACACCTAATTTTTCGTTGAATATCTGACATCTGTAACATCAAAAACCCGACACATTTGGGAACTCAAACCCGTAGTGTTTTTTAACATTTTTGCGTTAACCATCGAATATACGATGGTCATCCATTGGTTACCCCATGTGATTTCCTAAGATAACCGATTCACTAGAATTTTCAATGTTTCAGCTTTTCGATGTTCCATCGTCGGGTATTTGATGCCTTTCCATTTGTCGGACAATGCAATACCTTTGTCAAACTGTAGACTATCCGATGCTCGTTCGTCGACTACTCGATGAGATTACGTCGGGTACTCGATGCATTAGAATTGTCGAACTATCAGCTAGTCAACTTAAGCACGTTGGGAAGTTGATGATATCTTGTCGGATGCCCATTGTTAAACCCGTATAAATTTGTTGAGTGCTCGATGAATTTGTGTTGGATATCCGATGGTGTTTATTTTTTGATTGTCGCTTATCCGATGATGTTGAGTTATTGATGTTTAGAGAACCGACATATTATAGTTAGCTATCCGATGAACAACATTAGAAATAAAACACCCTTTCCATAAATTCTTTGATGGTGGTGCTATGGTTTCGAATCTAAGAACTGAAGGATAATTGTCCTAAAATTTTAGAAAAAATAAAGTGGAAGCATGGTGCAGAAACACCATGTTCATTAGGAATGAATACCATGTGTGGCATGGAATTTATGATTCTATTGGTTTTGTATCATGATCTTCTTGATTCAAATATGTTATTGTTTTAGTTGTGTTTGGATCCTAGCACTTGACGGGGGGTGTGGGGGGGCTTCCGCAAACACCCCCCCCCACTATAATTGTCAGGGGGGTTCTGGGGGGCATAGACTATTTTGGGAGCCTCCCTTGGGGGTTTTGGGGATAGAGCCCCCACAGAGAAAATTTAGGAAACAAATCCTTGTAAAATGCTGTAATTTCAAAGTCACGACTTGGTCAATAATGGGTGATTTAAGAGCCTGTGGTTTTGGGTCACCCGTGGTATTTTCCTATGGTATTCCCTTTATAAAAGGAAGACATTAAAATATGATGGTGGATTTTATTTTATTGAAGCATTGTAAAATAGATCTATGTGGTTGTGTGAGAAAGACTATGAGAGAGTGAAGAGGAAGTGCAGCGGGTGTGTTGCAGATTGTATCCCTTCATTTTGTTGGATGGTATAATAATAAAGGAATGGAAATTTCTGTGTGGTTGCAAACCATATTGGGTGAACCACATTATATTGGTGGCTCTCTTGTAATGTGTTAATTTGTTTTATATTTTCATATTGTTTATTTTTATTGCTATGTGATCATGTTTTCTAATAGTTTCATCCATATAAACCTATTAGGATTGACTCCCACTTTGCAATAAATGGTAAAGGAATTGACTACCATTCTTGTAAAGAGTGTGTGAGTCATGTGTGAAGTTTTCAAAATGAAAAATAATAAGTGGATAGAGTCTATGTGTGTGTATGAGTGGATAAGAAATGATAGGCCATTTTGGAAACAAAAGGATGGAATCCAAAGGGATCACTTTGATTCATAAAAGAGCCAAATCACTAAATGGGCCATCCCTTATCTCAATCTTACAGATATTTGTACAACATGATAGAACACATTGCATCCCAATGTTTCTATCACCAAAAAAATAAATCTTAATAATCTCCAAACACTTTCCATAAGTACAAGTCAATTGAAAGGCCTTGTTTGTAAGCATACCACTCAAAAACAAACATTGCAAACTTTTACATAATGAACAATAGCTTGAAAATCTTTGCACAAGGTTTTTTTTTTTCACATGATATATTTTTTGGGAATCCATCATACACAAACATAACTGAGTGAGAAGTGAAAATTTTTGTTTCTTACAATAGTGACCAACGTTGCATTTGTTGTTTTACAAAAGAAATCATAGTATAGAGGTGATATTAGGAGAACACCTTGTAGTAGTAACAAGGCCTTCCTTAGTCACAATTCCTTGATCATTAGTTTTGATGGCAAACATGTAGTTCCTACAAATTATTTCAAGTTAAGGAAACCATTTCAAGCCCCTTATCTACAATTTACTCCAATACATGCAATTGCTAACAATTATAAGTCTAATGTGTAGCCAAGATAAAACTATAATTTGAGATACGACTAGTGAACTTCCAAATGTCCTGGTGGGATATCTTGAGTGGTTGAATACTTTAATATTCATGTAGGAGGTATTGGGGTCAATCCTTGTGCTTGCTACCTTTGTTGCATTTCAAAGTTTTATTTGGAAGGTGAACCTCAAGAATGTTATACATAATTTCAAAAATTAAATGACTAAACATGTGGTGGGGGGGGAAGATAAAGAGAGTGAGAGAGAGCCCAACATTAGGCATACTATTTAACTCTATTAATTTTAAAGCATAAAATAATATTTCATTATTACAAACAACGCTATGTTAATGCATCATTAGTAAAAAGGAACATTTTAACAACATGTTATGAAAAGTAAAGACATCAAGCATAACTATAGTAGTTTTTTAAAATGGATAAGGAGGCTTAATAAGTTCTGCAATTTGAATTGTTGAATAAATTAATTTTAGAGAGGTCAAATTTGAAAAAATAATATACTAAGGGAAGATAACTAGGTGATAACTCCAAAAACCCAAATAAGCTTTGAATTCATTGGCAATTACCAAAGGAAAAGGACTTGAGCTTACAATATTATTCAATGCATGGCTCTTATAGGTGTTCATCTATACCCAAATCCTCTAGTTATAGGGCATGAATCAAAAGTTGATGGAGTAGATCTAGTGTCACTAAATGATTCAAATTCAAACTCTAGGGGGCGATACAATCTTGCTAATAATATCTCAAGAGATTCAAAGTTCACCTTGCTATTCAGACATGCAAATTTGAAGGAAACAAATTATATGCATGAATTTGAAAAATGACATAGTCAATGGATACCATGATTTTGAGCTCCATTCTTTTGGATATTTGATGATGCAATATGCTTGAATTGGTCAAAGAGAACACATAATTATCTATCAAAGCTAATGGAGAGATTTGGAATAAGTATCGAATGGATGGAAAATTCAATTTTGAATTTATAAAAGTTCATATATCCATCATGACTCTAGGATAGTATAGTATCAAAGTCCTGCACCCATTTATGACACATTCGGTGAAAGGAGGGAACACATTTGTCTCAATTGGCAAGTTGTTGGACTGATTTCACAAATTGTATAACAATATGAGTGCAATCTCATTCTGGAAATGATGTGCTATAGGAACATAGGAAGGAATTGTCATGGGGCATGGGCTCTCAATAAGGGAAGAGGCCATCGTGAAAATGAGGATAAATATCCTGAGGTGCACTTGAATAGAGAGGGAATTCAACAAGGAATTGATGAAG
The DNA here is from genome assembly GCA_001517045.1 of Pseudotsuga menziesii. Classification (NCBI taxonomy): domain Eukaryota; kingdom Viridiplantae; phylum Streptophyta; class Pinopsida; order Pinales; family Pinaceae; genus Pseudotsuga; species Pseudotsuga menziesii. Next base: position 15,273 of record LPNX010306330.1, read on the forward strand.
TGCTGAATTTTATAAGGAAAAAAAAACTTCGTCATGAGTGGAATGGATGGAAAAAGAAATTGATAGGTAGGTGCATCTCCAACAAGAAGGGGTGATTATGCAAATAGAGTACTCGAGTCTACAAATGGAGTTAAATACACTATAAAACACTTCGCCCATAGAAGATAATTAGTACCCATGGATATGTCAAGTTGTTTAGTATGAGGAAGAAATGCCCACTCACTTTGACCTTTCAAAATTAGTCACCAGTGGAATGGATGGACAAAAAAAAAATTCATCATCAGTGGAATGGATGGACAAAGAAATTGACAGGTAGGTGCATCTCCAGCAAGAAGGGGTGATTATGCAAATAGAGTATTTGAGTCTGCAAATGGAGGTAAATCCACTATAAAACAATTCGCCCATAGAAGATAATTAGAACCCATGGATATGTCAAGTTGTTTGGTATGAGGTAGAAATTCCCACTCACTTCGACCTTTAAAAATTAGTCACCTTTATTGACTAGCAGGACAGTTACCAATTTAGCTATAATGTTTTATTGGCCTTGAGAAGTCGAGAATTCCTCCCTAGGCTCCCCACTCTCCATAGCGAGGTAATTTTTAGGGGCGAAATTTTTCCAAATGGTTATTTTTTGGGTCTTTTTCAAAAAATAAATTCGGTATTTGGTCATTTTTAGTGTTTAATATTGCCTATATTTACATAAAAATATGTTTTTCATCATAATATTCGCCAAAATTTACACATTTTAGTGTTAATTTTATGTTTCATATTTAATATTCGTCTAGCTATCTATAAACATGTTTTTTCAATCCAAAACAACCGCTGAGAATACTATACTTAAGTTTAATATTATAATCCTTAAAAAATACCCTCCATGTGAGGGGGCTAACTATCACGTCTAAACAAGGAAAAAATTCAGTTGATTTTTGACATGATAAGGGATATAGAAGATATTTATTTTTGTATGGAAAAACCAGTGTGCACGCTACAAATTCTAATGGATATCCTAACTCAATGCCCTGATATGGAAGCACATTCACTCAGTTCACCCATCATCATTCCTACAACACCAACTAATGCAAACAATCTTCTTGAAGAGTGAAAGGATCACTATTGCATATGGAAAAAAATCCAACAGTTGTTCGCCAGATTATCAAGATAATGCCAACGACTAATCGACAAAAAGATCCTCCCACAATCGTCGGTTTATTTTAATCATCTATCTAACACCTGATTTTTCGTCGAATATCTGACATCTGTAACATCAAAAACCCAACACATTTGGGAACTCAAACCTGCAGTGTTTTTTTGACATTTTTGTGTTCACCATCGAATATCCGATGGTTATCCATCCGTTACCCCATGTGCATTCCTCAGATAACTGATTCATGAGAATTGTCAGTGTTTCAGCTTTCCAATGTTCTGTCGTCGGGTATTCGATGCCTTTCCATTGGCCGACCGATGCAATACCTTTGTCAAATTTTAGACTATTCGATGCTCATTTGTCGGCTACCCGATGAGATTAAGTCGGGTACCCAATGCATGAGAATTATCTAATTATCTCCTAGTCGACTTTAGCATGTCGGAAAGTTGATGATATCTTGTCAGATACCCATTGTTTAACTCATATAGATTCGTTGAGTGCTCGATGAATTTGCGTTGGATATCCGATGGTGTTTATTTTTCGATTGTCGCTTATCCGATGATGTTTAGTTATTGATGGTTAGAGAACCGATATATTATAGTCAGCTATCCGATGAACAAAATTATAAATAAAACACTCTTTCCATAAATTCTTTGATGGCGATGCTATGTTTTCGACTCTAAGAACTGTTGGATATCTGACGGAAAATTGTCCTAAAATTTTTGAAAAAATAAAGTGGAATCATGGTGCAGAAACACCATGTTCATTAGGAATGAATACCATGTGTGGCATGGAATTTATGTTTATATTGGTTTTGGAGCCTAATCTTCTTGATTCAGAGATATTATTGTTTCAGTCGTGTTTGGATCCTAGCACCTGATGGGGGGGGGGGGGGTATGGGGGCTTGTCCCCCCATTCCCCCCCACTATAATCATCAGAGGGGTCCAGGGGGGCATAGACTATTTTGGGATCCTTCCTTGGGGGTTTTGGGGGTAGATCCCCTGTAGTGAAAATTTAGGAAAAAAATCGTTGTAAAATGTTGTAATTTCATAGTCATGACTTGGTCAATAATGGGTGATTTAAGAGCCCATGGTTTTGGGCCACTCGTGGTATTTTCCCATGGTATTCCATTTATAAAAGGAATACATTATAATATGATAGTGGATTTTATTGTATTGCAACATTGTAAAAGAGATCTATGTGATTTTGTGAGAGAGACTATGAGAAAGTGAAGAGGAAGTGCAGCATGTGTGTTGTAGGTTGCATCCTTTCATTTTGTTGGAAGATATAATAATAAAGGACTGGCAATTTTTGTGTGGATGCAACTCATCTTGGGTGAACCACATTACATTGGTGTCTCTCTTGTAATGTGTTAATGTGTTTTATATTTTCATTTTTTTTTATTGCTCTATGATCATGTTTTCTAACAGTTTCATCCCTATAAACCTATTATAATTGACTCCCACTTTGCAATAAATGGTAAATGAATTGACTACCATTCTTGTAAAGAGTGTGTGTGTCAGGTGTGAAGTTTGCAAAATGAAAAAGAATAAGTGGACATAGTCTATGTGTGTGTATGAGTGGATAGGAAATGATAGGCCATTTTGGAAACAAAGGGATGGCATCCAAAGGGATCACTTTGATTCATAAAAGAGCCAAATCGCTAAATGGGCCATCCCTTATTTCAAGCTTACAGATATTTGTACAACATGATAGAACACATTGCATCCCAATGTTTCTATCCCCAATAAAATAAACCTTAATAATCTCCAAACACTTTCCATAAGTACCAGTCAACTAAAAGGCCTTGTTTGTAAGCATACCACTGAAAAACAAACATTGCAAAATTTTACAGTAATGAATAGTAGCTTGAAACTCTTCATACAAGGGTTTCTTTTTCACATGATATATTTTTTGGGAATCCATCATACACAAGCATAACTAAGTGAGAAGTGAAAATTTTTGTTTCTTACAATAGTGACCAACGTTGCATTTGTTATTCAACAAAAGAAATCATAGTATAGAGGTGATCCTAGGAGAACACCTTGTAGTAGTAATAAGGCCTTCCTCAGTCACAATTCCTTGATCATTAGTTTTGATGGAAAACATTTAGTTCCTACAAATTATTTCAAGTTAAGGAAACCATTTCAAGCCCTTTATTTACAATTTACTCCAATACATTCAATTGTTAACAATTATAAGTCTAATGTGTAGCCAAGATAAAACTATAATTTGAGATACAACTAATGAACTTCCAAATGGCCTAGTGGGATATCTTGAGTGGTTGAATACTTTAATATTCATGTAGAAGGTATTGGGGTCAATCCTTGTGCTTGCTACCTTTGTTTCATTTCAAAGTTTTATTTGGAAAGTGAACCTCAAGAATGTTATACATAAATCCAAAAATTAAATGACTAAACATGTGTGCGGGGGAAGATAAAGAGAGTGAGAGAGAAACCAACATTAGGTATCTAGACTATTTAACTCTGTTAGTTTTAAAGCATAAAATAATATTTCATTATTACAAACAATGCTATGTTAATGCATCATTAGAAAAAGGAACATTTTAACAAGTTGTGAAAAGTAAAGACATCAAGCATAACTATAGTGGTTTTTTAAAATGGATGAGGCTTAATAAGTTCTTCAATTTGAATTGTTGCATAAATCAATTTTAGAGAGGTCAAATTTGAAAAAAAAATACTAAGGGAATATAACTAGGTGATACCTCCAAAAAACCTAATAAGCTTTGAATTCATTGGCAATTACCAAAGGCAAGGGACTTGAGCTTACACTATTATTCAATGCATGGCTCTTATAGGTGTGCATCTATACGCAGATCCTCTAGCTATAGGACATGAATCAAAAGTTTATGGAGTAGATCTAGAGTCACTAAATGATTCAAATTCAAATTCTAGGGGGCAGTACAATCTTACTAATAATATCTCAAGAGATTCAAAGTTCACCTTGCTATTCAGACATGCAAATTTTAAGGAAACAAACTATATGCATGAATTTGAAAAACAACGTAGTCAATGGATACCATGATTTTTAGCTCCATTATTTTCGATATTTGGTGATGCAATATTCTTGAATAGGTCAAAGAGAAAACATAATTATCTATCAAAGCTAAGCGATAAACACATAAGATTTTAGATCAATTTTTTTTGGCAACTTGTCAAGTTTTAAATTTTAAACTTACCACTACTAGTTGCAGGTACTAGTCGTTTGTCACTTACACAAAAGGTAACTTTACACATGTTTCTAACAAATGATCATATGTCAAGAAGGGGTAATAACTTGATTCATAGAAAATAAGGAAAGCATAAATCATGGCAAACCATTATTTCAAATAGTGTGGTGAGGTAAAAGGAAGTAGTAACAATAGAGTGAAATAGAGTGGAAATAAATGAGACACAAATATATTAAGTGTGTAGATAACGCAATGGACATAGGAATATTTGAATGGCCTAGTAGCAATATTAGAAAAAAACTTATTAGTATCAAACAGACTCTATCTCCAATTAATTTTCATCTCTTTCAACTTTAACACTCCCAAGATATCCATGTGTTAAAGTTGAAACATACAGTAACAATAACATGTAAATGGCAGCAGTAGTAGTATGGATATTTACACAAAATTATAAGAGCAGTAATAGATCTATCTAACAATACAAAAGAACAAGTCTTACTACTTAACAAATCAAATAACAAAATAAATATGGTGTAAAGTATAGTGGGCTTCATAACCACCACTCCAATGTATCCCTTAAGTATTTAAAGACAGTCAATGCGGAAAAATCGTAGAACAAACATGAAAAAATCACATATGATGACTTACATGATGGGAATAACCTTCCTTAATGTACTCAAATTTTAACTTTTAGATCAAATCTTGCGTCTCAGAGGCAAGTCAATAACTAGAACGAACTTTCCCTTAGTCAAGGGCATAACATACCTGAGAGAGAGAGACCATAAATGATGATAAAAAGGACATACAAGTAAAGTATAAGAACTAGCCACTCAAAGAGGTACAACACAATCAAGATCATGCCCAAAAAATCAACCAACATGCCAAGTATCCCTCAAAACAGTCAAAGATGTTCAACGCAGCAAAAAATGCAGCCACGACAAGTAGTAGTATGGACTTGCATGCGTGAAGGAGTGAGGAACACAATTTCTATAGAAACCCTCATAAAGGACAGTGCTAAGTAAGGACAAGTTGGGTGTTTCTTGTAGACCCAAAAAACAAATAACGCTCAAGAAGATACCTACTAGAAGTTCCTTCTAAGTAACGTTAGGGCTTCTCTTATGATTAGGCTATGCTTGACGTCATCAATTTATAATTCAAATCAAAGTGGAAAGTAACCAAATTAAGGAGGGCACATAGGTAAATGAAGGATCAACAAAAAATCTAACCACAAGACAGCCAACCATAAGTCAAACACAAACATGGCTAACCAAAAAGATAACACAACAAGTAGGATAACCACAAAGTCAACATAACAAAATTCAACGTAACATAACAAGTGTGGTAACCATAAACATAACATAACAAGTGGGATAACCACAAATTAAACTTAGCAAAAGTCAACATAACATAACAAATGGGATAAGCACAAATTCAACAAAAAATAACAAGTCTCTCTCTCAAAGATATGTGATCCACATATGTGCCATGGAACAACTGAAAGTTTATCATCATTGTATAGGAAGGGTTCAGTCGGGAATATGTGATCATCTCATCCTCATTATGGTTCTATAGTAATATTAATTTGAAAACACCCAACCAAGGGGAAACCAAACATGGAAGCCTAGGCATAATCAAGAACAAAAAATTCCCAATACACTTGCACCAACAAACTTAGTGAACCAAGATAACACAGTTGTAATATTAAAACATAATTTTCATCTCTTCAAAACAACTATATTAAAACATAATTTGTATCTCTTTCAACGTCAACACTCCCAAGAGGTCCATGTGTTAAAGTTGAAGCATACTGTAACAATAACATGTAAATGACAACAAACAAAGTATGGCTATTTACAAAAAATTATAAGAGCATTAATAGATCTATCTAACAATACAAAAGAATAATTATTAATACTTAACAAATCAAATAACAAAATAAGTATGGTGTATAGTTAAGTGGGATTCATAACCAACACGCCAAAGTATCCCACAGAACAAACGTAACAAAAATGGAATATAATGACTTACATGATGGGAATAACCTTCCTTAATGTACGCATATTTTAAATTTCAATTCAAATCTTTCCTCTCAAAGGAAAGTCAATAACTGGAACAAACTGGCCCTCAGTCAAGGGCATAAACATACCTAAGAGAGAGAGAGAGAGAGAGAGAGAGAGAGAGAGAGAGAGAGAGAGAGACCATAAATGATGATAAAAAGGAAATACAAGTATGGTAGAAGAACCAGGCACTAAAAGAGGCACAGCACTGTCAAGATCATGCCCAAAAAATCAACCAGCACACCAAGTATCCCTCAAAATAGTCAAAGACAATCAACGCAACAAAAAATGCAGCCACAACAAGCAAGAGTATGAACTCACACACATGAAGGAGTGAGAACCAAAATTGTTATAGAAACTCTCATAAAGGACAGTTCTAAGTAAGGACAGGCTGGGTGTTATCTATTTACCCAAAAAACAAATAACTCTCAAGCAGAGACAACCTTAAAAACCCTTGACGTCGTAAACAAGTATGCCTAAAAACCCTATATCAATCATGGAAAAAGAAATCTAAAAGTGTCATAAAGACAACGCTCTCAACAAAGGCTATACTAGTTCTTATATCCTCTCAAATACCTCCTATAAGGTCCTTCTAAGTGACATTAGGTTTTCTCTTACAATTAGGATAGGCATGGCATCATCAATTTATAAGTCAAATCAAAGTGGTAAGTAACCAAATTAAGGAGGGAACATATCTAAATGAAGGGTCAACGAAAAAGCTAACCGCAAGAGGGGTAACCATAAGTCAACACACAAACATGGATAACCACAAACACAACAAAACAAGTGGGCTAACCAAAAAGTCAACCTAACAAAATTCAACATAACATAACAAGTGGGGTAACCATAAACATAACATAACAAGTGGGTTAACCACAAAGTCATCATAAAAAAATCAACATAACATAACAAGACTCTCTCTAAAATTTATCTAGTCCACATATGTGCCAAGCAACAACTGAAATTTTATCATCACATTATAGGAAGGGTTCAACCTGGACGATCTGATCCTCTGATCCTCATTTAGTTTCTATCGGAATATAACTTTCAAAATACCCAACCAAGGAGAAACCAAACATGGAAGCACACTTGCACCAACAAAATTAGTGTACCAAGATAGTGCAGTTGTAACATTAAAAAATAATTTTCGTCTCTTTCAACTACTCCATTAAAACATAACGTTCATCTCTTTCAACCTTAATACTCATGTTCGGGCTAGGAAGAAGTTCGTGCACAAGCAAAGGCACGTCATGCGCCCGACAAGAAGGAAGGAAGGCCGCGAAGGAAGCAAAGGGACTAGCACAGGCAGACTAAAGATGCGCGCGATGGAGGAAAGGCAAGCATACATGCGTACAAGTGATAACGGCTAGAAAACAACAGGTGAATATCGTGGCCTTTAAAGGTGGTGTAAGCCTGCAACCACGCACGTATGGAAGAATATTTGTAATTTAGGCTGATAGTGCCTTGTGTTAGTCCATGACAGCCTGTTTTGATGGCTGATCATGACCTGTAACTGATAAGCAGTATGTAGTCAACCTTGTGTGTTCTGATAGAAGATATAAATAAGAACCCGTTTTGTATAAGAGTTGTTGATTATTGGTTGGTCATTGGTTGTCCCATTTTGGTCATTCGTTGGTTGTCTAGAGATAAGGATGCCATTTTTTCTATATTTTGAGTTAGAGTAGAAGAAGAGAAGATTCAGAGAGGAGTCTAGTAGCAGTAGAAGGTTGTTGAGCCGCGTATCTTGCAGGTGTGTGCGCAGATCGGCTAGGAGTAGAAGGAATATGTAGCTGAGTGCGCATAAGGTATATAGAAGAGTCGATCCATGCCATGCGCGGATTAGTAGGAGTAGGTAGAAGAATAAACTAGAGAGCATGAGAGCAACAAATATGAGTCATAAAGACATATCATAAGATCAGTTTGCAAGTCGTAGACTACAAGGTGCTATATCCATTTCTCATGACATATGAAGAGCACCTTGGTGGTTTTTCTCATATGGGTTTCCACGTTATTCTTTGTATTTAAATGGTTGATTGATGTTGTAAATGTTGATGTGAATGGTTGTTATTTGCTTACTGTATGATGATGAGCTATTGTTAAATGCCTGGTACTGTATTGTTAACTAATGAATGAATAATTGCTAAAGAATTGTTGGAATGCACAAGAAAGCTTAGTTAATTCCTTAAGTTGAAATATAAGTCGCAAGTCGCATGTTAGTCTGAACGATCAGCTGCGTTACACAAGTTGCGCCAGTTGTTAAGGGTAAATACCAAGTCGTGTCGGGCATGTTGACATACAGTTGTGATTAGTCACGCAGGAGCCGTCCAACCATCTAAGTTTCCCTTGTCAAGCACCTTGATCACGCGCCAAGGGACTATAATCCCTTGTCAACTGCGGAAACATGGTTATGGAAGTTACCCATTAGATATCTTGGGTGAGCTTGCGCCTGCCTTGTAGGTGTAGCCGGCGGAGTTACTTTGTCGGGCCGATGTCTTGTGGTTTATTGTTGGTATTGTGGTGATGTTGAATCGCAGGTCGAGACAGGAAGGTGATAGAAGCCAAAAAATGGTTCTGTTGTCGGGACCCTTAATCATTTGAGTTGAGGGAAATGTTATGGCATCCGATGAAGAAAGAGATAGAAGATTGGATGGAATCGAAAATGCTAGCATTTGCGCAAGAGGAAAGCACAGGAACACAACTGAGCATAGAGAACTAGGTAGACGAGTTTATATATTCTGATATTCACGAGGTATTCTTCGCAAAATTCCCTATTATGTTGTACAAGTGGTTGACAATATTGGAGACTAGATAGACAAATTTCCAACTAAGAGAAGTCATTGAATGGAGTGATCAGTTGGTTCATGAGGTAAATAGTGTAAGTAACGCTATCTCTAGAGCTGTTGATTTTTGGGTTGACAGTATCTTGCAAGGATATATTACTGAGTTCGTAGTAGATACTATAACTTCATATAGTGAGGTGGAAAGAAATATTTTCCAAGGACCCCGAAGAAGGTATCTGCTATCTATCAGTGCATGGATCAAAATGCTCACCTATGAGAAGGGTATATTGCAGTTGAGTCGCGTGTCCGTGAAGGAGGCTATATTGCAGACGACCTCTTAAGAAAATGGGAGAGGGTGAGCTAAGATGTTCTCTGGAATTATAGAAACTGAATCAGAAGCGGGATTCCTAAAGAGTGGAAGGAGATTTATATCAGGGAGAAGAAGAAAAACTGAAAGAGGGCGATGAAACTTTAGTTTGTTCGAGGAGAGTGAACATGAACTTTGGTCACATGAAGATGAAGGGTCTTGCAACGAAGAGGAGTACTATAGCCTGATTTTAGAAGGACTAGAGGACTTCGAAGACTTATCAAGACACCAAGGTCAGGACACAAGTACATCACACTAGCAATATCCCTAGAGGTGAGATCTAGAATCTCATCACCAGAGAGGACTACTAATACTGATAACGCTAGTACCGCGACCAATACACCGGAAGGTATACCTCGTTTGAACCCTTTACCACCCGACGCTAAATCAATGGCTGGGGAGGACATTCAGTTACCCACATTCAATGGAAATGGCACAGAATATTCAGAGCAACATTGGTTCCTCTATGAAGCTATTTGGATGCTTCGGTTAGTCCATAATGCAGATATAAATAAGCCACAAATGACCACGACTCTAAGGGGTTGTGTGCTATATTGGTTTATGAAGCTCTATGCTGCACCAGTTGGAACATCACAGAAGACTCTGGATGAGATCTGAGCTGCAATGATCTCTGAGTTCAGAAAACTGAAGTCCAAGTCACAGTGCATCACTGAGATCACGGAGATAAAGCAAGCACTGGCAGAATCCGTATGGGACTTTGACCAACGGTTTAAAACTTTGATGGGAAAGTTAAGCTTTCAAATGTTCGATGTACAACATAAATAATGGTTTATTGCTGCACTATTACAACACATCCAAGGTCCATTAATGAAACAAAAATATTGAATCGCAGACAGAAGCGTTGGAGTTAGAAATGAAGCTAGAGGTCTCGCCCATTGGCGACGGTGCTGCAGGAATGGTACAGATTCAATCACAGTTGGCTAACCTTACAATATAGCTTCAGGACATCAAGAAGGGTAAGGAATCACAAGAAGATTTATGGAGTGTGAAATGCAGAACAGATGGGCACACCAAGGATAATTTCTCGACCTTCATGAACTATATCGCGTCAAGTGCACCAAACCCATTAAATGGCTAGGGGCTACCATGGTGTCTCATATGTCAGTCTAGAGGGCATCACGACGAGGAGTGTTTATATTTGAAAAAGGTTGTAAATACCTAGACAAATATATTTTGTAAATTTTGTAAGTCAGTAGGACATGAAGAAAAAGATTGTAGAGAATACCAACTCTTGAAAGAAAATACTGTTCACACCTACTTAATGAAAAAAGAGGGACTCTCTCAGGCTGAACTAGTGCAAGCATCATATCAGCCTGCACAGTTACCACCCAATCAATACCAAAATCAGTATCAACCTCAGTACGTGCCTCAGTAACTGTACACACAAGAAAATCACTACTAGCAGAACCAGTACCCACCACAACAACCACACCCGTAGGGAAGGGGTGGTAGAAAATTCACAGAGGAAGAGGTGGAGGAGGAGGATTTGGTAGAGGAAGAGGCCAAGTTACGTGCTATAACTGTGGAAAACCAGGTAACTACGCTAGAGATTGCTTAGAACCTATGAAGACATGTTCATACTGTAAGGGACAGGACCATAATGTGGAGAAATGTACTCAGTTGATCGCAAAGTGGCAAGCAAGGACCATCGCAGGACCTAACCCTGCCCATAATGCAAACCCAAATCCTAACATGAATGTTCATATGATTGCAGCTGAACCACGAGATCCGAATGTTGTTGTTGTAACACAAGGAGGGGTTACGACTGGAGCTAATCATGATAAATCACAAGATAAAATGAAACCGCAGGTATGACCTACGACACAGAAGAATGTATCGTTTGATGTCTAGGAACAAAAGAAATTATTTTTTGAGGTACGACCAGAGTTTGTGGAGACAGCAGAACCATCGAAGTCAAAAGAAGTAAAGGAGATTCCTGAACGATTTCAACGCATATTTCAGAAGAATGTTCCACAAAAGGTTAGTAAGCTCAAATACTTTTTGTCAAGTTGTCTAATGCTAATACAAGATAAAGATGCTATTATAGAACTACAAGTAATAATAGAAGAGATACACATAGAGCCATGACCTGAAAGAAAGTTAACCAAGTGAGAAGGAATTTTAAAACTGGTTGTGAGTTAACAATGACTGCATAGATAGGAGACTATGACATGGATTACATCATTTTATACCTAGGGTCTGATGTCAATATTTTGACGCGACAAAAATGGGAAAGTATGGGAAAGCCACACTTGGACTGTTCCCCTGTCTAGCCGCGACTAGCGAATCAGGCGAAGGTCCTACCCATTGGCCGGTTGAGTCAGGTCCCTGTCGACAATGAAGGATTATGCACATTTGTGGACTTTGAAGTCATTAATATTGTTGATGAAACAAACCCATATCCCGCATTATTGGGAATATATTGGGCTATATACAACCAAACTATTATAAAATTCAAGAAGAGGATCCTCTCATTTGAGGATAATGAGATCGGAGTGGTGTCGCCCATTGATCCGTTGGAAGGATAGAGATACGTTGAGCCTGTATATAATGATGGACAGGCTAACTACCTCGACCAAATCTAAAATTTTATTGCGTTACAAGAATACTACATCAATCCAACAGTGGATGGAAACCTGAGCTGGAAGAGTGCTAGTTCCTGCACATCTGACTCAGGGGAAGCTTTGGAAAATTGGAAAAATAGACTACATGAAGTCTCTATGAGGAGGTGCGCAAGAGTTACCAGGTCCATGCAATAGGTGGAGAACGAGCTACGCGAGCTACCCACCGATGATGGTTTACCTAACCTTGCGACCTTATTAAATGAGTTTGAGGGAATTGTAATGGATTCGCAGTGCTTTTCCACACTAGATCATGCACTAAAAGCTACACCTGCTAGATAGTGGGGTGCGCATAAGAAGTCTATAACAAACTGGCCACATTGCAAAATATTGATAGAAGTTAGATTCAGAGAAGAGGTCACCCTAGTAAATCATAAGTATTCAGGGTTAGCAAACCTTGAGGAACATCTTAATCATTGTCACATCGTATTTGCAGAATACCCTGAGGCAGGAGTGGGTACATCATTTCATACATACATTGGAAATGACACCTAGAACCTGGTATGCATCTATGGAATTGCGACAAGGAACCCAAGGGTGGGAAAGGCTCGCTAAGCAATTTGTACATACATTTTCATTTGCTGATGAGAACCCTACAGTTGATGTTGCGCTTCAGTTGATAAAGGAGAAGATAATTGCTGAGATCCCTGTTGATGAGGCTAACTCTCACCAGTGTAGTGTGACCATTCAGCAATGGATGGTTTTCTACAATCTAGCTAGAGACCTAGATGATGATCCGACTAACATAAACATACCAGAATTTGAAGGCACACGCGAAGTAGAAGGAAGTGGTATCTCAAGTGACCAGTTCCTTAAACTGCTAAATATTAATAAAGTAAACATTGGGTCATCATACAACCCAAAGTTCACCAATATAGGAGACTATTGGGATGAAGAGATAGTTGCGAAACTCACGTATTTACTACATGAATATCAAGACCTATTCCCTACGAACTTCTCAGAAATGAAGGGAATAGTGGGAGACTTAGGGGAGATGAAAATACCCCTGCGACTAGATGCTAAACCCAGTAAGCAACGACCATACAGGATGAACCCCAAGTACAAAGAAAGGGTAAAAGAAGAACTGGACCGTATGCTCGACATCGAGATTATTGAGCCTGTTGAAGAGTCAAAGTGGATTAGCTCTATAGTGATTCAGGATAAGAAGACAACAAGTGAAGTCAAGATCTGTGTCGACTTAAGGAAGTTGAACAACGCATGCTTGCATGATCCATTTCCAACACCATTTATGGATGAAGTGCTTGAAAGTGTCAAAGGGAAAGAGATGTATTCATTTACTGATGGATTTTTGGGCTATCATCAAGTCAGAATCATGAAGGAGGATCGCCACAAAACAACCTTTGTCACTGAATGGGGATGCTACCAGTATACAGTAATGCCCTTTGGACTCAAGAATGCACCTGCTATTTTTTCTAGAATAGTAGCCTCTTCTTTTAAAGATTTTATTCATAAATTTCTTGAGGTATAATTTGATGATTGGACTGTGTTTGGCCTAGTAAGAGACCATATTAAGAGTCTACACATGATGCTGGACCATTGTCACCAATATTAGATTGCGCTTAATTCTAAGAAATGTATTTTTTGCACACCATTAATTAGCATACTGTTGGGCCACGTCGTATGTCGCGACAGTATCTTGGTTGACCCAGCAAAGATTGCGATTATTCTGGACTTATCACCACCTACATCAGTCACACAACTCCGATCAGTTCTGGGACATACAAGATACTACAGGAAGTTTATAAGAGGATATGCAACAATCACTGTTCCTATGGAGAAACTATTGAAGAAAGACGCAAAGTTCTAGTGGACAACAGAATGCCAGGAAAGCTTGGATAAATTGAAGACTACTATGGCCACCGCACCAATACTTGTATTCCCGGATTGGAAGAAGGAATTCCATGTGCATGTTTGCGCGTTATCTGTTGCGCTGGGCATAGTTCTGATGCAACCAGGAGAGGGTGTGCTTGACCATCCTATTGCTTTCGTACGTACGAAACTATCAACAGTAGAAAAGAACTACGCGATGACAGAAAGAGAAGGCCTTGCTATGGTCTATGCGCTTCAAAAATTTTGATAGTATTTGTTGGGTAGACATTTTCAAATGTACACTGACCATTTAGCACTGAAATACCTAGTCAACAAACCAGTGTTGGGGGGAAGATCTGTAGATGGATTCTCCTATTTCAAGAGTTCGATTTTGAGATCGTTGTTAAACTAGGCCGACTGAATGTTGGACTAGACCACCTATCAAGAATAGAGAGTGGCAAAGAGACAAACAACTTGGAAGATAATTTTCTTGATGCAAAACTATTTGCGATCCACATGATGGATGACAAGAACCATGAGTTTAATGCCATCGTCCACTTTCTGAGGACAGGATATGCACATGAAGGAATGAAAACTAACCAGAAGAAACAATTGGTCGTCAGAGCTGCTGATTATACATTGATCACGGGACATCTATATAAGCTGGGTGTGGATGAGGTATTGCATCGTTGTGTCTTTAACCATGAACGACCTTGGGTTTTGAGTGAAGAACATGCTGGTATTGCAAGAGGACACTACACAGGGAAAGCGACAACACATAATATATTGCAGGCAGGATTATGGTGGCTAACCATACACATGGATACTAAGAGCTTTTGCAAGCGCTGTGATATTTTCCAAAGGACAGGAAAACCATCGCGTCGCGATGAGATGCCACTTGTGCCACAAATAACCCTTCAATCATTTGACAAGTGGGTATTTGATTTTGTTGGACCAATCAGCCCGCCAGGGAAGAGAACTGGTGTGCGCTACATTATCACTACGACAGACTACTTGACAAGATAGGTTGAAGCTTTTCCTATTAAATATTGTACCGCTGCGACCGTGGCCAAGTTTCTGTTCAAAAATGTCGTCACCAAATTTGGTTTTCCAAAGATACTACTAAGTGACCAAGGTACGGGTTTTGTTAACAAATTAATTGATGAGATGAATGCATAATTTCAGAGTTAGTGTCGCCCATCAAAGTGACAATCCAGACTAGTGCACTAAAAATCGGAACAGGCCCGAGTGCCTTTGAAAATGTTGTGAACGACTTTTCCACACTTCAGTTATAGTTCTTGAAGCTACCCCTAAGCGAAGTCTACGAAGTACAATAGGCAGCCACAACAGAACTGCGGCTAAGAGAGAATGGTGTTGCCTATTAGACAACAAAACAACAAAAGAAGGAAAAGGTGCACAAGGCCCTGTTGAAGGAAAAAGAACAAGAACTTTAGGGGAACGTCTACCTTCTTGCTCAAAGCGAACAAGAAATACTGGCACGTGAGCAGAACCGCCTCATGCTAGCAGAGACCATCAAGAGTGTCATGGAAGAATTCCCACCTAAAGTAGGCCAAGAGGATGAGGACTCTGTGACTAAGGCAACCAGGCTAGCAAATATCACTCAAGCTCTTCGACAACAGGTGCAAGAACTGCAAGCAAGATAGGTGATGAGCACACCTCCTAAGGAGCTCGAAGAGCAAAGAAAAGCAGCATCTGAGGCTACTGTAAAAATAAAACAAGGAGAAATAGTGTGCGCTAATGCACTAGAAGATGTTTTCATGGTATGGGAAGCACTTATGGAGGATGTGACTGTTGAAAACATAAGGGAGAACAAGCGCACAGCTGAAGGGAAAATCACTGTGGAGAAAACATACACGAAGAAGTTGGCCTTCCAAGAGAAGATGGCCAATATGATTGAAATCAAGCGGTTGCAGTAGGAGGTCCAGGCTCTTCAAGATAGAGAGCAGTCTAGGGAAGTAGAAGTTGAAGTGCACGAGTCAGAAGTAGCAAGCATCACCAACATTATTCAACCACTAAAGGAAAAACTTGAGACTATCGCACAGTCAATAGACACAGGTCCATGGAAACATATCAGTACCGACCGAGTAGAGCAATTGGCCATGCAAGAAGAAGAGGTGTCAGATGAAGTTGCCGGGATGAAATGGATGGTGAAGTAATTTCAGGGCAAGGTTGGTCCTGCATTGCAATCAGCGCCATAGTCATAAAATTTTGCGAAAAGAACATTAAGTTTTGCGACTGAAAATTTTGAGGACAAGTCCATTTTTGCTTAGTGGCTCGGGATGAGCCACATGTGAGTGTTGGGGGCCTGTTGGGTTGGGAAGAAGTTTGCGCACAAAAAAATGCCCGTCGCGCATGCGACAGGCAGGAAGGAAGGTCGTGAAGGAAGCAAATGGAACAACGCAGGCATAATAAAGATGCGCGCGATGGAGAAAAGGAAAGCGTACAGGTGATAATGGACAGAAAATGATAGGTGAAGATCATGGCCGTTAAAGGCAACATAAGCCTGTGGCCACACACGTATGGAAGAATATTTGTAAGTCAGGCCGATAGTGCCTTGTGTCAGTCCATGACAGCCTGTTCTTACAGCTGATCACAACCTGTAACTGATAAGCAGTATGTAGTTGACCCTGCATGGTCTGATAGAAGATATAAATAAGAAGAACCCGTTTTGTATAAGGGTTGTTGATTATTTGTTGGTTGTTGGTTGTCCCATTTTGGTCGTTCGTTGGTTGTCCAGAGATAAGGACACCATTTTTTCTGTATTTTGAGTTAGAGTAGAAGAAGAGAAGATTCAGAGAGGAGTCTAGTAGTAGTAGAAGGTTGTTGAGCCACAGATCTTGCAGCTGTGTGCGCAGACCGCTAGGAGTATAAGGAATCTGCAGCTGAGTGCACAGAAGGTAGATAGAAGAGTCGATCTGTGTTGTGTGAGGATCATTAGGAGTAGATAGAAGAATAAAACAGAGAGCATGAGATAAAAAATTCCGAGTCATAAAGACATATCATAAGATCAGTCTATAAGTTGTAGACTACAAGGTGCTATATCCATTTCTCATGCCAGATGAAGAGCACCTTGGTGGTTTTTCCTAGATGGGTTTCCACGTTATTCTTTGTGTTTAAATGGTTGATTGATGCTATACATGTTGATGTGAATGGTTGTTATTTGCTTACTGTATGATGATGAGCTATTGTTGAATTCATGGTACCATATTGTTAACTAATGAATGAATAATTGCTAAAAAATTGTTGGAATGCGCAAGCAAGCTGTAGTTAATTCCTTAAGTTGAAATATAAGTTGTAAGTGGCATGTTAGTATAAAGGATCAGTTGCGTTGCACAAGTTGCACTAGTTGTTAAGGTTAAATACCAAGTCATGTCGTGCATGCTGACATACAGTTGTGCTCAATCGTGCAAGAATCGTGCAGCTATCTAACTTTCCCTCATCAAGCGCCTTGGCCATGCACCAAGGGACTATAATCCCTCACCAACCGCGGAAACATGGTTCTGGTAGTTACCCATTAGATATCTCGAGTGAGATTGTGCCTTCCTCGCAGGTGTTACCGACAGAGTTACTATGTCGAGCTGATGTCTTGTGGTTTATTTTTGGTATTATGTTGATGTTGAACCATGGGTCGAGACAGGAAGGTGATAGAAGCCAACAACTCCCAAGGGACAAGAGGTCCTTATGTTAAAGTTGAAAGAGATGAAAATTATGTGTTGAAATGGAGAACCCATGAATGAAATGTTGTACATTGATGAAGAGTGTAGGAACCTTAGTATTTATACTTACAAATTCCATAGCACCTGAAAAATTAGAAACCAATAACAAGGAATCATACTACGACCTACCAAGACATACCATGCTACAAGACTACCGTTAAATCTTGTATGTGCCATTAGACAACAAACATCACAGCAAAATCCCATAACAAACATGTCAAAATCATATTTGATGATTTACCTGATGGGAAGAACCTTCCTTGTACTCAGATTTAAACTTTCAGATCAAATCTTGCCTCTTAGAATCAAGTCAATAAATGGAACAAATTGGCCCTTAGTAAATGGCATAAACATAGCTGAGAGAGAGAGACCATAAGTGCTAATAAGAAGGACATAGAAGTACAATATAAGAACCAACCACTCAAAGGGTATGGTATAGTTAATATAATACCCAAAAAATCCACCAACACACCAAGTATCCCTCAAAATAGACAAAGACCGTCAATGCAACAAAAAATGCAGCTACAACAAGCAACAATATGGTCTCGCACGCATGAAGGAGGGAGAACAAACTTATTGTAGAAAACACCATAAAGGACAGTGCTAAGTAAGGACAGGTTCAATGTTGCAAGAAGACCCAATCTCAAGAAGAGACAGCCTTCAAACCCTTGACATTATAAATAAGTGTGCCTAAAAACCCTATATCAGTCATGCCAAAACTGTTAGATTTTCATCATTCAAGCTAGCATTATGATCTTAGGATCTTTAACTGAGAGAATAACATGCATAGCAATAAACAAAAGAGACAAGAGACATAAAGAATTTTCCTCGGGGAAACCATAAAGGAGAAAACCCCTCAACTTCCTCAGAGATAGAATCAGCACCAAAAGTAAAACCTGAAAACATAAAGATGATCTCCCGATAGCAGTAGTCTCTCTCTTGTCCCAGCAACTTCTCTCTCACTCATGTGCCATAGTGAGTGAGTGTGTGTGTGTGTGATAAATAGAGAGGCTCACTCTCTATTTATATTCTTTCGTTCACTTGAAGCCCACTCCAACATGTCGGCCTCACTTAACAATTACTTACTAGAGCCGACATCTCTAGGAGAGTCTAATAACCCTAGTGTCCCACAACTTGTGGGGAATTTTCCTCCTCCGACCAACAAGGAGGGTTATCCTTAACACAATGGTGGGGACTATTGCCCCAAATTACAATGAATCACCTAGGTTCGAATTCTCTAGGATATTATAATAACCCCAGGGCCCCACAACTGCGAGGACTTTAACCCTTGAATAATAGGAGGGTTACCCACAATGACTTGGTATGACTTATTTACATTATTGAATCTCCCGATAGGAACATCGGGGAATGACATGACTCAAATACATTACAAAAACATCCCAGAATAAACATCGGGGTACAATACATTAGATATACAGATGAATACATTCCAAAGTTACAAATACATCAACATTCACTCTTAACTAGGAAGGTATTCTCTCGACACAATTTATCAGCACAATTCTTCTTCTCTGTATCATGTGGATCATCATCGAGTCCTGGTCATCTTCAAGTCATCTTCATCTTCAAGTCATCTTCATCTTCAAGTCATATTCATCTTCAATTTATCTTCATCTTCAAGTCATCTTCATCATCAAATCTGGATCATCACTCGATCTGGATCATCACTGGAACATCATCAATGGATCTGAATCATCACTCGATTTGGATTATCACTGGAATATCATCACTGGATCTGGATAATCACTGGAACATCACCACTGGATCTGGATCATCACTGCTGGATCATCATCACGGGTGCTATCTCATGATTCTTCTCATCACAGGAAGTTCTACAGAGCCAACCCTTTTTCATCCTGGTTGTAGGCCTAGCCTCCATGTAGGTCTTCTTCAGTGCTTATGTCTGACCCTATGTCAGAATGGCCCACCCAACACTTACATCTAACCATGAGAGGAACACATCCAACACCATGTCAGAAAGGCATGCCTAGCACTCACATTTGACCATGTGGGAACACATCCCACAACTTTGTCAGAAAGGACCAACACTTACATTCACCAGCATTATAGGACACACCTACTATCGTCTGTGAAAAGGCATAGCACTCACATCGACCAACATGATAGGACACACCTACTATCATTTGTGGAAAGGATCAACACTTACATCCACCAGCATGGCAGGACACATCTACTACCATCTGTGGAAAGGCACAACACTCACATCGACCAGCATGGTAGGACACACCTACTACCATCTGTGGAAAGGCACAACAATTACAATCACTAGCATGGTAGGACACACCTACTACCATATGTGAAAAGGAACATCACTCACATCCACCAGCATGATAGGACACACCTACTATCATCTGTGGAAAGGCCAACACTCACATCCACGAGCATGACAGGACACACCTACTATCATCTGTGGAAAGGATATGCACTTACATCTGATCATGTGGGAACCAATCCCGCAGTGACATCAGAATGGCTCCAAGCCCTAGGCTGAGGATTCCTAGTAACTGAACAGGTTCCTCCATTCAAAGAATGAAAATAGACCTTATATCTGATCATGTAGGAACCAATCCTACAATCACATTAGAATGGATCAACACTCACATATGACATGGAAGGAACCAATCCTTTCACCATAACAAAATGGAAACAACCCTTATATCTGATCAAGTGGGAAAATATCCCTCAATCACATCAGAATGGCCCTGCACTTATATCTGATCATGTGAGAACACATCCCACAGTCATATCAGAATGGCCCTTAGTCCTAGACTGAGATTTCCTGGTAACTGACCAGGTGCATCTATTCCAAGAATGGCATTTAGCACTCACATCTGATCATGTAGGAACCAATCCTATAGTCACATCAGAATGGATCAACACTCACATATGACATGGAAGGAACCAATCCTCTCACCATGATAGAATGGATCAGCCCTTACATCTGACCATGGAAGGAACCAATCCTCTCACCATGTCAGAATGGCTCACAGACTCATCACTTCCCTTTGGAGTGAACATCGATATGGAGAACACCAAGCTTCTCCCCAAAGTATTCAAACTTCACTCTGGCCAATGGCTTTGTCAACACATCAGCTATCTGTTCATCTGTCGCAACATACTGGAGCTTCACTGCTCCCCTCTGCACCATATCCCTGATATAGCGATACTTGATCTCGATATGCTTCGACTTGTCAGGGAACACTGAGTTCTCTGAAAACTTCACACAACTCTGGTTGTCACAATGTATAAAAGTAGCATCCATATGGAGATCAAATAAATTAGACAGTAGCTTCCTCAGCCATACTACCTCACAACTAGTTGAACAAGCTGTGACATACTCTGCTTCAGCTGTACTCAGTGCCACACAGGATTTCTTCCTGCTAAACCAAGAGATCACACCTGATCCCATACTAAAACAACACCCTGAAGTGCTCTTCCTATCGATGGCACTGCCTACCCAATCTGAATCAACATAAACTTCCAGGTTAATCTTTTGATTTGCTTCATACTTGAGCCCATAATCAACTGTACCCCTCAGGTACCTCAAAATATGCTCTGCAGCAATCAAGTGAACATGTCTCGGATCTATCAGGAACTAGCTCAAGGTGTTCACATCAAAGAAAATATCTGGTCTCGTGTTCGTTAGGTACACCAAGGACCCAATCATCTGACGATACATCATAGCATCAACTACTTCTGATGAAGCATCACTCAATAGCTTTAGGTTCGATGCCATAGGTGTGGTCATGGCCTTGCAGTCCATCATCCTGAACCTCTTCAGGATCTCTACTGCATACTTCCCTTGTCCCAGGGAGATTCTTCCATGCCTAGAAAGTAGTGTATCGACACATAACAGGAGCATCACTGGTCTTCCGCCTTCAACCTTGAAGAAAAGGTTGGAATCTACTTTACTCTCAGTAAAGCCTAGAGTCATCAGTAATCTATCCATCCTGTCGTACCATGTTGAACCTCAGGATATTCTGTAGTCACTCCCTCTGAAGCATCATACTCCCTCTATATTTTGTACTCTATACACTGAAATGTTCTGTACTGGAGTGACAAGTAGCTTCCTCTGCTACTAATATTCTATGTATCCATATAGGGTCACTGGATACCAAGATCTTCTATCTTTGAAATAATTCTTGCACCCATCTGTGAGCTTCTCATCCTCTATAGGATTTCATATTCAACCTTGTAGAAAAGGTTAATATCTTCATCAAGCTCCTCATGTATGTGTTATCCCATGGGTGTCTTTTGAGCTCGTACAAGGATTTCTTTTATTTGCACACATGATTCTTCCTATCATGTGACTTCACTTCCAATGGTTGCAAATTCCTCTTCGTAGTTTATGCCTTCTTTTCGTGAGAAGCTTCGTGCTACGAATCTTACCTTGTATCCCATGATGTTTCCATCTACTTCATGATGGAACTATGAAATTACCTTCACATATCAATACTGCATCCTAGACATCATTCTTCTTGAACTGGTCTTCCCTTTCTTCTTGGTTACTTCTTCATAGCTTGAAGGTTCTGCATCAATTATGTCGCTGCATTCATCATATTATTCTTCATCTTGAACTGCCGTCACTTGTTCTTTGGAACAAGTGTCATCCTTCTTTGCTTGTAGGTGATTTTACGTGATCTTTCCTACAATTCAAATGCATTAGTTGTATGGATAGA
Organism: Pseudotsuga menziesii; assembly: GCA_001517045.1. Classification (NCBI taxonomy): domain Eukaryota; kingdom Viridiplantae; phylum Streptophyta; class Pinopsida; order Pinales; family Pinaceae; genus Pseudotsuga; species Pseudotsuga menziesii. The sequence continues at coordinate 37,741 of LPNX010306330.1, forward strand.
AACATTTCATCAGACATATTCATAATGGAAAATTCTTATTCATAAATATATGATCATGCAACTATTTTAGCCAATACAACATTCATCCATATCTCACAAAAAAATTTCTAGATGCCTTCCATCTCTACCAGGACAACATTGAGATTGTGCACTGATCCAATATGTCAGCAAAGAGGTTTCATTCTAGACAAGTAGCAATGGAGAGTTGTATAGCACCATGAGCTGCTTACCCATCACATGCATATTAGTAGTATATTGTCATTAATGCAAACATTCTATCATGCATAATACATCAACTGAATGCATAACAAAACAATATCATGAAATGACAATTGAATAATTATCTTTATTTGTTTCATGGGTGGAATCCTTCTTGAGACTTCAGCTTCATCATCTTCTTCATTCATAATAGCTTCATTTCTTATCCAAGTGCTAAGGTGGATAAAAGGTTCTTCAAGAGTTGATTTCTTCATATTCCTCATCGCTTGAGGGATCTTCTTTGGATGGTGAGAGCTTGATCTTCAATTGCTCCCATCTTCTCTTCTCTTCTTATGAGTCGAGCTTCTTCTTCTTCCCAGAGTTTGTGGAAAGTAATCACTTCCTTCTGGCACACATTCCTCGCATGAATGAATCCAATGATTCTGGGAGGCCATTCAAGGTGGCTAATACCACTTCTGCATTATCCGCTTCTTCTTCTGCTACTACAAGTTGTTCTTTGATTTGAGAGACCCTCGTAAAGTATGACTATATTCTGGATCTTCACATTCTTCAAAGTCATATTCTGATTTATGTTCTTCCCTTCAAATATCTTGGTCAAGGTAACAAACATCTCTTTAGGTGTCTTTAGGGAAGACACTTGTGGTATAAGGGGATCCGTGATTGACTCAACAATGATCTTCTTGGCCTTGACCAAGTTCTTCTTGTGTAATGCTTTGAGCCTCATCTCCCTCTGGAACTGGAACCTCTCTACTCATGTAGGTGTCCAATTCATTTTCTTCAGAGAGATCATATACTTCTATGCTTCGAAGTTGTCAAATTCACCAAGCTTATCATTAAGCTGATGTGATATATCACTTTGAAATGAGAACCTCAAATGAAAATAACAAAAGATTAGATCTTACTGATTTGAGATGTCTGTCCTGGTTCCAAAGCTGGCTGATCTAGGGTTTGTTAGAGAAAACCTAATTTTCAAAACTTGGAATCTTTCAGATCTGATTGGATAGAAAGATATATCTCCTCAAGGTGAGATTTCCAATGCACTCCTTTTCTGAAAACAATGGAGGGAAGCTCCAGGAACAGGAAGCCCTAGTTTTCTAATTTCTTCTGCAGAAATTCATGATATTGTTTCTGCGGTATCTCCGAAATTAATGATCCTATATGTTTGAAAATTTTCAATAAGGTATCCTCTCCTGTCCCTGTTCCAACACCACAGGTTTCATCATAATTGGTTTCACCAATTGGGACTTATGATCATTTTCCCAAGGTGACCTGTTTCAAGACTGTTCAGAATAACGAAGTTGTATGGACTTACATGTGTCACTGTTTCATCTTTTGGGTTTGAAAATCAGATCACAGAAAGTAGATTCCGTGCCATTTCCGGAACATCTTTAGAAATTTCATTTGGACCTTTGTATCCCAAGATATAGCAATTCTCCCTAGGTGTCATGTTTAGGGATGAATCCTGGAAGAGGTTGGAACCCTAATTTGGAGGGATCATATCTCCTAGATTATAGCGAATCTGAGGCTGAATTTTGGACACAGTATAAATCAGGATTTTATTTGTATATTGTGAAAGTTTCATCTCCTTATCCTTCTCCAATCCCGAGATATAGCGAATAGACCAAAACGTATAAGTGTTAGTATTTTAGGGTTTTTCCAGCTCGGGGTCAAACTAGGGTTTGACTTTCTTGAAGTTTCACCCAACCAAAAATATTGAACCAGGTCTATAAAATTAGATTTTGATGAGGAGAGAAATCCTATGCCAGGATCACTAAAAAAATATTCTTCTATAAGAAGCCCTAATTTCCCGCATCAAAAACTAAAAATGTCCAGAATCGAATTTCGCTTCAACAGAAAGATGTGCCCTTCAATGGAGAGTTAGCCTAGCATACTTTTTTTGATGGATTGTGGAGAGAGACCCAAAAAGTAAGAATCCCTAGCTTCTGCAAGTGCACAATGTCTTCTTCTCAGGTTAGCTTTGATACCATGTTAGATTTTTATCATTCAAGCTAGCATTATGATCTTAGGATCATTAACTGAGAGAATAACATGCACAGCAATAAACACAAGAAACAAGAGACACAAAGAATTTTCCTCAGGGAAACCACAAAGGATAAAACCCCACAACTTCCTCAGAGATAGAATCAGCACCAAAAGTAAAACCCAAAAACATAAATATGATATCTCGACAGCAGTAGTCTCTCTCTTGTCCCAACAACTTCTCTCTCACTCATGCTCCCCAGTGAGTGAGTGTGTGTGTGATGAATAGAGAGGCTCACTATCTATTTATATATTTTTTTTCACTTGAAGCCCACTCCAACATGTCAGCCTCACTTAACAATTACTTACTAGAGCTGACATCTCTAGGGGAGTCTAATAACCCTAGTGCCCCACAACTTGTGGGGACTTTTTATCCTATGACCAACAAGGAGGGTTATCCTTAACAAAAATGTGGGGAATATTGCCCCAAATTACAATGACTCACCTAGGGTCGAATTATATAGGATATCCTAATAGCCTTAGGGCCCCACAATTGCGGGGACTTTAACCCTTGAACAATAGGAGGGTTACCCACAATGACTTGGCATGACTTGTTTACATTATTGAATCTCCCGAGAGGAACATCGGGGCATGACATGACTCAAATACATTACAGACACATCCTGGAATAAACATCAGGGTACAATACATAAGATAAATGGATGAATACATTCTGAATTTACAAATACATCAACAAAAACAAAGATCAAGTGCCAGAAAGACATCGCTCTCAACAAATTCTATACTAGTTCTTATAGCCTCTCAAAGACCTCCTAGAAGGACCTTCTAAGTGACATTAGGGATTCCATTAAAATTAGTCCAAGCATGATGGCATCACTTTATAGGTGAAATCAACATGGTATGTAACCAACTTAAGGAGGGAACATAATTAAAATAAGGGTCAATGAAAAAGGCTAACCGTAAGATGGATAACCACAATTCAACATAACATAACAAGTGGGGTAACTATAAACATAACATAACAAGTGGGGTAACCATAAAAATCACATAACAAGTAGACTAACCACAAATTCAACATAACATAACAATTGGGATAACCAAAAATTCAACATACCATAACAAGACTCTCTCTCAAAGATATGTCATCCGCATATGTGCCATGCGGCAACTGAAAGTTTATCATTACTGTATAGGAAGCATTCAACTTGGAAGATATGATCCTCTCATCCTCATTTAGGTTCTATCAGAATCTAACTTTCAAAACACCCAACCAAGGGGGTACTAAACATGGAAGCATAGGCCTTATCAAGAAAAAAAATCCCAATACAGTTGCACCAACAAACTTAGTGAATCAATATAGCACAGCTATAACATTAAAACATAATTTTCATCTCTTTCAACAACTACATTAAAACAAAATTTTTATCTCTTTCAACTTTAACACTCCCAATAGGTCCATGTGTTAAAGTTGAAACATATAGTAACAATAACGTGTAAATGACAACAATAGTAGTATGGATATTTAGAAAAAATTATAATACCAGTAATAGATCTAAGTCACAATATAAAAGAACAAGTTTTATTACTTAACAAATAAAATAACAAATCTAGAAAAGGAGAAAGAACAAAAAACTAACCTTACTCCTATATTTCAAACACCCAACCAAGGGAAAACCAAACATGGAAGCATAGGCCTAATCAAGAACAACAAATTTCCAATACACTTGCACCAACAAACTTAGTGAACCAATATAGCATAGTTGTAACTTTAAAACATAATTTTCATCTATTTCAACTACTACATTAAAAAACAATTTTCATCTCTTTCAATTTTAAAACATTATTTTCATCTCTTTCAACTACTACATTTAAACATAATTTTCATCTCCTTCAAAGTTTACTACAAATTCCTTAACACCTGAAAAATTAGAAACAAATAACAAGGAATCATACTACCACCTACCAAGACATACCATGATGCAATACTACCATTAAATCTTGTATGTGACATTAAACAACAAACTACGTAGCAAAATCACAGAACAAACATGTCAAAATCATATATGATGACTTACCTGATGTGAAGAACCTTCATTGTTCTCAGATTTTAACTTCTAGATCAAATCTTGCCTCTAAGAAGCAAGTCAATAACTGGAACAAACTAGCCCCTAGTCAAGGGTATAAACATGACTGAGAGAGAGAGGCCATAAATGATGATAAAAAGGACATACATGTACAATAGAAGAACCAACCACTCAAAGAGGTATGACACAGTCAATATCAGCCCCAAAAATCAACCAATATGCCAAGTATCCCTCAAAATAGTAAAACACAACCAATGCAACAAAAACTTAGCCACAACAAGCAACGGTATGGACTAGCATGCGTGTAGGATGGAGAACCAAAATTGCTATAGAAACCCTCAAGAAGGATATTGCTAAGTAAGGATAGGCTGGTTATTGCAAGTAGATCCAAAATCCAAATAACACTCAAGTAGAGACAACCTTTAAACCCTTGATGTCATAAACATGTGTTCCTGAAAACCCTAGATTAGTCATGTCAAGGCAGATCTCAAATTTACATAAGGATATCGCTCTCAGAAAAAGCCACACTAGTTCTTATAGCCTCTCAAAGACCTCCTAGAAGATCCTTCTATGTTATGTTAGGGATTCCATTAAAATTAGGTGAGGCATGACATCATCACTTTATAAGTGAAATCAAAGTAGTAAGTAACCACCTAAAATAGGGCGCATATCTAAAAGAAGGGTCAACGAAAAATCTAACCGCAAGAGGGCTAACCACAAGTCAACACAAAAGCATGGCTAACCACAAACATAAAATAATGAGTGGCCTAAAAAAAGTCAATATAACAAAATTCAACTTAACTTAACAAGTGGGATATACACAAACATAACATAACAAGTGGGCTAAACACAAAGTCATCAATATAAAAGTCAACTTAACATAACAAGTTGGCTAACCACAAATCCAACATAACATAACAAGACTTTCTCTCAAAGATACGTAGTCTACATATATTCCATACGACAACTGAAAGTTTATCATCACTGTATATGAAGGGTTCAACCTGGATCCTCTCATCCTCATTTAGGCTCTATCGGGATCTAACTTAAGGGAATAAACCTATAATGTAGAATCTAAATGCAAGAAAAGATACTCGGTAACTCAAGCAATAATTCAAACAGAAAAACAACCAATTTCTTAATGTAATGTTAAATATCACTACAAATATGTCATGAGGTATAGACATTTAAATAAGAAAAATGTGTATGACATTGACAAGAAAAAGACCCAAAATGTTCCATAAGCCCAAGTACAATCATTTATTTTCTTGATTTCTTTCTCTTTTGCAGTATGTAATTTGCAAGGATGTCAAATGTGCCTTGTTCCCCTTGAATTGTTGTGGTCTATGTATCTCTTGTTAATGACCTAACGATATGCCGAGGTTGTTGCAAGGGGGAAGGGGCAACATCTGTAATAAGAAAGAAATGTTAAATTGGCATTTTTAGTTATTATTATAACTAGTGTTCTATATAAATAATAAGTGCAGTAGAGTGTTCCTTACATGCTTCAGTAGTTGAGGCAAGATGAGTAGTTACGAATGTGGAAAAATGTTCCTCATCTTGTCTATGCCCATCCTCTACATCCTCTATAGTTGAAAGAAGAAAGGGCATAATCCATACACCATTCATAATTAAATATTTTTAATTGCAATACATACTACAATTTTTTTTGAACACATGAAATACCTCTAGTACCAAGGTGAACACTGCTTTCAAGTGGCACTCCACCGTCATTGTGCTCATGTGTTGATCCAATACTTGGGTGATTTACATTTAGAATTATTTCCTAGTTAAATGAAACAAGCACACTAATTTATGGCCAAAAAAGCTAAACCAATATTACATTGTGCCAATAATAAATTATAAATCCTCTTCGTTGCTTTTATTTACATGAACGTCAGGTTGGGTGTTGGAAGGTTGTGTTTGGACCAAGCTTCTCCTATGTTTAATCAAGTATTTATAGCCATGGAAGTAGGCAATCCCTAGTTCTTCCTCTGTAGGAGCCTCTTTGAATTATGCACCCTACATTTATGCATAAGGGCATGAATTTTTCTTCTTTTCCAATATTAAATTAAAATTGCTAACAATTTATAATTTGGATGCAAATTATTTTATTCTATACTTACAAATTGTGCAACCACTTTGGAGAAACCAATTTGGCCAAGTTTATGACGCCCATGTGTATCTATCATAGCCTTAGTGGATTTGGATGTATCTGGGAACCTATATTCAAAATATTGAAATTCTTAGTTAGTTATCACAATGATGATAAAGCATCATAAATACATTATTAAAAGAGCTGCATACCTCCCTGGTCCGGGTGGTATCTTGCCTTCTTTTCAGAGATCCTTTTCTTGTCCATCACGCATGAGGGCCTTCCACTCCATCTCTGGTATCGGTGGAGGGCACTCATAGTTAGGGTTGTCTTTCAGATGAACCCTATATTGGTCATGAAGATATCTTAAATATAATCTTTCCTTTGAAGCAACTCCTACTTTCTTGAAGGTACCATCACCGAACAGGCCAACCAACTTTTTCATATGTCCATCCTTTAATTTGGAACTTTGGGAATTCCACCTTATTCATATGTTGGGCCCAAATATATCCAAGGAGAGATCATTCATGAGTCCATAAAATACATCGTTTCCCAGAAAACGATATTATCATTAGTTTGAAATAATTCATAATTATATATAATTTCAATTGGATTCTACAGAATATTGAAAATACATCTTAAATACCTATAAACTTATTGGTTTTCATGGGGATTTGGTTATCATCTATAAAAAACGAAACCTTTAATATTCATGTACTAGTAACATGAGTTCCTTCAAGAAAGCTTCCTTTACAACCTGCCATGGCATCAGGCTCTACATCCATTGCATCGTGTGTAGATCCCGGCGTGTGTTATGCAGGCCGAAGAGTATTACTAGTGGCATAAGGGATATGGAGTTTAGCAGTAGGAGTTACTGGTGTGCCAAGCGTGTTAGTCATTGGTGAAGTAGAAATACTGCTATCTGCACCAACCTCACTAGTCCTTGCACTGTAAGGATCAACCTATGCCTCCAAAAACACATATAAACCAAAGAGTGTTGTTACAAAGAAATAGTATAATTGTAATCATGAATAATCCAAAAATTAAATGGTATAATTGAAGATGTTGCTTACCCAAATCTCATCAATCTAATGCTTCAGGGTATCCATTCTATCTCTGATGTCTTGTGTATTTGGCTGAGTCAATAATAAAGGAGTGAATTCCCTATTTTTTTTTATTAAAAGCTTATTTACTGTGTGCATAGGGTATGCCGACAAAAAAAAATCATCTTCACTTGGCACTTCCTCAATGGCATCTATTGACTTTTGTGATGGTAGTTCCTCCCCCCTGTCTCCATGTTGATCAACATGGAAGCATACATAATAATGCAAATATTGCATCCACTATTCCACACAAATTAGTTATGAGCATATTCACAAATTGGTTATGACAATTTGAAACGATCAAGAATCTATGCATTTTGTCTATTATTACTTTTTCTCCTTATATTTGTATAAAAAATAAAACAAAAACACAATATCCATATTATGTCTAAATACAAACAACTTTCGATCTATAATGAATGAAAGTTGAATCAACTATGTCTCAACTATAAAAAAAAAAATAGAGTTTTTCAAGAACAATGAATTATTCTGATGTTGAGTTTAATGGCATAACACATGGCAACATTTTACTGCAACGTTAAATATAATACATAAGATTCATTTCAAATAGGTTGGGTAAAATAGTATATGTACCAGCGTATATATTCGATTCAAATTGTAGACAATCAACCACTCTTTCCCTACATCTATTGATTTTATTGCACATATGAATATACGGCTTCCTTCACGCCCCTCAAATATGCAATTAGGTTGCTTATTTGTTGTTTCAGAGCATGTACTATTTATAACCTCTATAATAATCCCCACTTCTTTTGGCCTTCCGTCAATATATATTGATACACCTTTGTTCTAATCATTTCCTTTTAATTGTAAATAATTTACAGCTACGCCATATCTTTGCATACTATTGTATATTGGACTAGGAATATCCAATCTATGTAGTTGTAACAGGTTCCAACATACTCCATCCATTAAATTAATCTGCCATCTTTTACCTTTATTCCAACCATTAAAAATATCCCCAAACCATGTAATGATGATGGAGCAATGTGGTATATCGTTCCATTGACACAAAAAATAGTGTTGATTTAGTAAGATACATAGGTACCCATGGTTTCACTAGATGTTTGTATGTCAAGGTTATCCCAATATTGTCTACGCTCTCATCACCATAAAAACACGACCCCCCTTTAGCAATAAAATATCTAAACCATCTTTTGAATTTTCTTCTGATCTTTTCAGCTCTAGTATATCTCCACTCGTTAGACATATGAGATGTTCCACTTTCCTCTATTCTACCTAAACTTCCCTTGATCTATGAGGATAGATATAATAAGTACCTGTTTGGTTGTACGTCCTATATTAACATTACATCGAGTGATAGAAATAGTTAGTGAGTATCAAATGATTTTCCAATGTTTCCCAACCTATTTTATGACTTCTCACGGCACATGTTCAGAGGTATGTAAAAATGATCTTTAAGATAATATCATAACATTTCTTCACTATAAGATAACAATTTGCAAGTTGTAGTTTAAATTTACATGCACATAATTACATAGTTAGGATAAAAATCATAGAGGTATAAACATATCCAATGTGCTTATGACCAGGATTCCAAGGATTAAACCAAAAACCACTTGATCTTTGAAATGTTGTTTTCATGGAATGTTAAACTAGACCTCTAAGGAAAATCAAGCATTCAATGCTCCAGCCATTCCCATCTGGAATTGCAATGGTATCTGTTTATCCTAAAGTATTCTAACTAGACTACATGGTAGTAGTTTTTAGGCACCTCAGAAATCAAATACTGTTTTTGTGGTTTTATGGATAACAATATAAAAGTCAAGAGTATAAAAACAGGTACAGAGAAACAAAGATATGAAAATATCAGATAATACATGCATAAGGACAAGATTTTACAGAAGGAATGTTGTACAACTTTTCAAAATACAGGATATAGGTTCAAATCATATAGACACAAAGAATAAACAAACAGTTCATCCACACTACATCATATGTAAAAGTAGAGGTGCTCAAAATACATTTCAAACATCATTTGGGAGTAATATCCACTTGTCAACACATGCATCTATATAGAATACATCCATATAAATAAACATGTAGACAAGGGTTCAAATAGAACCACATAATATCAACACAATATATAGTTTAAACCTAGCTCAAAATAGATAATAAGTCATTCATTCAGTAAATAAGTTCTTACACAGATAGTGTATTGTAGAATTGTACAAGCTTCCATCATGTATCGACCCTCATGTGTCTACCCCTCTCCTGTCTGTCCTCTTTTCCTTTTATAATTATAAAATATGAAAATGAAGTGGTTTGAAATCCACTTTCTTAGGATTCAAATCTATTCAGCAATTACATACAAAAAACGAGTCTTTTAAAGTATAACAACTAATTACTAAGAATAGGTCTTCACACTTATCAACAAAAATGTATTATGGAAGTTTGTTGGACAGTTGTATATATATGTGGCGATCATAATTGTTTAGCTTCCTATACCAAAATATTCATTCCCTCCAGTGCTTGTGACCCCTTGAGAAGAAGAACCTGCTCTACTTCCATGACCTGAACTTTCTTTAACAACTCTTCATTTTGCTTGTTTAGGTCTTCAATCTGGTTGGTTAACTCTTTGATATCTGAACTTGTTCCATTATTATTATTATTTGCCTTTCCAAAAACAAACTTTTCTAAATCATCATGATTCTGTTATGTGAACCCACTTGTTGCAAGTGCCTTATCCAAGGAACCGACTAATTTAGCAATTGCTTCAAAGCATGGCCTCCTATCACCATCTGAATATGATTCTTTTGACTGGTCTTCCCCTCAGCAGTAGAAGATCCAAACCTCTTTTCAAATAACTTGAATATACAGTTTACATCTTGATCAAAATGCATGGTACATTATGATGAGAGACAGAAACCATTTGTGGAAATTCAATCATTGTGACACTTTCACAATAGGATTTGAACCCGAAATCCGACGTCAGAATCCGACGTCATCCGACATTTCGTATGGATGTGTCGGACAATAATCATTGAAAAGAACGACGATCAGGAAATTTTTATAGGGCCATCGAATATCCGACCCCCCAGAGTGTCGAATATCCGACCCTGAAGCATCGGATATCTGACGGTATGGTGTCGAATATCCGACGGTATGTGGACCCAAAACTGTTTCATATTCGACCCAAGTGTGTCGATTTTTTGACCCCTTAGTGTCGGATATCCGACGGTATGTGTAGGTTTTTTTTTAAATAATGTAAGGTTAGCATGATTTGAAATTTTTGGTCCCATATTTTCAATGGTAACTATGTTCAAGGTGTCGAATATCCGACGCCGAGCCATTATAAATATAAATTTTTTAAAACATTTCGACATGTTTGTTGTAGAAGCGACGGATGATTTACAAAAATTATTTGTTCCTCGATGGAAGTTTTCAGGAATTGTTTTATTCTTCAACGGGCGGTTGTGGGAATTTTTTTTCATCGACAGACAGTTTGCCGGGAATTTTTTATTCTTCAACTTCTCTCTGTTTGACAAAATGTTGATGCGTGGAACTTTATTTTTTAAGACAACCCATTATATTGATTCACGAAGTTTGTGACAAAATGTCAAATAGAAATATTCCGGATCCAAATGAAGACAACCCGACAATTGCTTGCTAGACTATGGGATGCAGCGAAACGAAGGGGTGATGGCAAATGTTATTTTCCATGTACTCAATGTAGGGGATTTAAGAGGAGAACAATATTGATCTCAACAACCACAAAACATTGCAGGGAACATGGACACGCTGAGGGGGGGAACGAATATCGTCCATTTGTAGGTTTAGCATTATAAAGTTTATTATATTCTTTTTTTTGTAATTGTATGTATTATTTTTATTTTTCATATATTAATGTACATCTATTGATGTTTCCATGTATTTATATTAAATAAAAGACACCCTACAACATATCGTCCAGAGGAAGTGCTTTCAGAACAAGTGAATGATCATATTGAACAAGATGATCATATCGATAATGTAATTGAAGATGATGGTACAAATACATTGATCCATGATTCATTTAATGTTAGAATGGATGATAACGATGACGTTGATAATGAAAATGATGATGACTTTGATGATGTTCATGATATACCTCTTCTCGATAAGGCATATGAACCCCTTTATGAAGGCTCCAAAACAAATATTCTCTTTGTTGTATTGTTGATAATGAACTTGAAGGTTATGAATGGTCTTTCAAACATTGCAATCACATGGATGCTAAGGTATGTAAAATAATCTATCATATATATAGGATTGTGATAAATTTTATATGTATTCCTCTAATAATTGTATTGTTAACTCATTATTGATCATCGTACGGATGAAGCGTGTTTCGTTAATATTATTTATTTATTACATTAACTATTTATTTTATTTTTTTGTAGCTTGATAGCTAAATTTTTGTTACCACCATGAAATATTTTACCTCACACATATTGATATTTATCTTCCATCATGAAAGAGATTGGAATGCATTATGAAGCAATTCATGCATGCTCCAATGACCATGTTATATATTATAATCAGCATGAATTTTCAACAGAATGTATAGAATGTCATGTAAGTAGATATCGTACAGATAAAGTAACAAAAAAGGTGCCTCAGAAGGTTCTTCATTATATTCCCATCATTCCACGTTTGCAACGACTGTTTAGGTGCAAAAACATAGCTCAATTTATGGATTACCATGCCAGGAACAGAATTTAAGATGATGTTATCCGAATGCCTGCAAATGGTTATGCTTTTAGAGATATGGAGGAAAAGTGGCCTCACTTTAAAGAAGAACCATGTAATCTTAGGATTTCTTTAGCAGCAAATGGTGTTAATCCATTTGCACAGATGAAATCCATTTACATGGTGTGGCCTATTTTTGTTATCAACAATAACATTACTCCATGGTTGTCAATAAAGAGGGAG
>LPNX010306330.1:50574-97234 GCA_001517045.1 Pseudotsuga menziesii
TGTATACATCGAACCTCTTATAGATTAGCTACTGAAGTTATGGAATGACATAACTATGTATGACGTATCTAGACCAATATGACAAAGGCAATTTCAATTCCATGCAATGGTTGTATGGACAATACACGATGCCCCTGGGTTAACTTCATTTTGTGGTTTGTAATTTTAAGTTCCACTTTAATTGCATTTAATGATATGGAGTAGTTAGAATAATTTATATATGAATATATTTGACATAGATATTCCATATCTAAATATTGCAGGTCTTCAGACAAAGGGTAAATTTGCATGTCCAGTTTGTGGTCCTAAGATAAAATATCATCTTTCAAAAAGCTTAAGAAAGGAAGTGATTGATGAGTATAGGCATTTCCTCTCTAAGAATCACAGGTATAGAACAACTGAATAAAATATTTTCAATCGGAAGCAGGAGACTGCATTAAAACCATGAATAATGACACCTCACCTTTGGAAGATGCAATACAATAGAAATTGTCATCATGGTACATATGGATCATCGTATATGAATTGTTATGTATTTTCATTTTTATTGTGAGTTGTTTACTGTAGTGGCCATATTTGATTTATGATGTAATTTATTTATAAAATAATATTCATGATGTCCATCGTGATAATGAAGGAATTAATGGGCTTCCACGAGGAATGAAAAGTTATCCTATTCAATTCAGCAGGTTGCCCCACTATGAGCACCTACAAATTGCTCATTTGTTTGATATAATGCATATTGGAAAGAATGTTACTGAAACCTTATGGCGACTACTGGAGCTAAGGAGGGATAAATATAAAGTTGTGAAAGCTTGCAAAGACATTCAAGAAAGCAACCATGCAATGAAAGGCGTTATCCAATTTCATACCAATGAAGAACAAGTTAATATAAATTCAATTCCATGGATGTTTACGAAGCAACAAAGCAACAAAGCAATTTCCCACTGGATTTTGTGCAAACCTGAAGAATATCATAACCAAAAAAGGTAATTTTGCGGGGGTCAAAACACATGATTGGCATGTCTTCATCAAGTTAATTATTATTGTTATGTCGATATAATTTTTTTATTTTTTATTTTACTTCATATATTTTTTTTTCTTGTTTGTATACTCTTCGTTTAATAAATGACGTGGTTTGTATATTGATACAGTATGTTCTACCTCTCTCTCTCCTGGACAACTTCGACAACAATGTCAAACAAGTTATATATAATATTGGTAAATACATGAGGTAACTAGCGATTACTTGCATGTGCTTAGTGTTTCTTTAATTCTCCGTATAACTTATATTTTTTTTTGTGCACTATTTCAGCATATATTGTAATTTAATGTTTATGTTTGTTAAATATCGTTATTGGTTTACGTCACTTGTAGATGGTTTACATCTAAAGAAATCCATAAATAAGATATAAAGTATTGGAGGAGAAAAATTCCTCGTCTCATGTGTGAAATGTAGAAGCATCTAGCATCGGAATTTTTCAATGCACAGGAACACTAACTCATACACCAAGTTGAGGAGATTGAGTTGTGTGGACCTGTGCACTCAAGGTCCATGTGGATGGTTAAGAGGCAATTGAAATTTATGAAGGGTTTGGTGAGACAACGAGCACATGATGAGGGTTCTATGATGGAAGGATATACGGTATACCAAAACATGTTTTATGTTAGTGAATATCTTCCTATTTTAGACTCAAAGCTCAATTTATGTCCCAATTGTGTTCTGGACTCCAATAAAAAATTTGAAGGGCAGCAACTGAAGGGGAAAGGTAGATTGAGGAAGCTGAAAGGTAATTATTAGCTAGTGGATGTTTATTATATCGTTCATATTCTAATTGTATTTTCTAGTCATAATTTCTTCAATTAAGAGCATATACTTTGTTTAGGAGATTTACACCTTTCTTTCATTTTAATGGTTATTGTCATTGAACAATTGGTCGAGAATGGGATGCAATTCATTTATACATTGCAAACAATATTGACTGGATGAAGGTATGGATTGAACGATGCAAACAATCGGGTCATGGAATATCATGGGAAGGTGTGGCTTCATTGGTAAAAGCAGCACAATGCAATGGAGATAGAAATCTAACAGAAAGGGAAATTGATTTGGCATATGGTGTAAAAGATAAATTGGAAATCATATAATTAATCAATCCCTCTAGGCTAGGGTTTGATAAGTTGAGAAAATAATTATAAATTGTGCTCAATTTATTATTTATTTTAAAAACCAAGCTAAAATATATTGTTAAATTTTTATTATTAAAAACCCTAAAAATATTAACTTATAACTATTAATTACTTGAAGTTTTTATAAATCTTTTAAAGGAAATTTTAAATTTTAAATATAAACTTAAATTATTAACATATTTTATTAATTTAGAAAAGGTTTTAAAACCTTAATAACAATAATAAAATATATTATACTAATTAGTTTAGGGTAGAGTTATGAGTAGTTATAGTTTTTTAAAATGACATTAGGTTAACAAGTCTTTAATGTTAATTTTTTTTTTTTTTAAATAGTTTAGGGTAGAGTTATTTTATAGTTTTTTAAAATAACATTAAACTAACAAGTTTTTAATGTTAAAAATTTTGAGCTCGTTAGAGTTTGAAATATAAATTTATTTTTAATTTTATTCCTATATTTAAATTTATTGCTTATTAGAGTTTAAGATATCAATTCTATTTTTAAATTTTATTATTATTTAGATTTATATATAAAAACTTTTATAATTAAATTTTAATTTTTAAATGAATTTTAGATTGTTAGTTTTAATTTTAATTTTAATATTTGTTAATGTGTTTGGAAATTTTTAGGTCTTTTTAAGGACAAGGTAGGGGGTCTTTTTACAAAAACAAGGGAAGGCTTAGAGGAAGGAAAAGGGCAAAAGGGTAAGTAAGAAAGGACCAAGAAAGCTTAAGTTACGGGACTGAATGATGGGGAAAAAAATCATTTTTGATTGAGAATGGAGGGAAGCCAACTCGTTCTCAACTTGAGGCCACCGTCCCTATTTAAATTGTGTGGAAGTTTAATTATTTCTAGGGCTTCTCTGAATTTTCTTTGGAAATAGTGGTCTTCTTTCGTGAGGATTATGGTGTCTTCTAGGAAAATGTGATGTTTGGTTTTGGCAACATGTTCAGCAAGGGATGAGGTATGGATAAGTTCCTTTCTAATTTTGGCTGCATGTTCCTTTAACCGCGTGTGGAAAGAACGTCCCGTCTCACCTATATAGCTGATCTTGCAAGAGCAAGGGATCTTATAAACCCCTCTGAATTGTGTGTGATCAATAGGATATTTAACGGATCTCATTCTCTTCTTAATGGTCTCTAAGGGTTTGAACGAGGTTGTAATGTTGTTTTTATTGAGAATCCTAGAGATCTTATCAGTCACCCCTTGTATATAGGGTAAGTAAGCCCTTGGGTTGGTGGTGGTCTTGTTATCGGAGGTTTTCAAACTAGTGAGGCTCTTGTGATGGGATTTGCCAAGGGTCTTCATACATTGGGTTTTTAACCTATGTTTGTGAAAACTTCTTTGAGGTGGTCTTTCTCTTTCTCTATATGTTCTAAATTCGATATCCTAGAGGCTCTCACTGCCAGGGTGTTGAGAACCCCTATCTTTTGGGAAGGATGGTGGTGGGAGTCTGCGTGGAGGTAGCTATCCGTGTGGGTATTTTTTTGGAAGACCTCGTGTCCAAGCGTGCCATCTTCTTTTCTAGTAAGAAGGACGTCTAGGAATAGGATGCTACCGTTTTCCTCAAGTTCCATTGTGAACTTGATGTTGGGGGAGATACTGTTAAGGTGTGTTAGGAATTTTCTGAGTTCGTCTTCACCATGTGGCTAGACTACGTTTGTATCATCCACATACCTCTTCCATTGTAAGATCCCTTTCTCTTGTAAGATCAGCTATATAGGTGAGATGGGGCGTTCTTTCCACACGCGGTTAAAGGAACATGCGACCGACATTAGAAAGGAGCGTATCCATACCTCAGCCCTTGCTGAACATGTTGCCAAAACCAAACATCACATTTTCCTAGAAGACACCATAATCCTCGCGAAATAAGACCACTATTTCAAAAGAAAATTCAGAGAAGCCCTAGAAATAATTAAACTTCCACATAATTTAAATAGGGACGGTGGCCTCAAGGTGAGCACGAGTTGGCTTCCCTCCATTCTCAATCAAAATTGATTTTTCCCCATCATTCAACCCCGTATCTTAAGCTTTCTTGGTCCTTTCTTACTTACCCTTTTTCCCTTTTCCCTCCTCTAAGCCTTCTCTTGTTTTTCTAAAAAGACCCCCTACCTTGTCCTTAAAAAGACCTAAAAATTTCCAAACACATTAACAAATATTAAAATTAACAATCTAAAATTTATTTAAAAATTAAAATTTAGTTATAAATTTATATATATATAAAATAATCAAATTTAATAATAAAAATTAAAAATAGAATTAATATCTTAAACTCTAATAAGCAATAAATTTAAATATAAGAATAAAATTAAAAATAAATTTATATTTCAAACTCTAACAAGCTTACAATTTTTAACATTAAAAACTTGTTAATTTAATGTTATTTTAAAAAAATATAAAATAACTCTACCCTAAACTATTTTAAATAAAATAAAATAAAATAAATTAACATTAAAGACTTGTTAACCTAATGTCATTTTAAAAAACTATAACTACTCATAACTCTACCCTAAAATAATTAAATATTATAGTATAATATATTTTATTATTGTTATTAAGGTTTTTAAAACCTTTTCTAAATTAATAAAATATATTAATAATTTAAGTTTATATTTAAAATTTAAAATTTCCTTTAAAAGATTTATAAAAACTTCAAGTAATTAATAGTTATAAGTTAGTATTTTTAGGGTTTTTAATAAAAAAATTTAACAATATATTTTAGCTTGGTTTTTAAAATAAATAATAAATTGAGCACAATTTATTATTATTGCGCTGAGAGGCGCTCTACAGCCCAGTATGGGGGAGATCTTGTAACGTTATGTAACGTTATGTAATGTTACGTAACATTATTTTTATTAATAAAAAATATTTTCTCTAATTATAGGCCAAAATAAATGTCAGCCAAAAAAACAACTTAATATGGGGGAGATGTTGTAATCTTCCTACCTAACAAAGCAATAAAAAGTAAAAATTTAATTATCCGTAAAAAAATGTGGATCACGAAAAAAACACAATATGGGGGATATGTTGTAATGTTCCTACCTAAAAAAATTAAAAAAAAAATAAAAATTTGAATTATCCTCAAAAAAATGTTGGCCTTCTACATGGTTTTAAAACCATGGGCATGTTTTTAAACCTATGTGCACATGGTTTTAAAACCATGTGCACATGGTTTTAAAACCATGTGCACACAGTTTTAAAACCATGTGCAAGACCTTCTAAACAACCCATGGTTTTATTGTACATGGTTTAGGAGGGCCTTGCACATGGTTTTAAAACCATGTGCAAGGCCTCCTAAACAACTCATGGTTTTATTTTACATGGTTTAGGAGGGCCTTGCAAATGGTTTTAAGACCATGTGCAAGGCCTCCTAAACAACCCATGGTTGTAGGAGGGCCTTGCATGTGGTTTTAAAACCATGTATGGGGAAATGTTGTAATGTTCGTTCCTAATAAAATAAAAAATAATATATGTCGACCATAAATAATATTAAATATTAATAATAAAAATATTATATGTGGAACTTAAATAAAAAGATGTGTTTTTGGGTTTGAATCAAATCAATGGATACCTAAGAAGAGATTTGATCCCTTTTGGCACTTGATAGAGCCTAGGATTTGAATCTACGCTGGTTTTCTCAACCTATCAAACCCTAGCCTCGCACTCTAGCTGACATTAGACATTTCCTTTCATCTACACATTTTAGTATTTATCTATTATTCTCGCTCTCTCAACATTTGACATTTTCCTAATGATGAATCCTGATATGGATCTGAAACATCGACTTAGTCATTTCAATACTGTGGTTTCTCTAACAACATCCGTAAACCACCACCACAAAAATTTAGCAATAGAAACACAAGGTTGTTTGATCCAGGAACAGAGCCCTATGTTCTTCCAAGCCAATGTGAACAAGTATTTTACTCAGAGGTTCCAGGTAAAGCAGGTTGGTCATTTGTTGTGAGACATGATCCAAGGGGAAGGACGGTAAAGTATAACCTAGACGATGCTAATGAAGAGGGTTCTCTAGAAGAAGGATACGATGATGCAGAGCATGATCAACATGAGTTAGATGATGATGATGATCCAACAGAAGATGTACTCCAAGAAACAGTTGAATCTGTTGATGATGTGGCAAACAATGCCGATGAAATTTATACTGATGATGACACGATGAGCATAACTAATGATGATGACGATGATGATATGGCCAACCCTTACAATGTTGAATCTGGATCTGATGATACAGATGATGACTTGGATGAAGAAGACGATGAAATATAATTAATGAAAGGTAAATATCCTCATGATCATTGTCATCGTCATCATCAAAATAATAATTATCATCATCATCGTCATCATCGTCGTCATCATCATCTTCATCATCATCATCATCATCATCATCATCATCATCATCATCATCTTCATCGCCATCATTATCATTAAAATTAAACCTAGATCAAATTAATTAATTCATATCATCGTCGTCGTCTTCATCATCGTCATCATCATATCATCTTCATATCGTCTTCATCATCATCATTGTCATCATCATATCGCCTTCATCATCATCATCCTCATCAACATAATCATCACCAACATCATCATCTTCATCATAATCGATGAATATGACATCGTTATCCTCATTATCATTGTCATCGTCGTCATCAAAATCATAATTATCATCATCATCTTCATCATCATCGTCATCATCATCATCTTCATCGCCATCATCATCATTAAAATTAAACCTAGATATAATTAATTACTTCATATCATCGTCGTCATCGTCTGTAACATCGTCATCGTCTTCATCATCGTCGTCATCATCATCAACGATGAAATATAATGGAAGGTAAATATTTAATTAGATCTATTCTTTTATCTTGTTTCTTTTTAAAAAGAGTTACAGACATCATCATCATCATCATCATGTGGCTCATCATTGTCATCATCCTCACCATCCTCATGATCACCATCACCATCATCATCATCATCATCATCATCATAATCAACATAATCGTCATCATCATAATCACCCTCATCGTCATCTTCATCATCATCGTCGACGTCGTCATCGTCGTCTTCATCATCATGACCATCATCATTGTCATCATCATTATCATTGTCATCATTGCCATCAAAATCATTATTATCATCATCATCGTCATCGTCGTCGTCATCATTGTCATCATCATCATCTTCATCATCATCGTCATCATCATCATAGTGTGAAGATTAGTGTTTTAAAACACTAGTATCTTGATAGTGTGAGTTAATTATATTGCCAAATACTATAAATAAATATTAATTTAAAGTGATTTATGCCTAAACCTTTATCATTTGATAATGCACATAAGCTACATTGTAGTTAGTAACACACATGGTTTTCTTTTGACATGATATTTGCTAATAAAAATAAAGTGAATATAGCTATAAATATTTAATTTAATTTATATTTGAAATATTTTTCCATAAAATATTTTATGTAAAATTTTAGAATTTATCATTTTATTTTTGTTTTGAATGTTTTAAGTTTATTTTAAAAAATTATTTAATTTAAATAATATATTTATATAGAAGAATGTAGTTAGCAAAATTGATGTCCAAAATTTTTACTTAGTTTATTGCTATAATAAAAAGATTAGATGTTAAGAATGTAGAACATAACATTAATGTTTTTTTTTAATCTTTTACATACCTTATGGATCACGAAAAGATATTAGATTCCAAATTTTTCATATATCTTTGATCTTACTGCAACTTTATAGTTTGGTGACAAACATCAAAATCATTTTAGATATTTAGACTTTGTTAAATTGCCACAACAATGGCTTCTTAAGTCGTTTAAATGTTGTCATTCCACCCACCAAAGTTTGACTCTCCTAATTGTTGTCATTCCACCCACCAAAGCTTGAGTCTCCTCAATAGCATATTATTTGTGCCTTATAGCTATTAAATAAGATATATGTCAAGTTTCTTAGTAAAAGTGTATGTGATAATAAATAATTGTTCTCTTCTTTCTTTTATTAGGAATTTTTGATTTTTTTTATGATGGTGATGATAATGATGATGACAATGTTACCATACTGGTCTATCATATTTTGTTATATTGAAGCCAAGCTCAAAAAGGGCACACATAATATTATAATGATTATAAAAGAATTGGTCCCTTTTTAATTTTGAACTTTATTTAAAAAGAAAATTGACAAGCCATGCATGCTTTCAAAATCATCATCCTCGTGATCATTGTCATCATCATCATCATTGTCATCGTCGTCATCAAAATCGTAATTGTCATCATCATCATCATCCTCACCATCCTCATATCATCATCATCAACATCATCATCAACATCATCATCATCAACATCATCATCATCATCATCATCCTCTTCATCATCATCGTCTTCATCATCATCTTTTTCATCATCAAACATCATCATCTTCATCATCGTCGTCGTCATCATCACACATCATCATCATCATCATCACACATCATCATCTTCATCACACATCGTCGTCATCATCATCATCATCATGTGGTTCATCATCGTCATCATCCTCACCATCCTCATCATCATCATGAAAAACATCATCATCATCATCTTCATCATCATCATGATCATCTTCATCATCATCTTCATCATCATCATCATGATCATCTTCATCATCATTAACATCATCATCATCATCAACATCATCATCATCAACAACATCATCATCCATCAACATCATGATCATCGATCATCATCATCATCGTTGTCATCACCAACATCATCGTCGCCATCGACAAAATCATCATCGTCATCATATTCATCATCGTCAACATCATCATCTTCATCATCATCATTGTCGTCATCTTCATCATCATCATATTCGTCTTCATCATCATCATCATCTTCATCCTCATAATCAACATCCTCATCTTCATCAGCATCATCATCATCATCATAATAATAATTGGCATCATGGATAACATCATGATCATCATCGACATCATCATCATCAGCAACATCCTCATCCTCGTCATCATAGATTCACTACACACATAAATACTCACATAGATACACCCCCCTCTTTGTATATAAAAAAAAAATAAAACATAGTATAAATAAATAAATAAAATAAAGCATAAATACATAAATAAATTAAAACATAAAACAATATATATAAATAATTATAAAACAATTATTTATAATACATATATATAAATAAAATAACAAAAACATAAAACCATAAAAAACACTAACAGTGGCGTGCTATTTTCCTTTCAGCTTCACGAGAAAGCATCTTGTGTGCATCTCGTCGGGTGCCTGTGTTCAGTGATCCCGAGAAAGCTTCTTCCTCTGTGTTGTGCATCTCATCAGGTGCTTGTCGTTCAGTGATCAAGGGTCGATCTACACAACTTGGTCGGAGAATAATATCGGTGGGAGCAACGATTTGGACAGTGGGAGCAATGATTTGGACCGACCACGAAGACTAAGGAGAGTGCATTGTGGTTTTGTATCGGACAAGGAGGCCAATTGTAAGTCAAGACAATGCATCCCAAAATTGTGAGTACCGTGCCCTAATGCATGTCTATTTTTAATTTTTTAAGATAGTCCTACAAATATCCAGGGTTTCTTAGCCAATAGAGGAAAGGCAGAGGCTATTAGAGCAGGCTTAGACCCAGGTTGTGCAGGGTTGCTACGTTTCAATCCCACCTTCTCAATTTAGGCTTTGGATAAAGAAAACCCCCATTTTTACAGGGTCGGATGGTCCTCAATCTCTTGTCCAGTGGTAATGTGTTCCTTCTCACTCGGTTATGGTGAACGGGATCTTGTGTGGGTGAGCACTTAGACACCTCATTTATATACCTTGCCTACTTAATTACTTTACTTTTACCAAAAACCCAAAGGGTCTCTGTCTATACTTCCTGCTTCTTCACCAACTTGAATCCTTCCTTTTTTAACCTTTGTTTTGTAATGCATCTGAATTCAACTGTGAATTTTTTTGAGAGGAAAGCAAGAAAGGAAAAAGGATTTCGAAGTATTCTACCTCAATGGCACGTTGAACAGATCCCCCGGTATTAGGAATAGAATAGATAGTTTTGTTATATTTATCAGCTTTCAAACATGGGTTTTCTTCGATGTGCATGCATTTAAATTGATCAACTAATGACAGACCCAATGCTCCTAGCTCTAGCGAACTGAACATGCGGGAATGGGTTCATTGGTACCCCTAAAATTACTTACAATGTTGTACGGACATCAAATAGAGATAGCTGTGGAGATAGATGGGGTAAAAATAGAGTTGCATTTGATAGTTTCATATGACCTGCATTTGACCCATATTGGCTGATATGGATTTTGAAGTCTGGCCAGTCTGAGCGTTACAATTAGTGGACGAACCCGCCACATTTTGGTTCGCATTCAAAATGGTTTGGTTGTTTTTATGTGAGTTATCTTAGAAACCGGTTCCCAAATAAGATATTAAGCTGACCCCACCCAAATGAGATGGTTAAGGGAGGTTTAGAGAAGGATTCAAGTTCCACCATAGCCACGATATATAGAGTTTTTCTTCTCTCATGTATGCTCGGCCTGGTGGAGAAGGATGAAAATCGGTCGCTGCCTCAAGCAGGATTGCCGAGCCATATTTTATTATAAGCAAGAAACTCGAACCTAACCACTAGATCATTCAATATCATTATACAAGACCTATGTTAGAAAGAAACTCGAACCTAACCCAATATTTTCCAAATTGTAACGACAACAGGAGTTTTCCAGAATTCTGCCAAATATTATGGATTTCTTCTTTAAGGTGTTTTATTATAGAAACCCTATATCAGAAAGCAACTCAAACCTAACCCAATAATTCCCAATATCTAAACACCATGAGAGCTTGTACTATACAATATATTTTCATTAAGTGATTGAATGAAGTAATCCACTTACAATAACTATTTTTTCAAAATATTAAATTTTTTTCTACATACCTGTAAATATCATCATCAAACAAAATTGTCCATGAGGACAGAGTTCAAGAACTCTGTCCACATGAACTATATCTCACAAAAGATAATAAGTGTTCAACCAAGCAACGGTGAAGATTCATGGTATTATGCTTCACAATTTTGCGATGTTGCAACCTAATGAAACATAATACCATGAATCGTCACCATTATTAGCCAACACTTATTAGTTATTTTAGAGTTAGTGAATTGAAAGTGGCTAAGTCAATGCAAAAAAGAAAGGTAATAAGTTTGACTAAATACACTATTTTCATAATTGTACCTACATCTTTCGCTACATTCATTTTTTGCATGCCTCACATATCTCGACGTACTATCAAAAATATTATTATTGGTATGTGTACCTTCTCTCACTCACAGTCTTCTTCCTATTTATTCTCCAAAACAACTATATTATAGGGCCTTTTGGCATGACATTGTTTTGCATGCAACTTTTATTTTTTCAATGTAGCATAACTAAAGCACCAAACCTACAGACATACTATCAAAACAATATAATATCAGTTTGGGATACTATATTTTTTAATTCAGCGATCCAGTACCTTTTGTAATACCTTCAACCCTTCACAAGATAGGGGATAGAGAAGGTACATGTGGTACCTAACAAGGAGAACCTAGATAATGCCTATAAACGATTCATTAATGGTGATGATAAAAAATAGTTTCACCTTTGAATTGCTTCAATAGCCTATAAATATTAAACAATCCCTACTCTAGAAATATCATTTCACAAAATAAAACACACCATAATCCACGCGTAATTTAATAAATGAATGGAAATAACTATCAATGGGCAATAATAATAATAAAAATATACCCATAGATCTTAGTTTAGGGATGTATTGAGGTTTATACCGCATATTTGATAGTGTATGCATCCAATACTTGCTCATTACTTGATCACTAATATCAATTGATATACCATCACTCTTATTGGTAACTCCAATTTTTTCACATTTCTAGTAACCTACAAATTCCAAACTCTTTGTTTTCATGTAGTTTTTGTGAGGTTAAGGGTGAAAAAATATTGGAGATTGGAATCCTAAGGTTGATATTCGTACCTTCCATTTTTTAGATACCATGATAGTGTTATGGTTGCTAATCCCAAGGATCCTCCTTAATTGATACATCATAATAGTTTTATGGTTTCTAACCCCAATGGTCGTCAATTGGTAGACACTCATGTGAAATATCACATAGGCCTCAAGATCAAATCTAAAAGAAGAAGAAAAATCTAAAATTAAGTTTAAATTTAAAGAATAAAAAACTAAAATTAATTACCATTTTTCGCAATATTACATACATAAATATTTTATTATTAAATATTAAAATATTTAAAATATTTTAATAGTATTAATTTAGGGTTGCCTTAGGGTTGAAAATTAGTATGGGAAAACAAGTTGGCATTGCCTTAGGGTTGAAAATTGATATGGGAAAACAAGCATCATCATGACAAGCTAAAAGGAATAAATCAGCAAATATTACAGACTGATATAAATGTATTCAAAACATTCTTTTCATTCCTGAACGTGCCAAGTAACAGATCTGGAAATGTCCGCTCTTCACCACCATGGATTAGATATATATATATATATATGATTGTTGTAGGTTACCATTGGGAAATATGCCTCTGAAGTGCTGGATTATGCACTTCAGAGTAGCACAGAGGTTAAAACATCCAGTCTACATGATCTCCAAGAACTCAACATCATTATTTGTCCATTACTGTAAAGGCATTGTACTAGAATATTTGCCTAGACTTGTTGATTTCACGGTGAAGTTGAACGTAAATGATAAACAGAGAGGAGCACTAAGAAAGCTACAACACTTTGTAGGAAATCGAATGAGTAGAGATATAATGTCTGCAGCATTTTGCATACATCTTTCACTTGAATGATGTTAGTTCTTAGCGATCCTGTAGAGTGGATGTTTGGTTGCTCTATCAGTTGCTTCTTGGAATTTATAATAAACTTGGCCCAATATCATGATTCGACCATGAGGTGCTTAGTTGACTGGAAATTGGGTTAGGTAATACTTGGCCATTAATGGACAATCATGAATCTTATGGTTTATGCTTTGGGTCTTGAAGCAAGTAATAGGTATTTTGATGTCCTCCATTTTTTATTTGAGCATTTTATGTCAATTTTCACCGTGTCTGATTTTTTTTGCCCCTCTTACAATTAACACGATAAGATGACCTTTGTGGTTTATACAGTTGGTTAGATTTAGAATTATTCCCTGGTGTGAGTGATATTTGATGTTTCCTTTCCCTTTTTCCATCCCCTTAGTTTCATCAAATCATTGAGGAAGGCACGATATAGTTAATTTAAGGGCATTTTGATTTGTGTGGAATATTCCTTTTTGGTTCTTTCTACTATGGGATTGCCTTAGGGCTTCCTTAGGGTTGAAAATTAGTATGGGAAAACAAGTTAGCGTTGCCTTAGGGTTCAAAAATAATATGGGAAAACAAGCATCATCGTGACAAGCTAAAAGGAATAAATCAACAAATATTACAGACTGATATAAATGTATTTAAAACATTATTTTCATTCTTGAACGTGCCAAGCAGCAGATCTGGAAATGTCCGCTCTTCACCACCATGGATTATATATATATATATATATATATATATATATATATGATTGTTGTAGGTTACCACTGGGAAATATGCCTCTGAAGTGCTGGGTTATGCACTACAGAGTAGCACTGAAGAGGTTAAAACATCCACTCTACAGGATCTCCAAGAATTCAACATCATTATTTGTCCATTGCTATAAAGGTGATGTAGTAGAAGATTTTCTTGGACTTGTTGATTTCACCATGATGTTGAACGTAAATGATAAATAGAGAGGAGCACAAATCAAGTGTTATCAGGAATATTGCACCTTCCGTAGATAGAAGTTGGTCCTCTGGTCTGAATGGTTCAAATCCAGAACAAATGAGTGAATGACAAATGATGAAGACCTTCCCTGAATGCTGCAAACACCTGGAATACTGCTTCGATCATGAACCTGTGTACCTGCAAACATGTCAAAAAAAATCATCTACATATTCATACTAGTGACTAAGGAATCCAGTAACAAATACATGTGAAATCAAAACAACATATATGTGGGATGGAAATAAGCTTTGCATTAAGAATGAACGAAGAAGCTTACAACCATTGCCTTAGTGTCGACAAGCTCCTCCACAAGACAAACACTTCATCCCCATAAGCTCCAAATTGCTCTCTATGCTCTCCAATGATTTGGAATAGGTAGTCAATTCAACAACATAACAATACCTATTTAGTTCTCCCCCTCAACTATGGATATGAGCTTGTATTTATAAGGCTCAATGGATAGGGATAGTTGAGAAAATTGTGGGTGAGGTGGCTTCAAGATCCTACCAAGGGGGATATAACCGTGTGTTTTCTTTGCAAAATTGCACACGAAACAGCGAAGGAAGTCTTCCTTCCATTGCAAACTTTGGAGTTCTAGAAGGTTGGTTGGGGATGGTAGAGCTAAAATAGCGGCAATTTTCAAGGGATCTATCTGGATGCCATCCTTAGAAACCACAAAACCTAACAAGTGTCCCGTCTCAACGTAAAAAACACATTTATGAGTATTGAGCCGTATGTTATAATGACGACATCTCAGGAAAATGTCTCTAAGATGACCAGGGTGGTCCTCCCGTCACTGTGAATGAGTTGGGAGGTCATCAAGGTACAATTCAACCATATGTTTTATATCATGAAACGCATAGGACATAGCACACTGGAATGTGGCTCCAATGTTTTTCAGGCTGAATGGTAACTTCCTGTATGCAAAGGTTCCCCATGGGAAAATGAATGTGGTCTTGTGCTGATCGGTGGGTAAAATTTCAATCTGATTATAACCCAAAAAGCCATCCATAAATGAGAGGATGACACTTTCGACACAGTTATCGATAATCTGGTCGATATGCGAAGTGGGAAAGTTGTCTTTGGGACAAGCTTTGTTCAAATCTCTGAAATTGATGCAGACTCTAATGGTGCCCTTATTTTTATTGACAGGGACGATGTGTGATACCCATTCTGTCAGGGGTACGGGATAAATAAACCCTGCTTTGAGAAGTTTCTCTATTTCAGCTTTGATAGCTGCTGCTTTTCGTGGATGGACTTGCCTTAGTTTTTTCCTGACAGGTTTTGCAGTGGGATAGGTTTTTATTTCATGGACCACAATGGATAGGTCTATCCCTAGCATTTCTTCGTAAGACCAAGAAAAAACATCGTGGGATTCTTTGAAAAGTGCTCTATATGCTTCAGATTCTTCTGCTGAGCAAATATGCCCAACATGAACATGCTCAAGGGTACCAGGATTGGCTGATATGTCAATTGGATTTGTTTGAGTAATGTTGCATAGGTTTCCTTTTGAATATATGTCTTGCAACAATATAGGAGTTTGAGGTATGTTTACAATATCAGTGGAAAAAAGGGATGCAAAATTAAGGTCTACAGAACTGTTGTTGGGGAGGAAAGAGGATCTATGATGATTATCCTCCCATATAGGATCATTCATACTCATGATATCCATAATGGACTCATCGGAAGGAAAAGTCTGAGAGAGATAATCCAGAATAGGAAGAGAGGGTTCTAACCAGTAGGGTAGGTGGTAAGGGTCTGAAGTCACTAGATGAAGATCATCAGTGTGGTCATCGGAAAGGGTTTCAATAACGTTGTACATTTATTCATGCAGGCTCAATAAGGTGGACTCAACAATTTTTTTTCCCTTTGGGTCATAATCAAACAATGAAACCATATTTATTGTCATTGTGTCTGTGTTGGGAGGAGTTGACGAAAAAATCCCCATAAGGGACGAATCCTTCAGCATTCCTACCCCAATCGACTGGTAGGGAGGAGGGAACTGGCCTGACATAGGGATGTTATTAGTCGTAGAGGTAGTAACATTTGGCGTATAGAAATCGAGCTGGTCAATAGTGACAATTCTCCCTAGATGCGGAAATTGGACAGTGCGAAATACTGTCGAAGCGACAATAGTCATGTTGTAAAACCAATTTCTTCCTAAAAGGAGGTTGTAATCTAACGGGGCATCTACTACTTCCAATTGAATAGAAACAAATTTTCCCCCAAGGTTGACTAAAAGAGCTGGTATGAGACCATGGGGCTGGAAACCTCATCCATCAAAGGATTTCAGAGTCATAGGTGATGTTACAGGCTCGGGAGAGCCAATAGATTTCCAACAAGACAGGGACAAAAATGAAGTTGAAGCTCCTTTGTATAAGACAGTTCTAAATACCTTCTTTCTGACTAATTTTGTTATGATTTGGAAAGCAAGTTTGTGAGGTAGTATAGACTTATAGTTCTCGATATTGAAATGGATCAAATTAGTATTGTCCGGGTCTAAAGCTCCTAATGCAGTTAACAAGTTTTTGTGCTCTATAGGACAACTTTGGACTACTTCCAAGGTAGACATTGCACATGGTGCCTCAGCAAGATATTCAACTACATTATAAAATTGAGCAGCTCGAGAATTAGGGTTAAAAATAGCCTTCCTAAGAGTACTCTTGGGTGGACGGAAAACCATGTCAAGATTAGGTTTCTCAATGGTTAGGGGAATAGTAGATGAGGACTCAAGAGAACCAGTAGAGGGAGCTTTTTCTGAAGAAGAATTGTCTTCTTTCTTGTCTGGGGGTTTGTCATAACTCTGAATTTGATTTTGCAAACTAATAGTATCTGAGGACATCATGCAAATTTCCTCTAAAGAACTAGAGTTTCCCTGATTAGACATGTGGTCTATCAGTTGTTGTTGAGAGGGAAAAGGGTCCGTGAGAACTGCTGGCACGAGATTAGTTTTCAAGAATTGGGTGATCTCGTCATGACAAGGACACTCTTTCGTGAAATGGTCACCTTCATATAGTAGACATGGATATTTTTCTTTTCTTTTCCCTTTATCATTCTCTTTGATGGTTGGTTTTGGATTCTCCTGTTGGTTTCCAGGTTTTTTGTTTTTAGCTTTACCTTTCTTTTTATTGTTGTCGGGAGTTTGAATAATCTGAATGGAATTAACCTCAGTGGAAACCTTGAGATTTGAAGGAGTCACAGGTGGAAGTCTAGGGTTGCTTGGTAGGTTTTTCCATCGACAGGGACTAGATTGAGCCAACAACCCCATCAATAGGGGTTTCTGCTAGTGGCTTGGTAGGAACGGTGCTTGGGAGAGGAGGTTGAGGGATCAAGTCATACAATGTTTCAAACTGGGAATAGACCAAGTCCAGATATTGGGCTCGACTAATGTCTTTCTCTTCAGTAACGGCACCACCCATAGCCACATCTTGAGCGATTAGGGGCAACAAAGATTTAGTAAACCAATTAGCTAACAACTAATCCGGGATAGGAGCCTTAATAAGTATTCTCTACCTTCTCCACTCATGAATATGATCGGATATGTGGGTGGAGGTGTTCTGCTACAGAAAAGTTAAGAGATCTGTACCCGTTTCATAACGGATGGGAAGCTAAAAGTGTGTGTTAACACTCTGTTAATTTTTGGTCATAAGAGATACCTAGAAATTTCAGCCTCGTCGAGAGGTGTTGGGAAGGTAGCTTAGTGTTCGCGGAAGGGGCTGGTGGCACAGACAAGATAAAACTCAGCCTTTGGAATAAGCCTCGGTGGTGAATGCCAAAGTAGAAAAATAGTCTGTAGATCGAAGAAGCAGGGTAAAGAACAGAATGTTGGGCACGTTGAAGGCATTAAGTGGGACTCATGATTGAAGGCTAAGATTGATCAGATGGCAGATCAATGGCGTCAAAAATTTTCACACGGTGAACATACCAACAAAAGCCACTTTTCGAGATTGCAAAATGGTTTAAAGGACGGAGGCATCCAATGGTCGAGAATGGGATCCAAGAAGATCCATGGTTGAAATTGATTTCGCACCCCAGAGTTGCAAGGACGAGGCAACAATTTTGGATTGCGAAAAGTGGTATGGGCCGCTCAGATCGATAGTCGCTATCAGAACGAAGGGAGATCGGTGGTTATAGTTCATTTCACAATCTAGATTAGCACGAGGGGAACCAAAACCTCACTTCACGAAGAATGGTAGGGTCCACCCAGATCAACGGTTGTGAAGAAAATCGATCTTGATCGATGATTGAGCTGCACATGCATGAAGTAAGGAAAGATGTAGCATAAAGAACCTCACATACCTATGGTTCAGATCGCAAAGAGTAATATCTACGGTGCAAGATACCTGGGAAGGGTGCGAAGGTTATGTTGTGTGAAAATCTATAAAGGGGTCCACGTGAAGTTGCAAAGATTTGTCTTTTCCAAAACCTTGAAGCCACCGAATATCCAACCATATACATAGTGCCAGCACGAACCAACCAGGAGACTGTGCTACAGAACAAGGTAGGCCTTTGATACCCTCTTAGTGTTATTTAAAAATGGACGTAATAGGAGCGGTAGAAGTGGTAGGGGTGAGAGATGATGTAGAACCTGAGACCACAGGTCGAAGGGCAAAAGAAAGTCTGGTAGATGAGAATGCTGATATTTTTGATACCATCCTGGTGGGAGAAGCCATTGAAACTGCCAGAAGAAAATTGAAAATTCTTAAGGATCGAGGTAGAGATACCTGCAGTGTTTTTAAATCTTTCTTCCATTTTTTCTCTGATGGCCAAACCCCCCATTGCCCTGAGTTTGTCGAATGGTGTGCAGACAATTTCTCTGTCACCAAAGGTGTCATTATGAATAAATCAAATTCCAAAATCCTTTTCTCAGTCCAATATTTTGTCATTCGCAAAACCCTGCATATCCCAGACGAATTTTTACATATATCCCAAGACTACTAGGAAGAAAATATTATACGTTGTTTTAGAGAGTCTATAGATGAAAGTAAAGAAACCTTCCTGAAGACCTGTTTGAAACCTAATAGTGAACCCATCGACCTGTCTTACCCTATTGACCTCAACCAATTCAACGAAGAAACTCAGTTGTGTATATCCATGGCCAGTCAGTTCCTAGATCTAGACATCGACGCTTATGTCACAGAGTCATTATTGAGTCTTTTGTTCATCTCGAGTACTTGTCCAGCTGAACCTGAATTGCCTGGACAATCCTGTTAATCATGCTACCTTATATTTGATGAGTTCCTGGCCGAGAACATACGTTCTCAGTTAGTGAATTTCCACGGCACTAGAATGTTCAGGTTCCAGTCCTTTTTACTAAGGATGCTTATAGCTTACAATAAGGAGGACCTACAAGTCACAGAACTGGAAATCACTGTTGATATGGCCATGGATTACAGTAAATTCATGAACCAATTGATGGCTGAAATATATGACCTCTTCTTTCAAGAAAGGCTACCTAGGGTGTTGCCTAAGATGAGGCAAATGCTGTAGCAATCAAATAGCAAGAAGATAGGGGACTGGTTCCTCACAGAATTTGGAACGACCATAAGGTTGTATGGCTTCGTACATCCACCCTACATTTTACCAGCTTTTCTAACTGCCATGGTTTTCTCCCTGGAATTGATCCAGCAAAGACTCATTGTTGAAGAGGATCACTTCTTGAACTTTAAGAAAAGTGAAAATTTGATTTTTCTATGGGAAGTAGGACCATACACAGTTAGAAATAGGGCTGAATTTCCCCTTGTTACGAACTTGCTTAGAGGCATGGATTTTTCCCTGGGACAAGTGGTAAATTATGACCCTCACCAGATAATTTCCAAAAGGAGGAAAGCTCACAAATGCAGGCCTTTTGAACACACTGAAATACCTGGACTTAGAGAAGCAATAATCTGGGATGATTTCCCTAATCCTGCCCCTATGGATACCAGCATAGAGCAGGGCACTCGATCATAGCTAGTGGGGGTAGCTTCTTCCCAAAGAGAATTGAATAAAGTAGTTGCAATAGAGGGGGAATTCTCATCACTGGTCAGCTATTTAGGGAGTTCAATAAAAAGAGGAGGTCCAGAGCCCATGGACACTGAAGAAGTGGACACGGCCAGCATGCCCAAGAAGCAGAAAGTAGAATGGGGAAAGCAATTGGTGCAGGTTAAAAAGGGCCAGGCAAAGGGACGTGTGAAGAAGAAGAATTTAGCGAAAGAATAGCAACAGGAAAAGCCCAAGATAACCGAATTTCAAATACAAGAGTATGTATTTGATGGGAAGACTCCAAGCAAACATGCATCAAAAGAGGACTGGATAGGATCTTACCAAGAGAGTGTTGATAATACTTTCAAGGAAACAATAGAACTATATAGCAAGGCATCGCAGTTGCCTTACCCCAATGTGGTGCTGAAAACTATAAGAGATCATGCCACTGACACCCTTAGCTTAGCCTTGGAAATGGGGAACAAGGTGTCAGAGGTCAGTGTGAACCTCTCAAAGGTTCCCACTACTAACATAATACACCTCAACAAATAGACTAGAGATATATTGAATACCAAATTTCTCAAGGCTACCATACAGATGTTCAAGCTGGAGGAAAGTAAATCCAAAAATTTAAACCTTTTAAGGAACGTGAGAGTCGAGAACAAAGCACTCAAAGCCCAAATCAAAAGTTTACAAAATGAAGCAATGCAAATAGAAGGACCGACATATAAAGGGGTTTTGGCTTAGAAATTGCTCGCTGATAAAGAGAAGGAGATCCAGACCCTAAAAAGGAAGTTAAAAATACCTGCCACCCATCTTGCTCAAGCGGAATAATTGGCTGACTTCGAAAGAGAAAAAGAGACATTGAATGCTGAGCTTACCGACTGCAAATCTAAGCTACTAAAGCTTGAAGAAAAGGAGAGGTAGTGGGAAGCAGACATTCAACTTTTGAAGAAAAGCGATTTAGAATTAAAAACCAGATTAGCGATGAAGGAAAAGGAGCTTCAAGGAAGAAGTGCGGAGAGTACAATTCAATCCACAGGTGTGGCTGGAGAGATAGATACCAGTTCTCTCTCTATAGAAATGTCCCAGATAGGCCTAAAATATACAGAGCTCATTAAAATTAAAACAACAGATCGAGGAACTGGAAAAAGAAAGGGTCAAAGAGAAACAAGGAAGGGAAAAGACAGAAGAGAAATGCCAAGGATTGATTCAACAAAATTCCAAGTTAAGCCAACAGGTGGTCAGTAAACTTTCCTTTCAAGGCGCTAGACATTTGATATGGGATCAGATCATTATAGAAGCTGACAAGTTCCAACCTTATCTAGATTTCATTGAAGACCAAGAAAGCACTATGGTAGAAGCCAAGAAAAAAGTCCTGTCAGTATTAGGAGAAGTATAGAAAAGGCCATTGGTGACAACGAAGAATGCCATTTCTTTCCTAATCTCTTTGTCAGATGATTCTACCAACCGATATGGTATCCAAAACAGGGTTGCAGTTGTCTCCAGAGCTAGAAAGGTAGTTGCTAAGCATAGGATGTTGGATACCATACAGGCCAAAATAGGAGTTATTGAGCACAAAGTCCTGGAGGTCATCAGGATATTCAGACCACTGGTAAGCAGAGGACTCCCTTTTTATGGGAAGAAAAGGGTCCTTTATTGTCCCAGAAGGAGTATTGGGAGTGCCTAGTGCACTTCTGATTAGACAATAGCAAGTTTGGAGATATGCAACAATCGTTGTCAGGGAAGGTCATTTTTGGTAAATTGACCAGTGATTTTGAATTATTGTTTGATTTTAAAGTCGCATGTGACGAGGTCCCTGAGACTTCATACCCGAAAACGATGGAGCTCAAAGCACAAGCATACGACATGGTCGTTGCGACCCTACCTAGTCCTGATTTATGGAAAGTCATTCAGAAATATGATTTGACCAAATTCAAAATGCACCCGTAGGAGTGGTAATGATAATATGCTTGAATTTTTCTCTACCTTGCATGCCGATACCAACGGTCGCCTCTCTCGAAACTTTGTATAGTTGTCACCCGCCGGATGGAAGCATAGGAAAATCTCATGCATATTTCCTCCTACATTCCACATTTCATTGTTAATCCGTTTCATGCAAATCACAACCAATGTGACACCTACGAGTTTGTTAGAGGATGTCCTTCCGTTGTAACAAATTTTGATTCCTGGATGCCAGTCTAGGAAGTCCAAATGCTATAAATATACCTCCTGAAGAAGGAGAAAGGGTTGAAATCAATGTAATTTTTGTTTTGTATGTTTTCAAGAGAATTTTAGTAAAATTGCAAAGCCGAGGTCAAAATTTTTTACAGGGATTCAAGTGTCGTTCGTATTTGCAGTCTGTTGCTTCCTTTCTTATGTGAATGTTTTTCCAGTTTATCTCGACCATTTTGTTTTCTTTCATATCTGAACATAGTGTATAACAGTTTGGAATTCATACTTGCTATGCTCCGTCTGTTGTTTCAGATATTCACCAAAGTTTTCTTCTAAAGTTAATACAGAATTCATTTTTCAATGCTCTGTGTTGATGGTCTATTCATGTTCTTCTTTTCCACCAAACAATTATGAATCGACTATGATCGAGTGGCTACCTTTCCCCTGTGTTGAAATCACTTACATAATTTTTGTTTATTTCTGTTATATATCTTGACTCCATCTCCCAATGGTTCTGTGTTTTGTTTCAACCAATTTTACAAACAATTTATAGTTTCACTTGTATATGTCGATGTATTGTAGCTTCTGAATGTATTCACTTGTATTTCTTATGTATTGTGACCCGATGTTTATTTCGGGATGTATTTGTAATGTACTTGAGTTATGTCATTCCCCAATGTTCCTATCAGGATTTTCTATAATGTAAAAAAGTCACGTCAAGTCAAGGTGGGTAATCCTCCTATTGTCTAAGGGTTAAAGTCCCCGCAGTTCTGGGGCACTAGGGTTATTAGACTCTTCTAGAGATGTCGACCATAGTAGGGTTTAGTCAAGTTGGGAATTAGTATAAATAGAAAGCTAGACTCTCTATTTAACACACACTCATCCACACTCAGTTGTAGCGCATAGCTGAGGAAGAGAAAGACACTGGGGCAAGGAAGAAAGAGGTTACTGCTGTCGAGAGATCATCTTACTATTTTTGGGGTTTTACTTTTGGTGCTAATTCTATCTCTAAGGAAGTTGCGGGGTTTTCTCCATTTATGGTTTCCCCAAGGAAAAACATTGTGTTCATTGTCTCTTGTGTTTGATTGTTGTTCTTGTTGTTCTCTCAGTTAAAGATCCTAATGTTATGCTAGCTTAATGTTAAAAATCTAACATGGAATCAGAGCTAACCTGAGAAGAAGACATTGTACAGCTACGGGAACTAGGGCTTCCTATTTTGTGGATCTCTCTCCATATATTTTCAGAAAAAGTAGGTTGGAATAACTCTCCTCCATAGGGCACATCTTTCTGTCAAAACATAATCCAATTCTGAGGTTTTTCAGTTTTGGACCCGACACTACTGCCGAAAATTAGGGATTTTCACAGAAGAGGAATTTTTTAGTGATCCCAGGCCTGGATTGATCTCCTCCTCAAAATCAAAGTTAGGGATCAAAATCAAAGCATTTGGTTGGACAGAACTCTAGAAAAGAAAAACCCTAATTTGCTCATGAACCACCACTGCAGGATTTCAGCTCCAAACCCAGATCCGACATCTTGACCTGGTAAGATCTGAATCTTTTGTATTTCCATTTGACGTTCTCAGTTAAAGATGTCTCATCATACCAAGCTTGATGAAAAGCTTGAGGGAGCTAATAACTTCCAAGCCTGGAAGTATAGGATCTCCCTGGTCCTGGAAGAAAATGAGTTGGACTCCTATATCAATGAGGAGGTTCCAGTTCCAAAGGGAGATGAGGCTAAGGCCTTACACAAGAAGAAGATCGTTATGGAAAAGAGGATTATTGCTGATTCAATCAAGGATCACCTCATACCACAAGTGTCCTCCCTGAAGACACCTAAAGCTATGTTTGATGCCCCATCAAAATTGTTTGAATTGAAGAACATAAACCGAAAGATGACTCTGAGAAACCAACTGAAGAATGTGAAGATTTAGAATGTAGAGATCATCCAGTCCTACTTCACTAGAGTTTCTCAGATCAAGGAGCAACTGGAGGCAGTATATGAAGAAGTGGAAAATGCAAATATTGTAATGAACACCATGAATGGTCTCCCTAGGACATGGGACTCTTTCATTCAAGGGATCTGTGCCAGAAAGAAGTTAGTCAAGTTCAACAAACTTTGGAAGAATGTTCACAAGAAGAAGCTCGGATAGCAGCTCAAGAAGATAAGATGGGAAGTGAAGATCAAGCTCTCACATTTCAATCCAAGAAACCCATAAGGGACCATCATCATCATCATTCTAAAGGTAAGCACTCTTCTCACAAGAAATCTCAACTCAGATGTTATACTTGTGATGAAATAGGACATTTTGCAAGAGATTGTCCTAGAATCAAAAGGAACTCTCACAAGAAGAAAAACAACAAGAGAAGACATCATGCTCATGCTACAGAGGATGATGAACCTTCCACAAAGAAGACCAAATATGAAATTGAAGATTCTTCAAGTGATGAAGAATATGTTTTTATTTCCGCTCTCACAGGAAATATCACAAATGGAAGCAATGATTCGCTTATAGACAGTGGGGATTCTAAGCATATGATAGGATTCAAGGAATCCTTTGTTAGATTATCAGAACATGAATCACCTCACAAGGTGAAAGCGCAAAGATGACTGCTAATATCCAATAAAAGGTAGTGGGGAATCCTCCTATAAGCTAGACTTTGGAAAGTCTATGACAATGAAAGAAGTATTGTTTGTACTAGGACTAAAGAAGAACCTTCTCTCCATATCTGCATTAGATGCAAAAGGAATGAGGGTTTCATTTATAGATGGTCAAGTCATCATGTGGCCAAAAGGAAAGATTATCGATGATGTAGTAGTGATTGGAGAACAAGAAGGTGGATTGTACAAATTAAAGGGCCATCCAGAACAAGCCTTGGTCCTTGACACAGTAGAGCCAAATGAGCTTTGGCATAGAAGGCTTGCACATGTGCATTACAGAGCACTACCAATTGCAAGCAGAGTTGTTGAAGGTCTTCCAGAAATTCAAGAAAAACATGACGGGGTATGCAAAGGATGTGCAAAAGGGAAAATACAAAGAAGACATTTCCAAGTAGTGAGAGCAAGGCAAAAATGAATCTTGGAAATCATCCACTCCGATGTATGCAGTCCAATGTCATCAAGTTCTCTAAGTGGGTATGTATACTATGTTTCTTTTATTGATGATTTTTCTAGGAAGACATGGATTTATTTCATGAAGAACAAAGATGAAGTATTCAACAAGTTCAAGGAATTCAAAGCATTGATCGACAATCACACTGAATAGAAGATTAAGACCTTTCGATCAGATAATGGTGGAGAATTCACATCGAATGAATTCAAAGAGTTATGCAAATACTCGGGGATTAAGAGGGAGTTGTCCACTCCTTATAATCCACAACAGAATAGGATTGCAGAATGGAAGAATGGAACTATCATGGAAGCTGCAAGATCTATGCTTCATGATCAAGATCTTCCTATGCATATTTGGGTAGAAGCTGCAAGAACAACGTTGTATGTACAGAACTGTACTCCACACAGAGTACTCAAGAACAAGACTCCTGAAGAAGTCTTCTCCAGCAAGAAACCATAAGTCAGACATCTCAGAATATTCAGCTGTCCTGTGTACATACACATTCCAAAAGAAAAGAGAACAAAACTAGATCCTTCAGGAAAGAAGGGTATATTTGTGGGATACTCTGAAAGCTCGAAGGCTTATAGAATATATTTCCCAAGATTCAAGAAGATTGACATCTGTAGGGATGTGACATTTGATGAATATAGAGCTTACAACAAATCCAAAAAGAAACCTACTGAAGAACCGGAAGAAGTAGAAGCACCCATAATTAATGACACAACCATGAATAAAGAAACTCAAGAAGAAGATCGAGAATTTGAAGAACCATAAATACCTATAGATCCACCTCAGGAGAAGAATCCTCACAAGAGGAAACCTGCTTGGGTACGAGAAGCTATCCAAGGTGCGGAAAGATATGGGGATCCAAAAGAGAATCGCAGAGAAAGAAAGAGGACCAGATCCTGCTATGGATATGTAGCATTACTATGTGATTTCATCGATAAAGAACCTTCCAATTATGAAGAAGCGACAGAATGGAAAGAGTGGAAGGATTCTATGATCGAAGAGTATCAATTGATCATGAAGAATGATGGTTGGGATGTTGTCCCAAGACCAGAAGGGAAGTTAGTTGTAACTTCCAAATGAATCTTCAAAATCAAGCATGCTGCAGACAAACATAAAGCAATATTCGTGGCTCGTGGTTTCTCCTAGAAAGAAGGAATAGCTTATGAAGAAACCTTTGCACCTGTAGCCAGATACACTTCCATCAGATCGGTACTTGCTCTGGCTGCAGTGATGAAATGGAGGATACACCAGATGGATGTCAAGACTTCTTTCTTGAATGGTGTAGTAGAAGAGGAAGTGTATGTAGAACAACCACTTGGTTTTGAGACACATGACAGGGAGTCTCATGTATGTAGATTGAAGAAATCCCTGTACAGTTTGAAACAGGAACCCAGGACATGGTACGGTAGAATTGATAGCTTTCTATCTAGTTTGGGATTTACCAAAAGTAAAGTAGATTCCAACCTTTACTACAAGGTTGAAGATGGAAACCCAGTGATGCTCCTACTATATGTAGATGATCTGTTTGTAACAGGTATGGATGGGTTGATTGTTGATATGAAGAGAAAGCTTGCTGCCGAGTTCGAAATGAAGGACTTGGGAATGATGCACTATTTTATAGGCATGGAGGTGTGGCAGAATGCAGATGGAATATCCCTCAGACAAGGGAAGTATGTAGTGGAGATCCTGAAGAGGTTTGGGATGATGGACTGCAAGGCTATGGCCACAACTATGGCATCGAACCTCAAGCTATTGAGTGATGCTTCATCAGAAATGGTTGATGCTACGATGTATCATCATATGATTGAGTCCTTGATGTATCTGACAAACACGAGACCAGACATTTGCTTTGCTATGAACACCTTGAGCCAGTTCCTAACAGATCCAAGCCATGTTCACTTGATTGCTGCAAAGCATATTCTAAGGTACCTAAGGGGTACAATTGATTATGGGCTCAAGTATGAGGTGAGTCAGAAGATTAACCTGGAGGGTTATGTTGATTCAGATTAGGTAGGCAGTGCCATCAATAGGAAGAGCACTTCGGGGTGTTGCTTCAGTATGGGATTAGGTGTGATCTCTTGGTTTAGCATGAAGCAATCCTGTGTGGCACTAAGTACAGCTGAAGCAAAGTATGTCACAGCTTGTTCAGCTAGTTGTGAGGCAGTATGGCTGAGGAAGCTACTGTATGATTTATTTGATCTCCAGTTGGATGCTACTTATATATATTGTGACAACCAGAGTTGTGTGAAGTTGTCAGAGAATCCAGTGTTCCATGACAAGTCGAAGCATATCGAGATCAAGTATCACTATATCAGGGATATGGTGCAGACAGGAGCAGTGAAGCTCCAATATGTTGCAACGGAGGAACAGATAGCTGATATGTTGATGAAACCATTGTTTAGGGTGAAGTTCGAGTACTTCAGGGAGAAGCTTGGTGTTCTCCAGATCGAGGTTTCCTCCAAGGGGAAATGATGAGACCCAGAGCCATTTTGACATGGTGATAGGATTAAGTTCCTTCCATGGTTAGATGTAAGGGCTGAGCCATTCTGTCATGGTGAGAGGATTGGTTCCTTCCATGTCATATATGAGTGTTGATCCATTCTGATATAACTGTAGGATTGGTTCCTACATGATCAGATGTAAGGGATGTTGCCATTCTTGGAATGGAGGTGCCTGGTCAGTTACCAGGAATACTTGGTCTAGGATTGAGGGCCTTTCTGAAATGACTGTAAGATGTAGTCTTACATGATCAGATGTGAGCGCATGGCCATTCTGATTTGATTGAGGGATTGGTTCCCACGTGATCAGATAGAAGGGATGATGCCATTCTTTGGGAGAATGGAGGCACCTGGTCAGTTACCAGGTAGCTCAGTCTGGGACTGGGGGCCATTCTGATGTGACCATAGGATTGGTTCCTACAAGATCAGATGTGAGTGCACACCATTCTGATGAGTATTTTAGATATAAGTCTTGGGCCATTCTAACGAGTAGGTTAGATATAAGTGTTGGGCCATTCTAACGAGTAGGTTAGATATAAGTGCTGGGCCATTCTGACGAGTAGGTCAGATGTAAGGGATTGGTCATTCTGACATGGGAGAGGATGAGGTTCCTTCCATGGTCATATGTAAGGGCTAGGCCATTCTAACATGGTGAGGGGATTAAGTTCCTCTCATGGTCAGATGTGAATGCTAGGCATGCCTTTCTGACGAGTCAAGGTCAGATGTAAGTGCTAGACGATCCATTCTGACTTAGGGTCAGATATAAGCGCCGAGAAAGACCTACATGGAGGCTAGGCCTACAACCATCATGAAAAATGGTTGGCTCTATAGAACTTCCTATGACAAGAATAATCATGAGATAGCACTTGTGGTACTGATCGAGATCAAGTGAGGATCTAGATCCAGTGATGATCCAGATCGAGTGATGATCTAGATCCACTGATGATCTAGATCGAGTGATGATCCAGATCCAGTGATGATGCCCAGTGATGATGATCTAGATCAAGTGATGATATAGATCCAGTGATGATCAAAATCTAGTGATGATCTAGATCCAGTGATGATTTAGATCTAGTGATGATCCAAACCTAGTGATGATGATCCAGATCAAGTGATGATCTAGATCCGATAATGAAAGATGACTTGAAGATGAAAAGGACTTGAAGATGAATATGACTTGAAGATGAAGATGATGAGAGCTTGACGATGACCTAGATGATACAGAGAAGAAGACTTGTGTTGTTAAATTGTGTCGAGAAAATACCTTCCTAGTTAAGAGGGAGTGTTGATTTAATTGTAACTTCGGAATGTATTCACTTGTATTTCTTATGTATTTTAACCTGATGTTTATTCCGGGATGTATTTGTAATGTAATTGAGTCATGTCATGCCCCGATGTTCCTATCGGGAGTTTCTCTAATGTAAACAAGTCATGTCAAGTCAAGGTGGGTAACCCTCCTATTGTCTAAGGGTTAAAGTCCCCATAGTTTCGGGGCACTAGGGTTATTAGACTCTCCTAGAGAGGTTGGCCCTAGTAGGGTTTAGTCAAGTCGAGAATTAGTATAAATAGAGAGCTAGCCTCTCTATTTAACACACACTCGTCCACACTCAGTTGTAGTGCATAGCTAAGGAAGAGAAAGACACTGGGGCAAGGAAGAAAGAGGTTACTGCTGTCGGGATATCATCTTACTATTTTTGGGGTTTTACTTTTGGTGTTGATTCTATCTCTGAGGAATTTGTGGTGTTTTATCCATTTATGGTTTCACCGAGGAAAAACACTATGTTCATTGTCTCTTGTGTTTGATTGATGTGCTTGTTGTTCTCTCAGTTAAATATCCTAAAGTTATGCTAGATTAATGTTAAAAATCTAATAGTATATATCTAGCATTGTTAACATTTGGTGAGAGATCCGTCTCAAAAGAGAAAAAGGCCAGTTCTCTCTTCGAAATTGGTTCTACTGTTACTTGGGAGCAAGCCTTCCACAAACTTTGGATCAATTCTAGTGCTAACAAACTGGCGTCGTTGCTGGGGACGAATTGAAGAACATCCTTGGGAAGAACGACAAAGAGCTGAAACGATTTCAGGAAAGAGATTTCTGGGGGCAAACAGAAATTTCTGAATTTGTGAGAAGGTTGTATGTTTGTCCTAGCGACTCCACACCCACTTCGACCAGTATCACACTAGATATCCTGGCTTCCAGAAAGATCCAAACTAGAGGTAACCCTGATCCCGAAACTTTAAAAATTGTGGATAATCCAGAAAGAATACTTAGGAATAGAAATAAAGAGAAAGTGGATTTTCTGTTGTTTGGTACTTCATCATCTCATGATTTGTACGGCATAGTGAAACCCGAAAGGGGGGTTAGGGCTGAAAGAATACTAACCAAATCTAAATCTGAATCCAACCTAAGGAAAGCTGAGGTTAGCCCTAATACATTGCAATCATATCCGCTTGATTCTTTGTGGCTGAACCTAGAGACCCCACCAAAAGCTGAAGAGATAGCCCCTATCTTTTAGAACACCCATTTTCCTAAACCCCTGTTTGTTCCTAATCAACCTACCCCAATGGTTGCTGCCAGATTTTCCCCGTTATCCCTTCCTCTGGTTCTACATGAACTCCCCTTGAATTACTCCCAAAGAATCGCACTCTATGACGGGGAGGGAAATGTCTCAACAAGATACCATGTGGATAAGTTCGATGACTTCATCGACCTGNGAAGATGTCAAAATGTAGTTGTTCGCTCAGATTTTGTCTGGGGAAGCCAAGAAGTGGTGCAAATATTTTCCACTTAGGTCTATCCGCAGCTTCGCTGGTTTTCAAACCATATTTCTAGTGAGGTGGGATGATAAACAAAGCCCATTACAGGTCTTGTCTCAATACAACAATCTCAA
Source organism: Pseudotsuga menziesii (assembly GCA_001517045.1). Classification (NCBI taxonomy): domain Eukaryota; kingdom Viridiplantae; phylum Streptophyta; class Pinopsida; order Pinales; family Pinaceae; genus Pseudotsuga; species Pseudotsuga menziesii. The sequence continues at coordinate 81,301 of LPNX010306330.1, forward strand.
GAAAGGATGTTTTGAATCAGTCCATGAGTTTTCCAGCAGATTCATGCGGGTCTACAACTCGATACCTGTCGATATCAAACCTTCGCCCGGGGCGGCTAAACTTCATTACGCTGATGCCTTTAACAATTATTTTGCTTTGTTATTGAGAGAAATAAAGTCAAACACCCTCTCAGCCATGTTCACTTACACCCTAGAAGTAGAGGCCAATATCATGGCATATGGAAAAATTAAACCAAGGGCGGAGGTTGACACAAGGAAAGGTAGAGAAGAGGCACACCCCACTACTTCTGCCTCTTCATCCAATGATATAAAATTTGAGATGATGCTCAAAACTATGGAAAAGTTGATGGACAGGCTAACTGTGGAGGCCAAACCAACGAACCAGGAGTTGAATGAACCTCAGATAAGGAATCCTAATTTTAGGAGGCAAGTCCCTCCCCCGCTCCAACCGAATAGACCAAGGGATGTGAGGAATCCAAGAAACCAGGAAGAGCATCCAATCAAGCCTCCTTTCCCTAAAAACTATGTTGTTGTCGAAGATGAAGCTGAGTCTGTCGAATATCATATCCATGATTTCGGCGATTTGGACTCTGAGATCTACTTGACTGAAGAGGAACATGATATGTTCTCTCAAGTGGATGATAAGACCCTTACAGGGGAATTGGAGCAATATCATAAAGGGTATATGCATGCTATAGATGATGTCAAGAAGATCAAGTTAAGAAGTAAGGATGTTACTATACATAAGGGAGGGTTAAACCCATACTAGCCTTCTAGTAGTCAGACCGGCCCAGGGAAAGGAGATGAAAAACAAAAGGGGTTGATAACACCTAGAGAAGTAGAAAAGGGGAATAGTAATGTGAGAGAGTTGGAGCCAATGGCACCTGTTGAACTGGAAAAAACCCCCACCATGTTTAATCTCCAAAACGAGATAGCTAAGATGAAGGTATCGATTCCTTTCAATGAATTATTGAGGATTTGGGAATACAGGGACACTATAACGAATATAATTGCAAATCAAGGAGAAGATCACCCAGATATCTTGGAGCTGACTGAAGGTAACCCTAATACTATTCTGGGATCTAAGATTGACAGCATGGGCAGGGAAGATGAGGAGGTGCCCCCCTTTTACATGAGCTTGAATGTACATGATATGGTGTTACACAATGCTATGTTGGATTAAGGAGCCTCACACAATCTGATGCCAAAGGGAGTGGTGGAAATCCTGGGATTGGAGATTACAAGGCCTTATAAAGGCCTGTATTTCATTGATTCTAAGAGGGTAAAATGTCTGGGATTGATCAAAGACATGGTGGTATCTTTAAATAAGTTTCCATCTAAAATTGTAGTCATGGATGTCGTTGTGGCCGACATTCCTCCCAATTTTAGTATTTTGCTGTCAAGGTCTTGGACTTCGAAGCTGAAAGGAAGCTTGCAAATGGACATGACCTATGTGACAATTCCTGTTCGAAATGAAAACAAAAGGTTATACAGTGAGAACAGGTTTCCTTACGTCATGAGCAGTCAGGCTCAACCCGACATCCATCATGTTTATGCTGTCGACATGGACTTGGGGTCCTCTATTTTATTCAATGATATATCTCCTTGCAACTCAAAAATTGTTGTGCCACGAAAGGATGAAAAGGATAATAAAGAGACCAGCGAGCTGGAAGGTTTGGAAAGGAAGCAGAAGGACGAAGGACTATGGAAGATGTATTTCAAGGAATCAATGGCTAAAGTGGGTGCTGAGGCAGGTGTGTATATAATATCCCCCATTAAGGATACCAAAGCTTACTCTTATAAGTTGATTTTTGAATGCTCTAACAATGCAGCAAAGTATGAGGCCTTTTTGCTGGGCCTACATGCACTAAAGGATTTAGGAGCGAAAAGGGTCCAAATTTTTGGGGATTTAGAACTTGTATTAAATCAGGTGAATGACAGCTATTAGACTAGACATCCAAGAATGAGATCTTACCGGAATGATGTATGGGATATGTTCAGAAATTTATTCACTGAACATACAATCCAAGTGATACCCAGACATGAGAATACAGTGGCGGACTCTCTGGCGAATGCAGTAGGAAAATTCGAATCCCCTACGGCGGGAAAAAGGAAATATAAAGTAGACATTGTAAATAGACCTTCCATACTAGATAACACTAAATATTGGAAAGTCTTCGAAGAAGATATGCAGATCAAAAGATTTTTGGAGTTGTCCGATGAGTTTGTAAACACCCACATAGATGAAGGTGGCGCTGACCCCGAAAACTTCCCAGACGTTGAAGGGGAAGGGGAAGAAGCCGTTGGGACGGGAAAACTAAAGGACTCCTTGGGAGGCAGGGATATAGTCCAGTTGAAAAGCAATCATATTACCAGAGGCTTGATCCCTTTAGAGTCTCTTTTTGACCAAAATGATGTAGCCAGAGATCTGAAGGTCGAGCCTTCCACGGATGTCGTTGAAGATATAAATATCGACACTGAATATCACCCAAAAATTATTAAATTGTCCAAGAGATTACTTGCTAAAGAAAAAGAAGGGTATGTGAACCTGATGAAGAAATACATGGATGTGTTTGTGTGGAGTTATGAAGATATCAAAGAGTATGACACTTCCATCATACAACATACTATTCTGATTAAACCCGGAGAAAAACCATTCAGGAAAAAGCTCGAGAGGATCAATCTGAAGCTAGTACCCATTGTTGAAAAAGAAGTGAAAAGGTTGTTTGATGCAAATATAATAGTAACTCTAAGGTTTTCAAAATGGGTATCCAATTTGGTCCCTATTCTGAAAAAGAATGGAGAGATAAGGCTATGCGTAGATTTCAGAAACTTAAATAAAGTATCTTTGAAATACAACTACCCATTGCCAAAGATGGACCAGATCTTGCAGAGTGTGGTAGGCTCAGAATGGATATCCACTATGGATTGCTTTTCCGGTTACAATCAAGTGAAGGTGTTTCCTGAAGACCAAGAAAAAATCGCTTTCACCACACCTTGGGGTACATTCATGTACGCAAAGATTCCATTTGGGTTTATGAATGCTAGAGAAACTTTCCAACATGCCATGGATATTGCTTTTGCAGAGGAGAAAGAAAAAATTGTGGTGGTATACATGGACTACATTACTGTATACTCCAGGTGGGATAAAGATCATATCAAGCATCTAGAAAGAATTTTCATCAAATGCAGGAAGTATGGCATCTCATTAAACCCTAGAAAGTTGAACTTCCCTCTTGAAGAAGGGAATTTGCTAGGGCACATCATTTCAAAGGAAGGGATCAGGATCGATTTAGACAGGGTAAAAGGCATCTTGAAAGTAGAAGAACCAAGGAGTAAGAAGGAAATACAGTCTTTCATTGGTCAAGTCAACTTCTTGAGGAGATTCATCCCTAGCTTCGCCAAAATCTTGATGGACATTACTTACATGCTAAGGAAAGATCATGAAATCAAATGGATGATAGGAGCCAAGAAATCTTTCAAAAATATAAAGCAGGCCATTTTAGAGGCTCCTGTACTGATCAGCCCATATTTTGAGAAGGTTTTCATAGTATTCTCGTATGCTTCAAAACACACTGTAGCGGTAGTGTTGTTGCAAAAAAATGATAGGGGTGAAGAACAACCTATAGAATTCCTCAGTAAAATATTGAGGGATGGAGAATTAAGATATAGTATAATGGAAAAACAAGCCTATGCTTTGGTTAAAGCCTTGAAATATTTCAGAATCTACCTCCTCCATTCCCACATAATCACCTATGTACCTAGCATCATAATGAAAATCATACTTACACAACCAGATCTAGAGGGAAAGAGAGCTAAATGGGTCACAGTGCTCCTAGAATATGACATAGAAATCAAGCCCACAAAATTGATCAAAACACAAGGGTTAGCTAAGATGATGATAGACTCCCATTGTGACTCTTTGCAGCTGAATTTCCTCGCCTGCCAGTCTGATCGGGTAGAGGCAGAAGTGCAAGCGAAGCTTGATTTCTCTGCATCACCTTGGTATGTTGACATTGTTTTCATATTGCAGAATTTACAGCCTCCTGCTGGGCTAAGCAAAACCCGGGCTAGATCCATGAATCTAAAAGCTGCAAAATTTTGCATCATAGAAAAATATCTTTATTTGAAAGACCCCAAGGGGATACTACTGAATTGTCTTCAGGAAAACGAAGCCCAACATATGGAAAAGGAATTTCATGAAGGATATTGTGGAGGACATCATTTTGGAAAGTTACCGCAAACAAAATTCTGAGGGCAGGATTTTATTAGCCTTCGTTTTTCTCATATGTCTATAAGGAAACGACTAAATGCCACCAGTGTTGGATTTTTGAAGGGAAAATGAAAGTGGTATCTCTCCCCCTCAACCCTATATCTGTGGAAGCTCCTTTCCAGCAATGGGGGTTATATTTCATTGGAGAGATAAATCCAAACTCCTCCGGGTAGCATAAGTGGATTCTGACTGCTACTGATTACTTCACAAAGTGGATTGAGGACATACCCACTAGGAGGGCTACAGAAGAAGTGATAATGGATTTCTTAGAAAATAATATTTTGGCAAGGTTCGACTGCCTGAAGCATATTGTGACAGACAACGCACCTGCATTTAAATCCAAGAAAATGATCAATTTTTTCCATAAATACCATATAAGCCTAAATCACTCTATGACTTATTACCCACAGGGGAACGTACTGGTCAAATATTCTAACAAAATCCTTGTGAGGATTATTAAGAAGATGTTGGAGGGTAACAATAAATCTTGGCACATGAAATTGAAATATTCCTTGTGGGCCGACAGAATTAGCACCAAAAGGGCCATCAGTATGTCACCGTTTCAGTTGGTATATGTAGCTGAGGTAATTTTTCCTGCCTCTCTAGGTGTTCCAGTCATGAATTTATTGCAGGATCTGTTGGATGAGCCTAATCCCATTCAAAGAAGGATCAACCAGATTATTGAGCTTAATGAAGTGAGGGACAAGGCTTATGATAAAGTCTAGATACACTAGGAGAAGATGAAGAATACCTTCGACAGGAGAATAAAAGAAGAATTTTTCCAAGTCGATGACTTGGTGCTAAAATGGGATGCCCCGCACGAAGAAAAAGGGAAGCATGGAAAATTCGACCACTTATGGGTAGGCCCAAAACTTATTGCGGCGCACATAGGAGACAATGCCTTCATTTTACAGTATCCAAATGGATCGCAATACGAAGGAGGCATAGTGAATGGGAGGTTCCTGAAACATTACCTGGAATAAAGGGACTAACGTCCGTGTAACATAGTGTAAATATGTTTTATGTTTTAATCAGTACGGATGGTGAATCAGAATATTTGAAGCCCATGGAGAAGTCCTTAAGATCAGAAGAGGTAACCATTCTTTCAAAAGTATGCTTTCTTTCAGGTAGTAAAATAAAAGGAGGTTTTCAATGGAGTAGGCAACTAGTCTACGGGTTCTTTACTACCTCACTGGGAGGATAGCATCCCTCGTGGAGCCGGTTGTTAACACTCTTTTAAGTTTTGGTCATAAGAGATACCTGGAAATTTCAGCCTCATCAAGAGGTTTTGGGAAGGTAGCTTAGTGTTCACGGAAGGGGCTGATGGCACACACAAGATAACTCTCAGCCTTTGGAATAAGCCTCAGTGGTGAATGTTGAAAGCAGCAAAACAGTATGTGGATCGTAGAATCAGGGTAAAGAAGAGAACATTGGGCGTGCTGAAGGCATTAAGTGGGAGTCATGATCGAAGGCTAAAATTGATCGGATGGCAGATCAACGGCGTCAAAACAATTCGCACGACGAACATGCCCGATCAAAGCCACTTTTTCGGATTGCAAAATGGTTTAAAGGACGAAGGCATCCAATGGTTGAGAATGGGATCCAAGAAGATCCACAGTTGAAATTGATTTCGCACCCTAGAGTTGCAAGGATGTGGCAGCAATTACGAATTGTGAATAGTATGGGCCGCTCAGATCAATGGTCCCTATGAGAACAGAGGGAGATCGATGGCTATAGTTCATTTCATAATCTGGATTAGCACACGGGGAACCAAAACCTCACTTCACGAAGAATGGTAGGGTCCACCTAGATCAACGGTTGTGAATAAAATCGATCTTGATCGACGGTTGAGCTGCACACATGAGAAGTAGGGAAAGATGTAGCATAAAGAACCTCACATACCTACGGTTCAGATCGCAAAGAGTAATATCTACGGTGCAAGCCGCCTGGGAAGGGCATGAAGGTTATGTTGTGTGAAAAGTTATAAAGAGGTCCACATGAAGTTGCAAAGATTTGTCTTTTCCAAAATCTTGAAGCCGTCGAATATCCAACCACATACAAAGCGCCAGCACAGACCAACCAGGAGACTGTGCTGTAGAACAAGGTAGGCCTTTGATACCCTCTCAGTGTTATTTAAAAATGGATGTAATAAGAGTGATAGAAGTGGTAGGGGTGAGAGATGATCTAGAACCTGAAACCACAGGTCGAAGGGCAGAAGAAAGTCTGGTAGATGAGAATGCTAATATTTTTGATACCATCCTGGTGGGAGAAGCCATTGAAACCACCAAAAGCAAACTGGAAATTATTAAGGACTGAGGTAGAGATACCTACGGTGTCTTTCTTCCATTTCTTCTCTATTGGCCAAACACCCCATTTCCCTGAGTTTGTCGAATGGTGTGCAGAAAATTTATCCATCACTGAAGGTGTCATTATGAATAAATCAAAGTCCAAATTTTTTTTCTCAGTCCAATATTTCGTCATCCGCAAAACCCTGCATATCCCAGATGAATTCGTCCATATATCCCAAGATTACCAGGAAGAAAATATTATACGTTGTTTTAGAGAGTCTACAGATGAAAGTAAAGAAACCTTCCTGAAGACCTGTTCGAAACCCAATAGTGAACCCATTGACATGTCTTACCCTATTGACCTCAACCTATTCAATGAAGAAAATTAGTGGTGTATATCCCTGGCTAGTCAATTCCTAGGTCTAGATATTGATGCTTATGTCACAGAGTCATTATTGAGTCTTTTGTATGTCCTGAGTACTTGTCCCCTGATTACTTGTTCGATCGAACCTAAATTTCCTGGACAATCCTGTCAATCCTGCTGCCTTAAGTTTGATGAGTTCCTGGCCAAGAACATCCATTCTCAGTTAGCGAATTTCCACAGCACTAGAATGTTCAGGTTCCAGTGCTTTTTACTAAGGATGCTTATAGCTTACGATGAGAAGGACCTACAAGTACCAGAACTGGAAATCATTGCTAATATGGCCACAGATAACTGTAAATTCATGAACCAATTGATGGCCGAAATATATGACCTCTTCTTTCAAGAAAGGCTACCTAGGGTGTTTCCTAAGATGAGGCAAATGCTGTAGCTGTCAAATAGCAAGAAGATAGGGGACTGGTTTCTCACAGAATTTGGAATGGCCATAAGGTTGTACGGCTTCATACATCCACCCTACATTCTGCCAGATTTTCTAACTGCCAGGGTTTTCTCCCTGGAATTGATCTGGCAAAGACTCATTGTTGAAGAGGAGCACTTCTTGAACTTTAAGAAAATCTCAACTTTGATTTTCCCATGGGAAGTAGGACCATACACAGTTAGAAACAGGGTTGCTTTACCCCTTGTTTGCAACTTGCTTAGAGGCATGGAGTTTTCCCTGGGACAAGCGGTAAATTATGACCCTCACCAGATAATTTCCAAAAGGAGGAAAGCTCACAAATGCAGGCATTTTGAACACACTGAAATACCTGGACTTAGAGAAGCAGTAAAATGGGATGATTTCCCTAATCCTACCCCTATGGATACTAGAATAGAGCAGGGCACTGGCTCACAGCTACCGGGGGTAGCTTCTCCCCAAAGAGAATTGGCTAAAGTAGTTGCAATAGCCGAGGAATTCTCATCACTGGTCAGCTATTTAGAGGGTTCAATAAAAAGAGGAGGTCCAAAGCCCATGGACACTAAAGAAGTGGACACAGCCAGCATGCCCAAGAAGCAAAAAAGGGACATTTGAAGAAGAATAATTTAGCGAAAGAAAAGCAACAAGAAGAGCCCAAGATAGCCGAATTGCAAGTACAAGAGTATGTATTCGACGCGAAGGCTCCAAGCAAACATGCATCCAAATAGGACTGGCTAGGATCTTACTAAGAGAGGGCTGATAAGACTTTCAAGGAAACAGTATAACTATATAGCGAGGCATCGCGATTTCCTTACCCCAATGTGGAATTGAAAACTGTAAGAGATCATTCCACTGACACCCTCAGCTTAGCCTTGGAAATGGGGAACAAGGTATCAGAGGTCAGTGTGAACCTCTCAAAGGTTCCCACTACTGACATAATACAACTCAACAAAGAGACTAGAGATATATTGAATACCAGATTGCTCAAGGCTACCATACACATGTCCAAGCTGGAGGAAAGTAAAGCAAAAACTTTAAACCTTTTAAGGAAGGTGAGAGTGGAGAACAAAGCACTCAAATCCCAAATCAACAGTTTACAGAATGAAGCAATGCAAATAGAAGGATCGGCATATAAAGGGGTTTTGGCTCAGAAATTGCTCGATGATAAAGAGAAGGAGATCCAGACCCTAAAAAGGAAGTTAAAAATCCTTGCTACCCAACCCACTCAAGTGGAAGAATTGGATGAATTCAAAAGAGAAACAGAGACATTGAACGTTGGGCTTATTGACTGCAAAGCTAAGCTACTAAAGCTCGAAGAAAAGGAGAGGCAGTGGGAAGTAGACATCCAGCTTTTGAAGAATAGCGATGGAGAATTAAAAACCAGATTAGCGATGAAGGAAAATGAGCTTCAAGGAAGAAGTGCGGAGAGTAAAATTCAATCCACAGGTGTGGCTGGAGAGATAGATACCGATTCCCTCTCTAGAGCAATGTGCTAGATAGGCCTAAAATATACAGAGCTCATTAAACTAAAATAGCAGATCAAGGAACTGGAAAAAGAAAGAGTCAAAGAGAAACAAGGAAGGGAAAATACATAAGAGATGTGCCAAGGATTGATTCAACAAAACACCAAGTTAAGCCAACAGGTGGTCGGTAAACTTGCCTTGCAAGGTGCTAGACATTTGATCTAGGATCAGATCATTATAGAAACTGACAAGTTCCAGCCTTATCTAGATTTCATTGAAGACCAGGAAAGCGCTATGTAGAAGCCAAGAAAAAATTCATGACAGTATTAGGAGAAATACAGAAAAGGCCCTTGGTGATAGCGGAGAATGCCATTTCTTTCCTAAGCACTTTGTCAGACAATTCCTCCAACCGATACGGTATCCAAAATAGGGTTGTTGTTGTCTCTGGAGCTAGAAAGGTAGTTGCTAAGCACAGGATGTTGGAGACCGTACAGGCCAAAATAGGAGTTATTGAGCACAAAGTCCTGGAGGTCATCAAGCTATTCAGACCATTGGTAAGCAGAGGACTCCCTTTTTTATGGGAAGAAAAGGGTCCTTTATTGTCCCAGAAGGACTATTGGGAGTGCCTAGTGCACTGCTGATTAGACAACATCAAGTTTGGAGATATGCAACAATCGTTGTCAAGGAAGGTCGTTTTTGATAAATTGACCAGTGATTTTGAATTATTGTTTGATTTTAAAGCCACATGCACTAAGGTCCCTGAGACTTCATACTCGGAAACGATGGAGCTCAAAGCACAAGCATACGACATGGCTGTTGCGACCATGCCTGGTCCTGATTTATGGAAAGTCTTTCAGCAATACGGGTCAACCAAATTCAAAATGCACCCGTAGGAGTGGCAATGATAATACGCGGGAAGTTTTCTCTACGTTGCACGCCGGTCCCAACGGTCGCCTCTCTCAGAACTTTGTACAGTCGTCACCCACCAGATGGATGTATATGAAACTCTCGTTCATATTTCCTCCTACATTCCACATTTCATTTTTAATCTGTTTCATGCAAATCGCAGCCGATGTGCCACCTAAGAGTTTGTTAGAGGATGTCCTTCTGTTGTAACAAATTTTGATTCTCGGATGCCGGTCTGGGAAGTCCAAATGCTATAAATATACCTCTTGAAGAAGGATAAAGGGTTGAAATCAATGTAATTTTTGTTGTGTATGTTTTCAAGAGAATTTTAGTAAAATTGCAAAGCCGAGGTCGACGTTTTTTATAGGAATTCATGTGTCGTTCATATTTGCAGTATGTTGCTTCCTTTCTTATGTGAATTTTTTTCCAGTTTATCTCGCCCATTTTATTTTTCTTTCATATCTGAACGTAGTGTATAACAGTTTGGAATTCATACTTGCTATGCTCCGTCTGTTGTTTCAGATATTCACCAAAGTTTTCTTCTAAAGTTAATACATAATTCATTTTTCAATGCTCTGTGTTGATGGTCTGTTCATGTTCTTCTTTTCCACCAGACAATTATAAATCGACTGTGATCGAGTGGCTACCTTGCCCCTGTGTTGAAATTGCTTGCATAAGTTTTGTTTATTTCTGTTATATATGTTGAGTCCATTGCCCAATGGTTCTGTGTTTTGTTTCAACCAATTTTACAAACAATTTATAGTTTCACTTGTATATATCTAGCATTGTTAACATTTGGTGAGAGATCCCTCTCGGAAGAGCAGAAGGCCAGTTCTCTCTTCGAAAGTGGTTCTGTTGTTACCTGGGAGCGAGCCTTCCACAACCTTTGGCTCAATTCCAGTGCTAACAGTGTGTAAGAAACACAGTTTCCAATGAGAAAAAATCCACAAATGAATGTTGTGGAAGTTCAATGTACCATTTCACGGCGGTACTAGTCAAAGTTCACTGGAAGAGTCTTAAATGAACTGAATCATCCATAAGGGATTTTGAAGAACACCACAGATGGAATGTCATGACATGATTTTTCGAATCATCTCCCTGATTCCCATCGAATTTTGGAATTTCCGATGGTAACTTTACCGAAATGGGAGGCCACGAAGGGTTATGTCAAATGGGATCATTAATCAACTTGGACAAATCGGGCAAGTCCAAAGTTGCTAGGAAAGGTAACTGATGATTAGGTTACACATACTGGTAATATTGATATGTCATATAAGTACTAGTAGGACTGTAAGTGGACTGATATACAGGTTGTTGCGATGAAGAACCGCCCACAGGGGGTTGATTTTCAGGATCAGGACCGTTAGGACCACCAGAGCCTCCATGAGGAGGACCACTAGGGCCTTTGGGACCACCAGGAGGAGAGCCACCTAACCCTCTGGGACCCCTAGAAGGTAAACCTCCGAAGCCTCCAAAACCACTAGGAGGAGGGCCACCAGACCCTCCGGGACCATTAGGAGGGAAGCCACCAGGCCCCCCAGGACCACTAGGACCATTAGGACCATAAGGAGGAAATCCACCAAGCCCTCTAGGACCATTATTCCCCCTAGGGGAAGTACCTCCATACGGTGGTCCTCCGGTACCCCCCACAGTATGTATAGGTATCCCTCCCATAGCTGGCATGTAGGACTAGTTAGGTTGCCCCCATGGTGTTAAAGTATTACTAGGATATGGAATCCCAACATAAGGCATTCCTATAGGATTGGGTTGATAATTGATGTTTCCTACAGGTACTTGATTTTTTGTGTAACCATACCCCCAAGAGGTTTGATTGGTTACAGGTTGTGCCCCCAAGGGCTAACCTGAACTGGATGGGGGGTTAACCACATTTGTGTGGGTAGGAGGGATGTAAACTATAGATTTCTCTATACTAGAGGTCTGCCCACGAATAGCTACAATTCTAGTGACAGACAACGTAGGTCATACTGGGGATTCCCCCCCCTCACTACAAGGTATTGATGAAACAGGAATTGAATGTTGAGCCCCAGGTGCGGAAGACCCGGGAGGATTTGGAACAGACATAATATGGGAGGTGGTGGGGTTGGTAGCTTGACCTGGATTATGTGGAGTCACAGTGCGATCTAGAATAGGTTCAATGGGTCTCACAGATTCAGCAAGTGAATGATATCCCACAGGAAAAACTGCAAAACGTGGTGGTGGTGTACTCAATATGTCATCTATTTTCTTTTCAATTTCTTGTGCACGGAGAATAGCTGCCTAGTATTGTCTATGTTCTTCTTCATTTGGTGAAACTTCTTTAGAAGAGTTTAAACGAGTGTCAAACGAGGCAATGGCTTGTCTTATAGAGGTATCCCAAAATGGAGCATTGGGACCATAATATGGACGGGTAGTATCATCAACATGACCTTCTATGGGAGAATGGAATGAAGTATTACCCCTAGAAGGTTGTTTGACCAAGGGAGGAACGTGCGAAGGATATAGATCTTTGCTTTATGCAACCACATTTTCTCCCACTTGGGAGTTGGTAGCAGCTCCTTGGTCAATAGCTTCCATAGGATTTTCTCCTGAAACAGGAATAAAATCAGGTGGCAAGCCCCATACTCTTCTGGACTGTCTTAATTCAGCCAGTTTGTATAGTTCCTATCTAACCTAGGGTATCAAAACTAGAAAACACACCAAAAATTTCCCTACTTAGGCTATAGGCCAAACAAGCAAACTTAAATAATAGGAGGAGTTTAGATAGTCAGGTCTCTCACCAAGATTATCAAGAAGGTTCCACTCGCGATATACCTCAAGGGTACGTGCGTAGTAATCTCCCCAAATGTTGTTTTCGGTGTATGCCTCCAAGAAGGATGTCCAAAGGGATTTTCTTAGATAGATAAGGTATCCTAGTGGGGTCTCTCGATATATGCAAGGTAGGTGGGATCTCAGATTGGTAGTAGTGTTGTCTAATGCATAACCGTTCACAAGGGCCCTTCCTATATACAATCGAGTATGTGAAGTACCTTTCTATATATGTCAAGGGTACGTGAAAGGTCGTTCGATATACCGACGGTATGCGGAAGAACTGCACGAGTCTCGGGATGTAATGCGAATGAGTAACGACAGCTCCTACGCTTAACGACGCTCGAACATGTCTCTAGCCTATCACTCAAATTGCTATGTAAATTTTATCCTATAACTACCGTTAATTTTAAAGTGGACGATTAGGTGAATTCATGGAATTTTGACAGAAAAAGTAAAACCATGCAGAATGTAGATGCAAATATTTCACTTTACTGTTCTTGGTATGCCTACCTACGGGAGGGAAAGAGAGTATTTTCTTTTCGTTTTGAAAACCAAAAATTCCCAAACAACTACTTTGAACAAATCAAATCCAAGGACAAGCAACACATTCCAAACTCATCTTTCTTTTTGAAAGCAATCAAAGGGGTAAGAGTCTCTTTTCCTAAAAGAAAAACATATGCACTCTATTTTTTCGATTTTTCTTGAAACATAGATAGATCTAACTTAAAACTACACTATGTTTTTCTTTTGGTGAGATAGTATTAATGCAAGAGAGACAAAAGAACAAAGAGAACCTGAAAACTTGTGAGGCTAATCAGAGGTCCAATGCCCTATGCTCAGTAATGATAATGACCTAATCTCAATAATAATAAAAATATTTTTAATAAGCAAAAAGAAGTCCTCTATGGAAAAAATGGAATCAAGATGCTAGGAAAGTGTTTTTTCTTTCAGTATTTAAAAATAAAACGAAAAGAGATCTAATATGAAACCTAAGATTTCAAAAAATTCCTTTGGAAAAATCACAACCAACAAGCATGAAATCAAATAAATAATCAACAAGCCTAATATAGATTTTTAATTCTTCAATGAAACAAATCTTTTACCACAAAATTTTCAACCATGAGCATTCAGATTCTAACACACAAGCCTGACAGTGCAGGGCTGAAAGCAAGAAAAATACAACTTTTTGCAAAAAATGATAGAAAAATAGTTCTAGAACAAGGCCTACCTTGGACTGCGCTGGAGGGGTCTTGACAGAGCGGTTTTGGACGAGCACCGCTTCAGGATAACAGGACTCAGGCAGTGGCATCACTTATGTCTAACAGAGTTTAGGCAATGGCACCGCTTGTTTCCAATAGCACATGTGCAGTTCCCTGAATAGATCCAAAACACAAGGAGAACGAGAAATCAAGTTAGAAATCAATCAAATCAAGGTAAATATTGATGAATTGATAGTAAAAAAGAGCATATAAAGTCGAAATAGTTCAGATATGAACATATCTATAAGTTTCAAACCAAAATTCAATAAGTCAGATGGCAGATCTTACTGAAGAGAGTCAAAGATGGAGCCTGGATTTGGACAAGGGTTCAAGGATTGAGGAAGATCAGATCAACTAAAATTTGCTTTGATCCCCAACAAAGTCACCATATTTGTTATCAAGAATATTGCACCATTTACAGACAGAAGTTGTTCCTCTGGTCTAAATGGTTCATATCCAAAAAAAAATGAGTGAATGACAAAGGATGAAGACCTTCCCTTAATGTTGTAGACACCTGGAATACTGCTTCGATCATGAACCTGTGTACCTGCAAACATGTCAAACATACAAGCACATCAAAGCTACCAAAAAATCATCTACATATCCATACTAGTGACTAAGGAATCCAGTAACATATACATGTGAAATAAAAACAACAAATATGTGGGATGGAAATCAGCTTTGCATTAAGAATGAATGAAGAAGCTTACAACCATTTCCTTAGTGTCAACAAGCTCCTCCACAAGACAAACACTTCATCCCCATAAGTGCCAAGTTGCTCTCTATGCTCTCCAATGATTTGGACTAGGTAGTCAATTCAACAACATAACAATACCTATTTAGTTCTCCCCCTCAGCTATGGATATGAGCTTGTATTTATAAGGCTCAATGGATAGGGATAGTTGAGAGAATTTTGGGTGAGGTGGCTTCAAGATCCTACCAAGGGGGATCTCAAGATCAAACTAACCCATATTGATAGGGATAAGGGAGGACACGAGGCTCATGATCTAGAAGCCTCGAGAAACTTCTATTTTTCCCATTTTACCCGGGGTACCACTTTTGTTCCCTTATGACAGAGCAATTTAGGTGAGAACCGCTTTAAGAACAAAGCCTATAGGCGGTGGCACTGCTTCTCTATAGCAGGATACAGGTGGTGCTAAACAAGGTACCGCTCATCAACCAAAGGGTAAGCACAGTGCTAGGTTTTTTCAAGTAGAATTGACAAACAAAGCAAGTTCCCACTCTAAGTTTTGGGATTAAGGGCAAACATAGGGGTTAAGGATATCATCACATGATGGTGACAAGATTTATAAATAACAACATGCTACAACACTTTGTAGGAAATCGAATGAGTAGAGATATAATGTCTGCAGTAGTCTGCATACATCCTTCACTTGAATGATGTTAGTTCTTGGCAATCCTAACATCATTCAAGTGAAGGATGTATGCAGACTACTGCAATATCATGATTTGACCATGAGGTGCTTAGTTGACTGGAAATTGGGTTAGTTAATACTTGTCCATTAATGGGAAATCATGAATCTTATGGTTTATGCTTTGGGTGTTGAAGCAAGTACTAGGTATTTTGATGTCCTCTATTTTTTATTTGAACATTTTATGTCAATTTTCATCGTGTCTGATTTTTTTTGTCCCTCTTACAATTAACATGATAAGATGACCTTTGTGGTTTAGACAGTTGGTTAGATTTAGAATTATTCCCTGGTGTGAGTGATATTTTATGTTTCCTTGCCCTTTTTCCATCCCCTTGGTTTCATCAAATCATTGAGGAAGGCATGATATGGTTAATTTAAGAGTCTTTTGATTTGTGCGGAATAGTCTTTTTTGGTTCTTTTTACTATGGGATTGCCTTAGGGTTTCCTTAGGGTTGAAAATTAGTATGGAAAAACTAGTTAGCATTTCCTTAGGGTTGAAAATCAATATGGGAAAACAAGCATCATCATGACAAGCTAAAAGGAATAAACCAGCAAATATTACAGACTGATATAAATGTATTTAAAACATTCTTTTCATTCCTGAACGTGCCATGTAGCAAATATGGAAATGTCCGCTCTTCACCACCATGGATTATATATATATATAT
>LPNX010306330.1:97337-157337 GCA_001517045.1 Pseudotsuga menziesii
CATCCACTCTATAAGATCTCCAAGAACTCAACATCATTATTTTTCCATTACTGTAAAGGAGATGTACTAGAATATTTCACTGGACTTGTTGATTTCACTGTGATGTTGAACGTAAATGATAAACAGAGAGGAGCACTAAAAAATCTACAACACTTTGTAGGAAATTAAATGAGTAGAGATATAATGTCTGCAGCAGTCTGCATACATCCTTCACTTGAATGATGTTAGTTCTTGGCAATCCTAACATCATTCAAGTGAGGATGTATGCAGACTACTGCAATATCATGATTCGACCGTGAGGTGCTTAGTTGACTGGAAATTGGGTTAGTTAATAATTGGCCATTAAAGGAAAATCATGAATCTTATGGTTTATGCTTTTGGGTATTGAAGCAAGTACTACGTATTTTGATGTCGTCTATTTTTTATTTGAACATTTTATGTCAATTTTCACCGTGTCTAATTTTTTTTGTCCCTCTTACAATTAACACGATAATATGACCTTTGTAGTTTAGACAGTTGGTTAGCTTTAGAATTATTCCCTGGTGTGAGTGATATTTGATGTTTCCTTGCCCTTTTTCCATCCCCTTGGTTTCATCAAATCATTGAGGAAGGAATGATATGGTTAATTTAAGAGCCTTTTGATTTGTGTGGAATAGTCTTTTTTGGTTCTTTCTACCATGGGATTGCATTAGGGTTGAAAATTAATATGGGAAAACAAGCATCATCATGAATATGCATACTAGATCGGCATAAAACTTTGTTTCTTAGAGAAGTATATGTGAACAATAGAAGACTACAAATCAACGATAACTTAGGGATAATATTCATTATAAAAGAACCTTTGGGTAGGCAGAACAGGGCATCAAGTCATCCTCCATTGGAGTCCTTCAACCATTCATCTCGCTCCCCTTCATTCATAGGTCTCAAAATATTTTCTTTGGGAACAAAGTACTTATACAGTTCAATCAAATCCATCAACTATGCAAGATGTTGAAAGTAACGATATTGTTTCATGTTTCACTTTTGTTGTCAAAAGGAATACTGAAAAGTTGGGAAGTACCAAAGCTAGTCATTATGTGCACATGGAATTAATCTAGGGAGAGAAGTCATGCCTACATTTTTGTTCTTGAATGAGAGCAATGATGAAACCACAATAGTGGTTTAAATATGGCAATCATGTAATGGCAATCACAGGGCAACTGTCAAACATTGGGGAGAATCATTGCACTGACAAGGAAACATTTCATACCCACTCCAAAGACCCCAAGAGCAAGGAAACACTAGGTATGAGCTGTCTAAACCAAGCATTATTAAAAGATATATCTTTGGCAGGGAATCAAAATTCACTTTTAGAAATGAACTTGTTTTGAATAATTAAAATCCTTTATCAACCAAAAGCTTCATGCCTTGACCACAATGAATAAAACACCTACCACAAACTCCTGTTGCAAACTACAAAACACAAGGTTTAAGATATTTCAAAACATACCAGCAGGTAGAAAATATTGGCATTCAAATAAAAGAAATTGTGTACAGTTACAAATTTGCAAACATGTAAAAAACACATTGTAATCACACTCTCCAGGGGTGAAGTTGTCATGATTGTAATCTTGAAATCAAATCTAGGCAGTTTTGCGTTGGTTTTGAAATTTGGACAGTTTATGGAGTGTAACAGCAGTGAGCGCTTTCATTTTTAGTTATGATCACACTAGGAGCAATGTTGGGCAGTCCTATGGGCATAAACAACTCTAGAATCAAGTATGAGCATCAAAGGGACAAAAGTGAGCACTTTGGGAGCATTCTGAAGGTCACAACAAATAGTAAAGCATCTCAAATCAGCTCTAATTAGGCCAACTTTCATATCTAAGCACATTGCAGCAATAAAATATGATGATCAATGGCAATAGGAGGTGGTCTTTGCAATTCTAGCTGTGAAAATGAGAAATATGTGGGTGAAAGCAACCCTAAAATCTCATTCATATCCCTTATAGCAACATCCACATGAATTTTGGGCACAAACAAACCTGTTTGACAGTAAAAAAGGGTATGAAGCAACCCTATTTCAGCATCTTGGGAACCCTTGCGCACTTATCTATCACCAAATAGGCGTACCTCTAAATCTGGGCCAAATTGGAGGGTTAAAAGGAAGTTCTGGGCATGAATAGCCCTATGAAAAGTGACGAACAATGGAAACAACAGGCTTTGAGAAATGTTGGGTTGAATTTGAGGGTTGAAATGACATTAGCAAACAATTCTAGGCACAGATATGGACATAAAGAGTAGGCCTGGGCACTCCAACAGCCTTAAACCTTCATTCTGGGAATAAATAAGGGTTGTTCCAACCTCCTCATCAATAATTTATAGTAGTATCATGAATTCTGGGTGCTTTTTCTCCACAAAAGGGGGGTAAACAAACCTAAATAAAACAAATATCATTTAATTTCAAACCCTATAAACCAAGATGGATTGTGCTTTAGGTGATTCTCGGCAGTCTTTTAAAGGAGATCAATAGCAAATAACAGTCTTTGGTGGCTTTCCTTGCAACCGTATGCCACAGAACAACCCTAAAAATCTCTGAACCTGTACACAAGAGAAGTAACAACCCCAGTTGGCCCTAAAATACCAAGTTTGTTCTACATTAAGGGCCCCTGTGCATAAAATGGAATCCCTAAAGAGGGCCAATTCACCATGGTGTACTGGTTTATTGTTAGAGGAAGGCCTTCTCTCATTATTTGAGGAACATTCACCCTTGGAGACACATGCAGAAGGCTAATGTTCATCCCTACCAAAGGAGAAATTCATCATTTGAAGCATGCTTACACTATTTTATACACCATTTCATGAGAGATATTACATGCTTAGAGGTTACTCATTGAGCTGGTCCACTTGGAAGGTTGTTCACATGGTTCATGCCCTATTTTGTGAAGAACGTTTTTGTATTTGGGGGCTGCTTTATAGATTGACGATTTTGCACATGGGTGGGATCCAGGGACTACAAAGAAAGTTGTGTTTTACTCCAAATAATGTTATGATGTATAGGAATCCTACAAAGCTAATTGACTCGACAATGAAGTAGGTTTAGAGTCTCGATGTTTATATTTCTAGGTTAATTTTTTTTTGAATTTAAGTGTCATGTGTGTGACCTGTGCAGTCCCACATTCACTTGGTCGATTTAGTACAGATTGGGATGAATTAACCATTTTGTTATTGATCCAGTCAGTCATACCCTGACTTGCTTGGTTCAGTACCAAACTTGTCACTCGAATCATTTCAAAGGCCGAGTCAGCTTGGTTGGGGGTCAACTCGGTTGACTCGGCCGAGTTTGAGTCTGAGTCACGAGGCTCATTGTAATCTTTTTATTGATCAAGGATTATTCTATATGTTTCTATATTGTATATAGAAACACACTTGATTAAATATGCAAATATTATTGTTGAAAAGGGGGTAGGCCAGTAATAAGAACACCTGCATATCCAAATACACAACCACCATAATCACTCCAACATTCTACACGTCATCATACTTGCTATATGTGATGTATGTTTCAAACATATTTCCAAAGACATGAAAGCATTGGTGACCAAGCATAGTGCCCATCCATGTATATTGCCAAATCCTTTAGGAACACACATTTATAATACATTATATAAATATTTGTGAGCATATCATAGTGCCCATTTATAACATGATATTTTGTGAGCCTACCCAATACATGTTAAGAAAAGGCAATGCAAGCAATAAGTGAGAATGGAGACTTGTATGTAACTAAAAGAGGGGAATACATAAGAATTTTTAGGGCATACATTAGAATTTTTTAGAATTTCCAGTGTACTGTTGTAGGATTGCCACTATGCAAATAAGGCATTGACTTGATAGTCACAATCCCATTAGTATGATAAATTATGGGAGAGATCAAAAAAACATCCCTACACAAATATTAACCGATAAGTATGGTTTTGGTAAATCATTTGGTGTATCATTTATTATGACTGTTAAAGGGTCCTAGATGAGATCTGGGCACTTTTAGGCCCTTTATCTTTCAAGCAAAAGAAGCCATAAAAAACAAGTATGTGCACCCTAGCAAAGAT
The DNA here is from genome assembly GCA_001517045.1 of Pseudotsuga menziesii. Lineage (NCBI taxonomy): Eukaryota > Viridiplantae > Streptophyta > Pinopsida > Pinales > Pinaceae > Pseudotsuga > Pseudotsuga menziesii. The sequence continues at coordinate 101,426 of LPNX010306330.1, forward strand.
GGAAAATATCATAAAACATGTTAGGTAAAATGGAGAATCATCTACAACATCACAACATCATTCATGGGAAAACTAAAAACCACTTACAACCATCAAAAGTAAGGGTTACAAAAACAATGAGTGTAGAGTAAGGAGAGAGGAGTGGCCAGGAAAATGAATAATCGAGCCAATGTAGAGTGGAAAAGTGACCAACTAGAAGTTTGGAAGAGGAGATTAATCAAGATTCCTTGAAAAAGGAACTCATGTCAAAGATGTTTTTTGATGGAAGTGACCAACATACCAACTCCGTATCACTTCTATCTGAAGTAAATGTATATGAATGTGAAGATATGTTCTCTGAAGGAGATAGTCCATTAAACGAGAACCTCCAGGCCCTGTATAGACATATATTGGCATAAATTGCAATGTTATATTTGATGCATATGCATAATAGATCATCTCAAGCTTGACATTGTTGAAAGGCCAAAGTACAATGGCCACAAGCATACATATGAAGCTTATGAAGCCTACCCAATTCATGTTAGGAAAAGGCAATGCAAGCAATAAGTGAGAATGGAGACTTGTTAAAAGAGGGGCATACATTAGAATTTTTAGGGCTACCAAATGCCCACACCTATTAACCAGACTCATTCTTGACAAGCTTTTTCTTTAATAAGTTTTTTGCTTATAAGTCTTTCCAAGTTTTTTTGCTGGTATTTTGCTATGCTTATGCCAAAAAAAAAATCAGCCATGGTGCAGGTAGAACCAAACAGGTATCTTTCAGACCTGTCTTCCTCCAGCGATGGGAGTTTGGGAAGGATAGAGGAAAGTGAGACATCCAGTATGTCTACAAGGGCTAGATCAACTATATGTCAGAAGATTAGAAGAAAATTCAACAAACGCATGAAATTTTTTCTCAAAAGAGGGGGGTCATGTTCCTATGATGATGATACAGAGGGAGACATCGACGTGCCGTTAAGGTACCAACACCTAGTCAAACAATGGGTTCCTAGTGATATTCCTCAAGTAAACACTGATTTTTGTGTGAATGAGAGGATATATAGAATTGCACCGTCATCATTGAATGGATTGGGGTTGTTTTGCATGGACGGCATAAAGGTTGGATACGGTAGATGTACAAAATTGATGGAGTATGTTGGACCCTATTACAACTATAGTGATTGGATGCACCTGGTCCAATATACACGAAGTATGTGTAGATATGGGTTGTTAGTGAATTATATACAATTGAAAGACAAAGCTCAAAATAAAGGAGCAACGTTGTACATGAACGGAAGGCCAAAAACAACTGGTAATATTGCGGGGTTTATAAAGAGTACACAACTGGGGTCTACACTAAAGCAACCCAACTGCATATTCGAGTCACATGAAGGAAACCGTGTCTTTATATGTGCAATTAAATCAATGGTTGTTGACAAAGAACTGTTTATTTCTTACAATTTGAATCATGTATATACAAACACGGTTAGTATGGTTGTGGTACAACAAACAATTTAACCAACATTTTATTAATTATTTTAACATCTATAGGACTTTTCGTTAGCATATAATTGTAATTTTCTACTTTTCATGTTTCCTTAGGTAACTTTTAGTATGTTTTTGATGCAGGGTTCTCCTAAGGGCACCTCCATCTCCGTAGATGTTTGTCAACCCGTGTTAAGGCAGCAGGTATACATCGATATTGCCAATGTAATATTAAATTTAGGATGGACATACATATACATTGTTATGTATTTTCATTATTATATTAGGTTCGTTTATATAATATTATCTATTTTCCATGCAGAGTGTTGATCAGGGAATCCAACTGCAGCATCGAGGCAACAACCAAACATGAATGTAATTCTCCATTTCAAATACTTTAAAATCGTAAACATGTATATCGTGATGCATAATGTTTATTTTTTTATGTATTCTTTCGTTTTTATGTTTGTGTTTATGATGGTAATGGTGTCTACCTTTTTTGCAGATTGACCGGGGAAAGTCTCCTGCTGTTGATCAGACTCCTAGAGCCTCGAGGAAACCAGTAAACCTAAATGTAATTCCACATTCTAAATACTTAAAAAATGTACACATATAAAACATGTAGCATAGTGTTTATTTTTGTTATGTATTTGTTGGCTTTTACATATTGAGTTCATTGTGATAATGTTCTCTACTTTTTTTGCAGGTGGTTGATCGAGGTAAATCCCCATCTATTGATCAGACCACCCCTCATCTAGGCATCAAGTAATCTTATATGTAATACTATGACTCTATCATGATAGATAATTTTTGATAATATGATTATTTGTGCACACTATTGCTTCAAATACTAAGCAATTTTTTATATATTTCAATTGCAGACATGGGATTTGGTTTATGAAACAGCGTCTCAAAACTCTTTATAGAATGAAGTCTCCCAGTTGATGAGAGATAGTGAAATTAGAGAGTCTGCAGACCTGTTGAGGGTGCTACAAAAGACAAGGGAAAAACAAAATGAGGAACTGATTCATATGACATTGGCAGTTCCACTAATAGAAGGGATCGAACAAATGATTCAATTGTTGTTACAGCAACGTAAACAAGTGGATGTAAGTTATCGAATAATAATGTAAATTCATTTATAAAAACTTTATAATATTTGATTCTATATGCTATTGAAATTATAATACAATGGTTTGAATTTACATCGCACTATGGAGATTATTAGTGGTGGTCAAGGCAAAGTTGGTCCTAGTGACCAAACCACTCCATGTACACCACATACTGCTCCCATATTGTCCACTGAACAGTTGGCAACACACTATGCGACACCCTCGAGGGCAGCAGAGGGTGCAGTCGATGGTGCCCCACCCACAACAAATGCCACAGAAGAAGGGGTGGATGCAGGGTTAGATAGAGATGTGGTAGCATTTCCTAGATCTTCTCGTGTGACTAGCACTGGTTCAATAGTGTGTACATTTTTTTTGAATGAATAACTGGTTCCAATAGAGGTAGAGAGGATTCCAGGTCATTATAGATTGTTCAATTTAGTTTTTATAATTTGTGTCTAATATACCGATAATATTTTTTAATGTTGACTAGTGATGGCATTAATTTTTTGCAGGAAATGATATATTTTATAAACATATGAATGATTTGGCCATGGAGATCTTCGGGCCCACCATCCGCACAATGTGGAACAAGCAGCCAAAAGCTTTAAAGGATGATCTGACTAATCGCTTGGTCAGTATGTTTGGAAAAGATACCTTCAATACATCGAAGTTCCTACATAAGGCTGGAAAACATCTGAAGATTGTTCGAGACCAGTATAGGGTTCACCTAGAAAAGAACCCTAGGTATGAGCGCCCTCCAATGATTCCATCTATGGAGTGGAAAGACTTGGTGGAAGATGGAAAAGAGAAGGGCCTAAGAAAATCAGGAAAGATACCACCAGCTAGAACATGGAGGTATGCAATACATTCCAAAATGTAGTGGTAAGCCTTATGATTACTAGTTTTTATATCAATTTTGGTACATCGACTAATGTATTTAAAAACTTAATTAGGCTCTCGGACACATCTAAGGCCACCAAGGCAAGAATTGAAAAAAGTGGCCAACACAAGCTTGGGCCTGGTGGTTACTCTAACTTGGCGGCCCGATATGTAAATATTGCAAAACCCGAATCCGCATCCAAATATCATACAGATTATTATTTTTGTTTTGTTCTGACAAAAAATATAAAATTAATGACATCATGCAAATATGAAGGCCGACCGGTTCAAAGAATTTCCTAGTTCGGATTACATGAAGCTTGGCTTCGAATAGGGCTTTGACATCATTGTTGAACACCGAAGAAGATTTTCTGGGCATACTGCACGATCTTCTGTTGATCCATCCAGTGCCCAGGTATGTAAAAACTGTAAAGTTTAATGATAATTTATCAATGCTCATGCAATTTGTTCCTTATAAATAAATTAACATAAATTATTTATTCTTTTTTGTGCAGGAAAGTAATGATCCCATTCATGTCGAGGATGTACATGACCAACCAAACGAAGATCATGTTTCTCATCCTGGTAATGAATTTATTAATGTGCTACTGTTTTTTATAAACCATTGCAGATGATGAACATTAATTCTAATTCTACACAATTCAACCGCAGAGCATGTAGATGTAGATAACACAGAACAGGTTGGGCCTGTACGAGATAATGTTGAACATGTTGATGTGCCCATGGAAGGTAAAAACACACATTTGTAATGTTTTTTAAATTAATTACTCATATTTAGCAAAATATAAATATATTAATGAAATATTTTGACATTATTGCAGAAATTCATCGCCCCTCGCCTGAAGTTCAACCTTGCGAGCAGACTAGTAGGGATACCAATGATCAGATTCTGAAAGATGTGACTCTAACTAAATATTTAAAGATAAGAAAAGTAAAAAGGAAGTGACTAAACAAATTTTGAGTAATTCTTATTTATAAAAAAAAGCATTTAATGGTTTTTTCCTCTGTTTCATGAATGAATGTTTGAATGAATGCTTTAATGAATGGTTTACTGATTTTTTTTCTGCCATTGACTAAATGAATGTTTTAATGAATGAGTTAATGAATGGTTTTTTTAGCTATTGAATGATTGAATGGTTTTTTTAGCTATTGAATGATTGAATGGTTTAATAAATGATTTAATGAAAGCATCTTTCAACTATTGAGTGAAATAATTTGCAGCAGATGCATTGTTATTTGCATTGTAGATGCATTGTTATTTGGATTGTGAAATAGTGAAATAAATTGTTATTTGCAAGTAGATGCATTGGGCTTGGGGAGTTGAGAGTGATGTGAGGGGGGGGGGGATGGGCCATAAGAGCTTCCACCTTCACGTGGTTGGTCCTGTTTAGTAGAGAATATTAAATTATTCTCGAAATAGAGAGGAGCTCAATAAATGGTAAGGAAGAATACATTAAAAAACATCTATTTCTATAATTTTAGTGTATAATTTTCACTCTTGCTATTTGACTCCTCCATTGGAACTTGTTACAGATAGCGTTGAGAAACATTTCCATAGTTAAGAGGCAATACATGGCATTTTGATTAGATCAATGGCCTTATATACATAGTATTTTTGGCTATCCATGTTTTATCAGGTGATCTATTCTTAACAATTAATTTACTTGAATAGTTGAATAGTATTGTAATTTACATTGTAATATAATTGTATTTATTTAGATTGGTTTTGTTATTTTCATAAACAAACATAAATTTATTTGATGGGTCCTAACATGAAACTATTGCAACAGGACAAAGAATGAAGAATGTTGAATGATGTTTTGAAAGGTAAAGCATAAGAAGACAGTGTGAAGATCCACAAATCAAGGTACAATTATGTTTTCTTTTGTTTGATTGAGCTGTGTATTGGGTATTTATACATGTGCACACACATACATTTAGTTGATGATGATGATTACCATAAATTGAGGCGAACTTTGTTCTATCTTATCTAAACAATTACCTTAAATAGTTTGATTTATCATCATAATTGGCCCCTTGGTAATACTTTACCAATTCCATATAGCTAGGACAACAAAATTAAATGTAGGCATGTCATTACAAGAAATATGATCATGCATTTGAGTTTGATGGGAATATGAAAGGTCAAAAGACAGAAAAAGATAGATAGACTTGTGAGAAAAATGGTATATGAAGTGTTGTTTCCCTATTATTTCTCATGAGTATATTGTTATCTGCCCCAGTTTATCTTTCTCTAGTAGTTTTGTAATTTGTTTCTTAATCTCATATCTTGTTGAACTTTCATGGTTGATTGTGCAGTGGAAAACCTATGTTTATATTTGTGCTTATCCATGTAGGTTGTGAGTTGGGCATGGTACACATTGGTATTTTCAGTTTCCATTGTAACTTTTCACCCCAACATCACTATGCACTTTATTACTCATAATTGCTAATTTGTTACAAAGTCTTCTTTGTGAAAATATTTTATTAGGCATTTATATCTTTTTGTATTGCTTCCAATTATCATCGAGTTTAAAGTGGTCACTTAGAGCCAACATCTCAACTCTGGAATAGAAAAGAAGAATGTCTGCATTGATAATTATGGTAACAAAGTATTGAGATCTGCTTGAAAAAATAAAGATCTATTTGATACTTTATTTCTGGAAGGCATTGTTTGAATGCTTAAATTATAAAAACTGTTTATTTTTGTTGTTTTCAGGTAATCTTCCAGAGGTATCCATAGCCTAAAAAAGAGTATCAGTCATTTTCACTGATTTACAATGATAGATCACTAGATTTGGTATGACATCTTTTCGCTAAAGGCAACATTTTCCCATTTGTTGGAAATAGTTTCGAGGTTCTTTCCCATGGGAAAAATGTTTTTATTGAAGAAATCCCATTTGCAGCCATGAATTTTGGTGGTGTTGATCCTAATCACTTCAAGGGTAAACATCAATATGCTCCTATTACTCGAAAGGGTTACTAGAAGGTATGTAATAGAATCATGTTAGTTTTCCAAGTTTAAGATTAACTGTATTTAAGGATAAACACATGCATACCATGTTCTTTGTATGAGTCATAGTTACTAGTAGGTATGTCATGGGATTAATATACTCTAATAAATCGATTTTTCTATTTCCTTCAGTTTGACATGGGAGACTTCCTCATTGATGATCAATCAACAAGTCAACATATAGTCCATCTTATTCAATTGGGCATATGATTGCTTCTGAAGGAATCTTATGAAAATATTGATGGCATTTTATGAACATTTAGTTGCAGGTTTATGTGCTGGAGGTTGTGTTTCTATTGCAGATTCTGGAACTTCTTTTCTAGCTGGTCCATCGGTAAAGCTTGCATACCTTTGATCTTTTGTAAATTTCTTGTATAAGTTAGTGGTGTTTTCTAGGTCTATGTACGATATGTTATTGCACAGGGGTGTGGCACATTTGATTCTTGTATGCTATTGCACTATGTGATCATTGTACTATTGTAATGTGTGATTTCCATGCATGATGCATATTTAAAAGTATATGCATCTACCATTCTAGGTGAAAAATTTTATTTCCATGTACGTTCTTAAAAAACATCCCTTCCAGCTTACCAAAAAACTCAGTAATATGATGTAGAATCCAACTGGCTCATTTTGAGGGAAGTTTTTCTTCACAAAGAAAAGTATGCAAACCATATTCCCAATGAGATAACCAATGTAATCCCATGGAAATGGATATTAGAAAATCAAAAAGCAATACTTGAAAAGTTGTGTATGCCTATTTAACTTGAAGGATAAATGGAGTAATATGAATAAGAGTAATTAATGAAGCATGTACATACATGGATGAATTAATTATGTCTATCGTGTTCCCAATATTCCTCTTTGGAGGAAAACTGCTTGGAATCTCATGTGTAATCTCAACATATCCTTCTAGCATTCTACTCAATTATACTAATACTTCCTTCATAGTGTCACATTTTTCAACATTATTGGACTTTATGCCATCTAAGACTCTTATTTTCACCATTTCATAACACTCCTTGGTATCCTTTATTGCATTTATGAAGTTCTTTGTAAATAAAAAAAACTTCTCTATGGCCCTTATCTTTAATTGACAACTAAATTATTTTTCTATCCTTTATAATGTCCTGAGTTCTTCTCAAGTGATTTATATCTCCATTGGGCATCCACAAACTACTTATATTTTACATTTTAGTCCTTCGGTTGACTTGGACTTGAGCATGCATTTTATTTATATGTTTGACAAAATGATTCTATATCATCACTCATTTGGACATGTTGAGTGAAAATCTATCATATCTAAAACACTAATTAGATTATTTTGATTCATAAAATTCAATGATCACCTGCAGAGTGTGTGCTCTAGAATGAAAAAGATATATAGAAGCATACCATATTGATATGTCGTAAGAGTTGTCAGGTAAAGAACTGTAAATGAAAATAGATTATCAACATTGTCTGTCAGGAGAGTTGTATCACATCTGCTTATCTGTGTTTGAAGTTTCAACCACACTATATCCACTTATGCTAATGTTTCTATCTACACGAATAATAGGTGTTTGGTATTGTTGCAAGTCTCGACTAGGTTGAATCTCCAAAGCTTCATATATGCAAGGCAATTTTCTATGACATTCTATTATCACTTCGGATGTTTTGTAAGCAAGTAAAGACGTACTTGTGGTTTAAGTGAATTTGTGAGCTCAACAAGTTGACAATAATCAATATTTGTTTTGCATGAGAGAACAACTTGAGGCCACATTCAGAAGTAATAATGAAACAGTGATTCATCATCCCTCTATTCTATGTTGAACAAACGTTTCATGCCAATATCATAGGTCTAGCTATGTCAAAGTGTCCAACAAAGGCATCTATGATTTGTTGGAAGTGACTAATAGATTCAGTGCTAGGTGGTGAAACCATCTAAGAGCTTCATCCCTGAATGAATCAGGGGAAGTTTGGTAATATTGACGCAAACATTGGATATGCCCAGACAGGTAATGGGGCTTATAGTCTTGTTTTGTTTGATTGAATTCATAAGTTTCCACTTTCAAAGAATGGATCGCATCCCTTTCTGAGCTAATATTTTATATTTTGTATTCAACATGTCTAGGTTGGGATACTGATCAATTTCTCACAGATATTAGTGAAGCAACTTTGATCATATTGACTGTTAGAATGTAAGCCTTTACTTTATTTTTATTCAGACAAATCTCTAATTGATTTCATGTTTATGAATGTCATAAAAATTGTTAAATCCAACTTACACAATGTCTTTACCTTTTATTCAGGGTGGGCTTGCACCTGGTGGTTTCATCTTTTATGCAAAACTATAAGTACTCTGGAAGTCGTCAACTTATACATTCCTCATTATGACCAACCACAAAATATTCATGCGTTCAAGACATTCAAATGTTACCAATGTTACTACATGTTTAAGTGAACTACACTACACCGCTTCCTGAATGGAAACCTATCAAATTTTTTTTTGTTAAATCTACCACCAGGCGTCGCTTTTCCGATGGTGTTCTGACGCTTTTGTTAAAGATCTAACACCTTCAGTCAATGGTCAACCGATGATTTTTATTGAACCTCCGACACCTTGCCCGTCAAATATTCGACGCTTTCCGAAAAAACACCGACAGTGTTTCCATGACTCTGACACTTCAGCCCATCAGAAGGCCGACCCTTCAAGTGTCAGTAGACGTCGGATATTCGATGGTTTGTGCAAGTTGTTAGTTACACTTTGAAACATATAACTGTCGAATATGAGACACCATGGTTGCGTCAGATCTTCGATCGACTTTGGTATCACGTCGAATATCCAACATTATGCCATCGATGGCAAAAAAAAGTGCATGTGTCGAAGATGCGACAGAGAAGTGTTGAATTTTAGGCATGCAAGGTGTCATATTTTGGGTTGAGTTTTTGTTATGTTTCCTCATCATTAATCATAATACTAAACTCATTGAAATCACAGTGAATGATACCATGTTCTCCCAATCGAACAAAGTGTGGAAGAGAGTTGTTGACATTTGACTAATCTCCATATCCATTCCTGCTGAAAAAATGTCTAGAATCTTGCGGCATGCTTCTCCTTCTGTTTGCATTGTTGAATGACTATGAAGCCTGCTGCCAGATTTGTAAATTTCATCTGCTAAATAAGGCACAATAGGAAATATTCAAGGTTTAGGGTAGATAACTTGTCTCTAGTTCACATCTATGTGAATACCACTTCTTTGTCTAACTCTTAAATTCCTTTCTACAAGACATTCTAGACCATTAACTCTAGCAAGCCCTTGCATGCCACACTTTGAGAAGGATCCATGCTTTAATATCATATAATTAATAGCAAAGTTCCGATTGCAAGACTTCTCAAAGAAGCACCATTCATAGCATCAACACAACCATTTCTTAGATTTGGCTGCATGAGAGACATCTAGGAGGAACACTCCAGACTCAAACCTATATAGAACCATACAACATGAGAACTATTTTAGTACCACACTATCACTGGCTATTCATCATCCTTATCTGCAACTTTGACAAGCCTCTCCATCAATTGTTGGTGAGTCTTGAGTTCGATACCCCTAACATCAATATGATCATGATCGATAACACCTTTGTCATGTCCGTTTGCAAGAATCACATTTCCTAACCGGTCATAAGTTGGGAGCTTTTCAATGTTCACCCATTTGAGCGCTTCCAACTATTGCAACATGAATTCCCTCAAATCCACTGAAAGTAAAATTTGGGCATGTCTAAACATGATCAAGATAGTGGAACAAAGGCGACAGAGCATTATCTGATGCCAAGGAAGTTGAACGCCCTAACATTTCTAAATTGGAAGTGCCATCATTTAAACTTTGTGGGTAGCTATTTAGTTCTTTAAGAAGTTCATCCTTTGTACTGTTATAGGAGGTAATCACCAGTAAACTACCAAGAACCACGAGCTTTGAAATAGAACCCCATCAATCCGGTAGAAACATTGAGAGAAGGAATGATTCCCATTGTGAGGTTCAATTTAATTACAATTATACAAAACATAATATCCATTGTCCAAAACCCCTTCTCCCAATTTATCAATAGCCTTAGATAAAGCTCGATAATAAAGCAGGGATGGTGTTGGTTCTTATTCTTGTACATGAGTCTCTAAAACATTTACATTCTCAGACCGGAGTTGAAGGAGTTGGACCTTCGGTCTCTTTCTAACTGTTTCTCTTCGGGAGACATTTTTCTCAGCAATTCTTTACTAAAACTCTCTTTGATCTCTACGCAAGTTCTAAAAATGGTCATCACTGTTTGCATCGAACTGATAGGGTACAAAGCATCGAGTTCAAAATGATCTTTGAATATGGAGCTCTTCCAAGTGTAACTCAGAGCCAACTATCGTCTTGTAAGCTGGAACAAACTGCAAAGAATGAACAACTTCATTATTATTTGATAACCTTGCACATAACCCTAACCTTGGCAAGATGGAATCCCGCATGTACATGAATAATGAGATGTGCTACCAGCTTGTGTTAAAACATAGGATATAAAATATTAAACCCTAAAATTGCATGAAAAGACATTTATTAATCTACAGGAGCTTAAGTCTTAAACTAAGATATTTGTAAATGAAAAAGTATATTTTAAAATGAAATCAAAGCATCCCAAACATAGGAAAATAAGAAAATCAAAAAGGGATAAAAATGTATAAGGTAGAAAGATAGGCCTAGGGAAAATAGTTGACAGACCTAGGACTAACACTGGCTCCATCTGGGGATGGAATTTCCCTATGATTTTCCAAGAAATGTAAACAAAGTGCCCTTTATTTCTGTCAGCTAATACTGATACATTGGACTATGGAGTCATTTACCAAACCTCAACAACTTTTTCAAAATCTAAACACACCTTTGAAATGACAAAATACTGCTGCAAGCCAACAAAGTGAAAAGAATCTATATGCTCATGTGGAGAGCTTATTCTTCCTCCTACTCCTACTCCTAATCGGTAGAAATAAGCTAATAATGTGTAATCATACTTCCAGTGAAGCCATGATAGAATCCAACCGATTGTAACAACTTCTTGCAGGTGGATATAAATCAAAGAAGAATTTAACATCTGAAGCAGAAATTAATTTGCAAATCATATTCTACTTTGATTTCAAATTCTAGAAGGCTGAAACTTTTTGAAAACCGTGATTCCATGTAAATGGCCACTGGATCTGGAAAAATATGACAAATTTTTAGCTAATATAGAAGACCATACGGCTGATCTACAATTTATGATTCATTCATGAACCCATAATCCTCTTGAAATAACCCATGGATATCACTTGTTTTGTTACAATCAAAGACAACCTCAAATTCTTGAACGATGAGATTTGGGTTCTACTGTAATGTTTCTTCATGCATATGATTGGTATAAATATATGTAACTTCATTCTATACTTGTAAATAATATCCTTGACTGAGATTTGAAAAAATATGTTCCCTAAGCTTATCGTAAGTAAAAAATGGGAACTAATTTCCTTATCAACATTAAGATGCCGAGGAGCAACAACTCCCTCTTCATAAAAATGATCATAAGGAAATGGTAAAGCAGTGTTTGAAACACACTGATTATGATCAGCTAAGAAGATGTAATTATCTAAGAAATCATCGGTTACTGTATACTCAACATGGTTTGAAAACTGATCATAAACTTGATATGAATACCTATACATAGAATAATATGAAAATGATAAAGAGATATGATCCAACTCTGAAATATACTTACATCCTTGTTGTTGTTCCATATTTGATCCATACTTATTGTCTTCATGCTCAAATATGAAGCATACTAACAATATTCCTACTCCTTTGTATGCATATATTTAAATTAAACTGGATCTTGAATCCTTATGGAAGCATGGATGTTCTCCTCTACTCCTTTTGCATCTTCAAACAACTGTCTTAAAGATGATGATTTCCTTTCTAATAGGAAAAGAACAAGATTTGAATACTGAGCCATAACATAATATACAATGGCAGAAATCTCAATGGGCCTAATCTCCAAGGGCATACTATGATAAACATTGTAAAACCTTCTGTTGAAGACAACCAAAGCTTCTTCCTTTCCTCTCTTCAAAGTGAAAAAATCAGTGAGGTACTGATCACAAGACATGTGCTCTCCCCAATACCTTGAAAAAGCATCATATAACTAGACCTATGAACCAATAGAATCAACTTCTAAATTTTAAAACCAGAACCCAGCATCTCCAACTAAGGATTTAGAAAATATCCTCATGACGATATCCTCGTGTACAATCTCAAAATTATCAATGAAATTGTGAAAAACTTCCAAGTGCTTTTCTGCTGTGTCATGGTCTTCTCTAGTAAACAGAGGTAGATATTCAACAAAGTTGGGAAGATAAGGATGCAAGTAAGATGGAATTCTGAGAGGTTTAAACATTTTTTGTATAATTTTAGATTAAAATTCAGTGGGATGAAAGTGAGTTTCAACAGACTGATTACAAAAATATGCAGTGATGATAATAGGTGATAATATCTGAAAAGGAGATAACTCAGTTTTATCATCCTCATGGTTACAAGGCTGATAAGATTCAAGAAGGACTTGAATACATACATCAGCCTTCTGAATAGGCTGAGGTGAGAATATATGGTCAACATCTATAACACAGGAAGAATGCAAATATTTTTCTTTCAATGAGGGACATACAAATGACTATTGATGATCATTAGAATAAACAAAGCAAAGGATAACCCTCTTTATATGTAAATGGAAATACATGAATGAACTGATGAAGAAATGAAAAATCTCATAGAGAAAGATAATGAGTTGATACCTGGTTTTTCCCTTCAAATTTTTCATCTTTCTTTTCTTTCAATGGGTTCCTTCCTCCAGTGGAGCCTTCTAATCATGGAGCCTCCCGGTGAAAAAATTGTAGTCTAAAGAATGTAACTGACCCTTGTTGACCATCAAATACTAGATATAATCATTGTTGAACCAAGGAAGAACGTGTATGCTTCTTCCCCAGTATGGTCGGCAAAAGAATGTTTATCCTAAAGTCTTCTAACTAGACTACAGGGTAGTAGTGTTTAGGCACCTTAGAAACAAAGACTATTTTTGTGGTTGTATGGATAGCAATATAAAATTCAAGAGTATAAAAATAGGTACAGAGAAACAAATATCTGAAAACATTATATAATACATACATAAGGACAAGATTTTACAGAAGGAATGTTGTACAGCTTTTCAAAATCCAGGAAATAGGTTCAAATCATATAGACACAAAGAATAAACAAACATTTCATCCACTGCATCATATGTAAAAGTATAGGTGCTCAAAAATACATTTAAAACATCATTAAGCAGTAATATGCACTTGTCAACACATGCATCTATATAGAAGACATCCATATAAATAAACATGCAGACAAGGGTTCAAACATAACCACAGAATATCAACACAATATATAGTTTAAACCTAGCTCCAAATAGATAATAAGCCATTCATTTAGTAAAAAAGTTCTTACATAGATATAGTATTGCAGAACTGTACCAACTTCCAGCATGTATAGACCCTCATGTCTCCCCCTCTCCTATCTATCCTCTTTTCTTTTTATAATTACAAAATATGAAAATGAAGTGGTTTGAAATCCAGTTTCTTAGGATTCAAATCTATTCAGTAATTATATATAAAAAATGAGTCTTTTAAAGTATACCAACTAATTAATAAGAATAGGTCTTCACACTTATCAACAAAAATGTGTTATGGAAGTTTTTTGGACAGCTGTAACTATATGTGGCGATCAGAATTGTTTAGCTTCCTCTGCAAAAATAGTCATTCCCTCCAGTGCTTGTGACCTCTTGAGAAGAAGAACCTGCTCTACTTCCATGAACTGAACTTTCTTTAATAACTCTTCATTTTGCTTGTTTAGATCTTCAATCTGATTGGTTAACTCTTTGATATCTGAACTTGTGCCATTATTATTATTTTCCTTTCCAAAAACAAAATTTTCTAAATCATCATGATTCTATTTTGTGAACCCACTTGCTACAAGTTCCTTATCTAGGGAACCGACTAATTTAGCAATTGCTTCAAAGCATGGCCTTCTATCATTATCTGAATCTGATTCTTTTGACTGGTCTTCCCCTCAGCTGTAGAAAAGCCAAACCTATTTTCAAATAACTTGAATATATGGTCTACATCTTGATCAAAATGCATTTGTGCATTACGATGAGAGACAGAAACCATTTGTCAAAAGTCAATAATTGTGACCATTTCCTCATCATCACTCATAATATTGAACTCATTGAAATCACAGTGAATGAGACCATGCTTTTCCAATCAGACAAAGTGTGGAAGAGAGTTGTTGACATTTGACTAATCTCCATATCCACTCCTGCTGAAAAAATGTCTAGAATATCATGGTATGCTTCTCCTTCTATTTGCATTGTTGAATGACTATGAAACCTACGACCAGATTTGTAAATTTCATCTACTAAAGAAGGCACAGTGGGAAATATCTGAGATTCACGACAGATAAATTGTCTCTGGTGCACATCTCCGTGGATACCACTTCTTTGTCTAACTCTCACATTCCTTTCTACAAGACATTATAAACCATTAACTATAGTAATCCCTTGCATCCCACCAAATATTCTTGCACATGCTTTCATATTTATAGAAAATTTTGTGTTTTGGTCGATCTCATTGGATCCAATAATTGCAGAGTACACTTGTAGAAGGATCCATGATTCAATATCATATAATTAATATAAAAGTTCCAATTGTGAGACTTCTAAAAGAAACACCATTTATAGCATCAAAACAACCATTTCTTGGATTTGGCTACATGAGAGACATCTGGGCAAAACACTCCAGACTCAACCCTATATAGAACCAAGATACAACGTGAAAACTATTTTAGTACCACACTATCGTCGGCTATTCATTATCCTCGTCTACAACTTTGACAAGTCTCTTCATCAACTATTGGTAGGTCTCGAGTATGATACCCCTTACGTCAATCTAATCATGATTGATAAAACCTTTGTCATGTCCATTTTCAAGAATTGCAGTTCTTAACCGGTCGTAAGTTGGGATATTTTCAATGGCCTCCCATTTGAGTGCTTCCAACTATTGCAACATGACTTCCCTCAACTCCACTGAAACTAAAAGTTGGGTATGTCCGAACATGATCAAGATGGTGGAACAAAGGCAGTAGAGCATTATCTCATGCCAAGGAAGTTGAACGCCCCAACATTTTTGAATTGGAAGTACCATCAATTAAACTTTCTTGGTATCTATTCAGTTCTTCAAGAATTTCATCCTTTGTACTGTTACAGGAGGTAATCACCAGTAAACTACCAGGAACCATGATATTTGAAACAGAACCCCATCAATCTGGTAGAAACATTGAGAGAAGGAATGATTCCCATTGTGAGGTTCAATTTCATTACATTTATACAAAACAAAATATCCATTTTCTAGAACCCCTTCTCCCAATTTCTCAACAACCTTAGACAGAGCTCGATAATAAAGCAACAACGGTGTTCGTTCTTATCCTTGTACATAAGTCTCTAAAACATTTACATTCTCAGACCGGAGTTGAAGGAGTTGGGAATTCAATCGCTTTCTAACTGTTTGTCTTTGGGAGACATTTTTCTCATCAATTCTTTACTAAAACCCTCTTTGATCTCTACTTATTTTGAAAATGGTCATCAATGTTTGCATCGAACTGATAGGGTACAGAGCATTGAGTTCGAAATGATCTTTGAATATGGAGCTCTTCCACGTGTAACTCAGAGCCAACTGTCAGCTTGTAAGCTGGAACAAACCCCAAATATTGAACAACTTCATTATTATTTGATAAACCTGCACATAACCCTAACCTTGGCAAGCTGGAAGCCTGCATGTACATGAATAATGAGATGTGCTACCAGCTTGTGTTAAAACATAGGATATAAAACGTTAAACCCTAACATTGCATGAAAAGACATTTATTAATCTACAGGATCTTAAGTCTTAAACTAAGATATTTGTAAATGCAAAAAGATATTTTAAAATGAAATCAAATCAGCCCAAACATAGGAAAATAAGAAAATAAAAAAGGGATAAAAATGTCTAAGGTAGAAATATAGGCATAGGGAAAATAGTTGACAGACCTAGGACTAAAAGTATCAATCATACTCCAAACATGGGAAAGAGGCTTGCACTCTTCATCATACCATTCCTGTAATTATATTGATGGAAAGACGTTAGTATGTTGCTCAAGATCCATGCTTCAAAATGATGACAACACAATTCTAATGGTTATTTCAAATGCCACGTTGATTTGAAATTATGCTCCCAAATACCCAAAAATGAAAGTAAAGGCCAGGACTGAGAAAAAATCGCATGGACTATTTGAAACCTCCCTTAATTTCAAGAAAACAACCTCATGGGGACTCAAGTTTTACTGAGTTATTTGACTTGTTAGTGGTCCATAATGGAAGGGGTGTGTAGAGGGTTCACCTTTTCAAACGGGGAGGTAAAATAAACTATTTCAGTATAGCTCCACATAAGTACTTGACTCGCAAAACCAATTAATAGAATGCCAATAACTAGTTCACTTATGTATTTTTTTGTTTTAGTTATTGCACTACTCTTCAGTTTTGTTTCTCGAGCTCGTTATTGCTGCCATCTTTATTGATTATTGTGTTTTTCAATAAGTTTTGATTGGCTAATGAATTTTGGATTTCTATTCTCTTAACTCAATCATTCTTTTCTAGAGGGTGTCATACTCATTTAAACTGCAACTAAGGAATATTAGTTTTTAGAGTAAATGATGTTAAAAAGGGCATGCCAAATTTTCTCTGAATTATCCTATCTTTCAACTAATCCTTATCACCATGACTGGCATTGCCAGGATTCTTGAAATAGTATTACACTCTGGTGGTCACAATGGAATTCCCTTATAATGATAACTTAATACTCTAGTAATGGATCTCATCTTTGAGATTAATCTAATATTTTGTCACATTTATATTCCCAGATAAGGGGGTATGTGAATCAAGGAAGAAATTGTACCAAATAGTATCCAGATAAATCTAATGTCAATCATCTCAACCTTCCCACTAACCCACCCACTTTACACTAGGTTCCATTTTCAAAATGGGGAGGAAGAACCTAGAGTTTCCAGAGGATTTACTTCAAAGGAAAAAATATGGGATGTCAGGGTGAATTTAACAAAATGACAATGAGTGATATAAACGACTATTTTAGACAAAATGACAATGAGGCTGATTCATGATCCTTTAGACCTGACCTTAAAAGTAGTAGTAAGTTGTATTTTGGATGACACTCTTTATAAAGTCTACAGTGACAAGAAATTATGGAGAAGGGAAATGACAGTATGTCAGTTTACATTTCAGGATTTCGATGCAACTTGCATGTGAGAGTGGGAAGGTGTACAGGGCTTTTTTTCATGATCAATTTGGAGACCTATCCATATATTACTAGATGGAATGTTGGAAAATATAGTACTACATCAGAAGATAATCAACTACATCGTGATTTTCCTCATGACCATCAACTGTATGATGGACCCACAACAGAGAAATTGAAGTATTGTCATCACTTCTTGGAGCAGAGAAGAGAGAGATTGGAACATGTGTATTTGTCCCAGTAAATAGTTAAGGTCAGTCCACATCTGAAGGAACTTTCTAAGCCTTATTCTCGGCATGGATAACAATCACTTATAGAACTAAAGAGAACTCCAAAAGTGGATAGAGGTGATATGTGACAAGCAATTCAGTTTTGTTCAATATTCCAATATTCTTATAATTAAGAGAGGCAAAGAACCGAAAAGGACCATTCCTGTTCATCGAGAATATCATTTTTCTCATTTTTCGTCGTAGACAAGTAAATCATATTGATCTTCTTCTTTTACCTCATCGAAGAAATAGAAGAGCATTGATTCTCCAAACATTGTAGAAGCTGTGGAATAGTTTGCAAGGAATATTGTAAATATTTGTGGTATTCGTCAATCACTCAAGATCAAGAACTTATGATCAGATTTGTTTATTAAGCAATGATGTACTGGGGGAGGTATTTTAGTGGTTGATACATGTCAATCTCGGTAACTTACTCACCATGGTTATGGTGGATATGATAGAAATTTATAAAGAAACAAAGTTCACTAAAAAGGGATAGATATAAAGCAGAGACTAGTGATTATCAAGGCAAAGGTCTAATCTATATTCGTAATAATAATCCATACTATCATATAAAACATATATCTCATCCATATGGGATTGGGCCATTAGTGGAAGCTAAAGACAAAGGAAAGTTTCTCACTAGGAGAGATCGCCAACACTCTGAGAAAAAATATTAGACAACAAAACTAGGGAGTGGAGTTACTAAAGTGAAAACATAACCACTTTTTGCATTTCTTGAAATACCCACGAGAGACTCATGTTATGGGTGCAAGTGAAATAAATTCATGGTTTTTGAACCGAATACCGCTAGGACCAATGCACAAATTTCTTTGACAACCCAAGACAAACTCAAGTCGAATCCCGAGCAACATAACTTGAGACTAATAAATAAAGGAGGGGTAATCTCACCTCTCCCATCACGTTAATTTACAAATACAATTTTAAGAGCATCATCTTGGAGGTGAATCGGGTCATCTTGGAGGGGAATGTCATATTGAAGAACCAAAATGACAAAATTTTATAGTACTAGAGTGTGAGGTGTTTGGTTCTATGATTTTCGATCCCAAAATGACATATGAGGGATCACTAAAAAAACGTACACGAGCTAACTTTTATTTGCTGCAATGTTAGGCATTTTCCCACTACAATTTTGCAGCTTTCCATTTCAAAGTAAGTTAAATATTGAATGGTGACGAAGGGCCCTTCCCTACTTTCATACTGCTTTGCATTCCTCCCATGCACTACTCATGGTGACTCATAAGGTTGTCGGTGTTGGGTCAGCCACTTGTTCTATGATTGTAATCAAAAGAAAGAACTGGATCGGTAGTAAGAGTATTCTTTTTGGTTGCGATGCAAACATACTAGTCTTCTGCGTTACCTGGGAAGCATAGTGTTATGGATGTACATAGAATGTCTTTCAGGAGTTGAACGGGATAGGATAGAGAGAGTACATATCCTTGTTACATAGTATTATCCGTTAAAGAAAAATTGTCTCTCATGATGCACAAAATTATTTGACAACCCAATACAAACTCAAGGCGAAGCCCGAGCAACATATTTCCAAAAACCCTAACAGGCTGCAAGCATGCGAGACAGGAAAGCAGGCCCGACAAAGATATCATTGTATAATAAAGAAGGCCTCATAACGCTATCTACTGAATCCTTGGGTAATGAGCATATCCAAAACAATGGCATTCACAAAATCATCATCAGTGAAGTGCATGATTACACAGACAAACCAAGGAAAATCAGTCTCAACCAGGTGCATACTCATATGAATAATATATGGAAAGCACAAGCATGCATTAAATATATAATTCACAGACATACCAAGATATCTGTACCTTCTCTAGATCCACTGTGTCGGATTGAAATTGTTTAGGGTTTGAAAATTGATAACGTAGAGCAACTCTCCTGATCGCGAGCATCGAATTGAAATGGGGTATTAGATCATGCTCTCCTCCATCTCTCTTCCTATGGTTTCATAGAGTTGCAGAGCTCCTCCAGTGTCGAATTGAAAGTGAAAAGGGGGGTGTTGAATTGAAAGTGAAATGGGGAATGTTAAGTGATTTTTTTGTATTATAGTTTGTTTGTTTTTTTAATTGTTTTTTGTTTAAAATTGTTTTTTCTTATTTTTTTATTATATAATATTTTATTTTTCTATTGTTTTATATTAAGTTTTTTATTATATATTAGCTTATATTAAGTTTTTTTATTATGCATTGATATAGAGAGGTGGCACTTGGCACACTACATTGAGAAACAATGAGTTAGAAAAACATTTAATAGTGAGGGATTTTTAAGCTTCAATTTTGAAATATGTTGTCACTATGTCAGTCAACATAGCAAAATCAAATAGCAGGAAGCTTGAATAACATGTAGTTTGTATCCCTACAGGTATAGCCAGAATAACATGTAGTTTGTATCCCTACAGGTATAGCCAAGGCCATCATACTCCTACTATAATATAATAAAATTTAATTTTCTAAATTCAACAAAAAACAGTCATTTCACATAAGCTCCGTCACAGTAAAAGGATTAGATACAGTTGTTGCCAGTCACGTGACAAAAATAGCAAAGGAATTCATGAGAATTTATACGTTTAAATGAAAGATATGGGCAGCTGAAAAGTTTCACCAATGTATCAGAAGCAAGTGTATCCACATTTTCCATGATTTGGAGAACATAAAATGCACTCACAACAAATATCACAAAATTGACATTCCTTACTTTACTGAGATTATCAGGTCTGGCACATGCCCTTTGCTTCATAAACATCCTTAAAGTGTTGTCATCAAATGACCTGACCATAATACAATTTAGAACTAATATGCATTAGACTAAAAATAAGAGTACAAAAACATACCGAATATAAGTACTTTGTAAATAATAAATCTAACCTTAAAACCATTTCTCCATGTTGTATACCATTAAACATCCACTTTTTCAAGATAGGAAAATCCTCGGCAACATTTCTAACAAGCCTCTACTATAAAAAAAGTAAAATTATTTTGAAGTTCCAGGAACCATGTATTCCTGGTGAAAGAGGCTCCCACTTTCAGCAAATGAATTGTCTGAAAAAGAAAAGGCACCCACTCATTTCAATTTTAGCCAAATGATCCCTGTGTAAATAGAGACCTAAATAAAAGTTCTATGAATAAGAAGCAAAATTAAATAACACATAGTCCAAGCTAAAGCAAATCCACTGAACCATTTTTTTGGAAAGACAACTGAGAGCATATTACCATTGAAGTGAAAAAAAATATTAAAATGTAAATATTATCAATTCTGATAAACTCGCAATGCTATCAACAAATGGAAGAAGACAGTGATTAAAGAAGTAGAATTTACAAAAAACTTGAGCTCTGTCCAATCTTTCGTTTTCACAGTTGAGCTATCATAGTATATTATTAATGAGAGTGCTTTTCCCAACTCCTTTAGGCCCTAGGAAAAGCATTGTAATAGTTGGAATTTCGTAATGATTTATGTTTACACCACCAGTCTCAATAAGCCAAGCGCTAGGTCTGTATCTGCAAGTTCATGAGATGCAAAGAACAAATATATCTAGTCAACAATTGTGTTACAAAGAAAAACTATAAAACCATAAATAAAGGACCTAATATTATCAGGCCACAAATCATGCTCTCCATTGTTTTAGACTTCTAAGTAGATTTGATGACTTCATCAACAATTCAAGCAAGGAAAGATAACAGGGAGCACAAAATGCTCCAAATTGACCAAGTCTAATGAAAATGTCAGTTCATAAAAACCTTAAGACCCTTTCCTTTTCATCTTGAATTTTTTCATAACGCATTCTTCAGATGGCATTCTTCTGAGTGATCTTCCGACACATCTCTGCTCTCCGGTGCTCCTCTCTTGAATGGCCTTTGAATCCACAGGGAAATAGCAGTTCGTTCATGTCTTGCGATGCAGATGTATTTTCATAGTGATTTTCAAATTCTTGCTTCTCTGTTGTGCTTGATTTCCTGCTAAATTTATCAGACCTAGGATAGGCAACAAGGTAAATTCAGTCTCAATGACAAACCCAAGAAAAACATATTTTTGAATGAAGCTTAATGCTCTATATTTAGGAATGTTAAAAATCCCTTTTTTCTATTTAAGAGGTCATAACAAAGGTGGAATATTTATATTATGTTCAGGCACTCTCCCACGCTTATGTCTAGATCCTTCTAAATTTTAACTTTATAAAATAAATAGAAAAACAAATAATCTACAATAATGATCTGCTAGAAAATTCATATTTGAGTTCCTTACTTTGAAAAATTACTTGTCTTTGTACTTCCCTTCAAAATCCAATTCAGAACTACCATCTACAGCCTTTAACTTCATTACCCAATTGTCTTTGGATAATGTGTGAATTGAAGCTTGACAGGAATTTGGGCAACTTTCTCCTGTGGCAATAATATTCTGAATTTCCAATTCCCCACTAACTTGTATTTTATTTAACTGTCTTCTAGCTGGAATGCTCGGGAGGTTTGCAGTTTTTGGGTATCTTTCATCAATGATAATTTCACTTTGAACTTCCAATTTTCCCCTAACTTGCACCTTATTGACTTTTCCACTAACTGGCATGAAGAAGAGGGCCTTTGGGTCTTTCTAGTAGCTTTCATCAATTTCACGGTTTTCATCAATTTTATTCTGAACTTCCAACACACCACTAACTTGAACCCTTAACAAACTAATCCATGGAAGTGAAGAACCCATTTCAAAATCCATATCTACTGATTTGATCCCAGTCTGATTGTGCTCTTCAGCAGAGCATGATAGCTCTTCAATTTAAAAGACAGTAGTATAATTTTAGAATTCAATCCCAATCAGAAAAATAATGTCAAAAATTCAAAAATTACATGAAGATAATTACAGGTTTTACCATCAACACGCTAATGCTGTTACAATTAAATTATGTGAAAAAGTGTGGAGGACAAATGAAAAAAATGCAATGGCAACAAGCTCAATATCCCAAATAGAAACTCAATTCTACCTTTCACCAACAAACTTTTCTCATTGAATTTATAATTTATGGCACCTTCTAACTTATCCAAATCAATACCCATAATAGTTTTGGGAACCTTCCAGCCACGCCTAACCAAATCCCCTTCTTTAGGGTAGAATTTTTTCATAATTCCTATCCAATTCATAAGATGGACAACTGCATTCTTCCCCCTTCAACATAATAAACTCCAATCAAATATTCAATGGCATCTACTAATATCTTGCTTCATAGAACCCTGTAACAACTAGAATCACCCTAAATCTCTCCATCCTCCATGGGATCATTCTCAAACTCTTCAAGATGAACATTGTTATGTGTACCGGTTTAATTCCATGGGATTTGTTCCACATCATCCATAACATCTGCATTCATGAAGTATGAGACGCCCCACAACCTCAGTCCTTTCATTATTGGAAAAACTACGGTACATAACTAAGAGACATTATTGGATTTCCTAGTAAATACCCAAATGGAAAATTTCAATTGAAATCATGGTTCTCTCCTCTAACCAAAAAGACTCCCAAGAAAAAACCTAGTTACAGTCCAAACAAAGAAGTCTGTTCCATTAGCCCTAACACAATGGACGACTTGGATATTACCATTGAAGGCTTAAACCAAAAACTAATACAGGGTAGCTTAAGAAGAGACGTTGCACTAATAGAGGTTAGCCAATTAAGGTCATCTATGGAAGTAATGGAGAAACAAATGAAGAAGTTGGAATTGTATTTCCAAGAGCAGACGATGTCAGTGGGGCCGAGGTTTCGATTAGAATAATTGGTGGGGTCGAGGTTTCAATTAGGAATAATTTTTCTGTGAAAACCCTAAATTTTTTCATCATTATAGCCTTCAGGGATGCATCTCATTTTCATTTTAGGTTATACCTTGCACCTTTAAATCTGATTTTTATGGCAGCTGAGGGTCTGTTTTTCTTATTGATTATTAACAGAAATTCGAGGTTAGTTTAATTCTAGATTTGCTTAAAAATTAGCCATGTTTGTAATTATTCAATCTATCTTTAACTGGGTTCCATCCACAAGACTTCCTTGATGTCAAGGGATCGATCCAATTAATACATAATAGCCTCAAATTAGGGACCATAAAGTGCATCTAGGTGTCCACAAGGTCCAAATTATCACATCCATTGTTTGTAGATGACCTCTTGTTGTTTAGAAATGGTTTTGTCGCAAAGAAGAAAGAATATGGAAAACAAAATGGAAAACCTGCATTGAACTAGGATTTTTTAAATTCTAAGAGGCATGGTCAATGGACAGGACAATATCTCAGAATGTGAGATGGAGAAGTGGTATTTTGACTAACATTTCACAGTATATGATGAATAGGAAGGACTCATATGTAGCCTCTGTCAAAGCTAATTCCACGGTGGAAACATTTATGGTGGGAAAACACAGGACCAATGTGATTGAAGTCATATAGCATATAGAGATCAGTACAACAATGGCTAGAAATATTTTTGTCATACTGACTACGGACTGCCTTACACCATATCTATAGAAGAAATCAGGCATGCAGATGCCTAGAACAAAAATTGAAGGGATGTACTACATATATAAAAACCCAATCGATGAAATTATCGATGTTATAAGTGAATTTCACAATAATATTGAATATCTAGTAGGTAATTGGCTACAATTTGACAAATTGGACACATAATTCTCTGTTTTTTTCAATAATTTGTAGCTTGAGGGGAAAGAACAAAAAACTGTCTAATTTAGCAAGAATTTGACAAATCTGTAATAGGTCTATGCATTTTTGAGTAGATTTATCAATTTTCAACAAGAATTTATGTTTTTATCTTCGTAATCTCAATTTTTGTCTATATTTCAATTACAAATTTGATTTTCAACAAAGTAGATTGAATATTTTGTGCTCCAATGACTGGCTTGTCAAACATAATGTGAGGGTATAACCATATATTTTATGGGAAGAATTATAGTACATGCAAACAATGTATGTTGGCCATTTTTAGTATAGGTCTCTGAATTAGCTTGTGTTGAGAACTTGGGGGCTGTAGGGTATTTTCCCCAACGACCTATTTGTTCATTCAAAGTAATCCAGAAGGAGCATCTAAGAAACTAAAAAAATTGCTTAAAGTATTAATATGCTATCCATGGGTGAAGAATACTAAGTTCCTTGAGAATTTCAAGTCCTTAATCAAAATAGGAGAAGTCATCCCAGGGCTTATTCTTTAAATACCAACCAATTTAATGCAAGTCAAGACTCAAAACTATATGGTTGTTAGTTGTTACCAATATGGGAGTTCTGGGAAGTCAAATGGCACCCCCAAAGGTCCCATTCTTCACAAACCGCAAACAAAAGGGGATGCTTTGGTGACTAGGATAGAGGACATATGCTCAAAGGAATAAGTCACTAAATGGTCCTCAAGAACAACTCATGCCTCAAAAAAATCACTCAACAAGTGGCTACCGCAAATCAATATGATGTACCAAAGATTAAAATCCTGGTACCACTACAAGATCTTCGCATGTCAGGACAAACCCGATGAGAATCCTCCTTTTTCAAATTTCATTATTGGTTAATGGTTTGCTTATTTGAAATTGTATGATTGACTCTAGCGCCTCAATTAATGTTATGACAATGGAAGTGATTAATGCATTAGGATTGAAAAACTTTAGACCTTCCAGAAATGTACAAACAATGGATTCTTGAGAATTGTGGGTATGTAAGGTCATCAATGAACTCGAGGTTTGGTTGCAAAAATATTCAGGGAGGGGATTGACCACGGATGTCATACACTGATCAATTTCCCCACCAATGGGGGCATTCTCTAGTCCAAAAAGTGGGCCGTATCAAACAGATGGATTGATCCTATGCAAATAGTCTGATTGCTAAGGGTTCTAAAGTCAAGTAGTTCAGAAAAAAGAAGATGTTGCACCATGTTGAAGAGTCAAAGGACTTGAGCCATATTTAGAGTTCCATAAAGATCCAGGGATCAGTGAGTGCATCACTTCCTTTGATTCCACTGATCATGAGAAAGAACTAAATTTCAATCAACTTTGATAATTATTCCTAGTCCAAATTACAAATTTTAAAGGGAACAAAAACAATCCATCCATGCAGATTTGAATCAGCCATATCCCAAGGTTGATTTAAGAAGAGTGGGATGAGGTACTACTGTTGAAGGAGGAACAACTTTTGTTCAACCAAAAGAAAATCTTCCACACTTCTTGATAATGACCCCACTTCGATTTGGTTATTCAGTATCATTCTCACTTTGATTGTTGTTTGGATATCAATTTCAATCATAATCTGGTTGAATTAAGGACCATGGAGGTATCTTAGGAAGCAGTCCATACCATTGGAAGAGTGATTAAAATAAAGAATAAAAGCTTTTTGGGGACTTATTTATGCATTGGTGATGAGTCTATTATCAAGGGAATTTTGCAATATTATGGGTAGAAGTGCACCCAAATGGGGATTGTTTACATCCTACCTTTTGTGATCGATATTAGACAACAGTAAATTGATGGAGGAGGGCTCTTACTAAGCTATTTCAGCAAATTTTCGGATTATAATTAGAAATCAGTCAACATATTTTATATTTAATTTTCAACCATTATGCTTTATTATTTCAAGCATATAGCGATATCCTTGGAAGCATTGCACCCTAATAGAGGCTATTTGCAGCCTGTTTCAATGGATATTTATAATGGAGTCTTTACAACTTGACTTGCACTTTAATATAATTTAAGTTGGTTACTATTACCATTAAATGTATTAGAAGTAGAATCACCATACCTAGCTCTGCTTCCTTCATTGCAACATTTTTTCTGCATTTAAATCATGTGCAACCTATGTCTCTGTTGGAGTTGAATTGGAAGGTTCTAACAAGCCTTGGGCTTTAGGGACCATATTTGTGTTTTTAGCTGATTTCGTATCATCAACTGATGGAGTAGCCTTTCCTTCCAATTGTCCTTCATTTGAAACATCGAATTTGACATTGATTATGTGGCCATGTTTGTGCTTCTTCAATCTATATTTAACTGGACAGATTGGATGCATGGTTCCACCCAAAATATTCCCATATATGAGGGAAAATGAGGTTTTACTGATGGACAATTGTATTGACCATGACCACGTAATATTCCAGTGGGTGCAACATGGTGAACCCATTAATATTATTTGCAGGCACCATTGATAATATCTAAGTGATCGCATTAATGGTATTCTTGAAAGTATGCCAATACTTGCATGGTGGACACTGACACATTCATATGGAAGTCCTCATCTTGGCTTGATTAGTCCAGTTTTCTGCTCACGCAATTTCAGTCCTTACATATGCATGAACTCAGAAATAGTTATTTCTTCACCAATAAACAAGTAGGTGCACATCTCTTCTCAGGTTTTCAAGCGGCATGGTCACATTTTTTGCCTGTATGCTTGTTGTCTGCATGAAATAGTTTAGCTTCACTATTCAGCGTTGGATTCAAGGTAAAATGTTACAGGTATAAGAATTTGGTTTTATTTTGTTTTGTGTTGGGTTGATTCTTAATAGGGGATATATAGTTCATTCAGCCATCCCCTTCCCTATGATCCTAGTAGCAAAGAATATTTGCTACTGTCCATTTTAAGTTTCAGCATCTGTTTATGAATATTTCATTTCTGTTTGGTGTGTTGTAACTTTGTTGGCAACTAAGAGAATATCTCCAACCAGTTTCTATTTCTGGTGTTCTATTAAGATATTCCCTCAACAGGTGGTTGATCATCCTGCGTATAAAACCTGCTTGATGATGAATAAAATCAGCATGTGTGAGATTTCTGAGTGCAAGAAATTTGTCTTTTTTTCAATTCCATGTTGTGTTTGTTTTTTTGAGAGTCATTTTTCTATTTAGGAACACAAAGGGGGTTGGGGAAGAGACCATTCATAGGTAATCTATCATTCTAGACAATTTCTCTTCATGGAAGGCTAGTCATCAAATGGAAAGAATTGCAGGTTTCATAACATCATAGTTGGTTCTCCTAGAGGGATAGTTTCAGTAGGTTCACTCTCAAATTTCAATAATAAGCATAAGCCCACTTACCCGGAAATAATTGATTAAGTGATTCATTGAACAGATTTGAAGCTGCTATGCATGGGGAATCATCCAATGTGGAAAAATCATATTTGGCACACTGACAAATTTACCATTTTCTTTGAATCGTGTTTGTTATATAATTCAATCTGAGCCAAACCAAGTATCAATATGAAATTGAACTCTAAATGGTTGGACGAAGATAATGAAGAAGTATGGTGAGTGAGGATTAATCCATTTGGACAACTTTCGATGGCTATAAACTCAGGGTTCTTGGGTGGTAGGCTTTTGTTCGAAGTCTTGGATAACAAACATAGACTAGATGAACCTAGCCCGACTGATGGTGGAATCTACTATGGAAAGAAAGAAAATATTAAAGACATATTTTTGGATTGCAAGTTCAACAGACCACAATGTTCTTATATAGGAGAGTGGGCTCATGATATTTTCTATAATCCCAGACATTGGAGAAGACAGCTCTTATGGTGAGCCTTAGCTATGTAAGAAGATGAAGTGGTGGATTTGGCATGCCCTCTGGATCACAACTCTATGCTATTTATGAAAAATTAAATGTAAATATACTTGTGAAGATTCTCAAAAGGATTTCAATAGAATGGATTTCAAATCTCGATGATTTTTTAGATGGCTCAACAACTCAAGTTTGTGAAAATGCCTTTTACTTAGAAAGAAGGTACATTACATCCTCTAGTATGGGAGCCCAATCCGATATGATTTCCTTCCTTGGTTGACAAGGAGGAAATTCAGTGTTGTGAGAGCATGTGCTTTGTACTTTATTGTTGTCTTAATATATATAAGACAAATCAATTTTGCAAAAGAAAAGATTTATTCTTGGCATTAAGTATTACTTCACCACTAATGATATGGGTAACAAATGTTTTCAAACTAAATTATTAATCGTTAACTATTATTTGGGTGAAATATAGGTGCCACCAATAAAAGACCATATATTAGCAGTGGTTATTTAAGAAAACAAGTCGTCAATCACAATGTCTACAACATCCACATTCAACAATGTCAAAAAAATCCAGACTCCAAAAACAACATGTCAGCTAGTATTGTATGAGAATATAGGATGTTTCTGAATGGGATTTATTTGAAATATTTATTTGATGCTTCAATTGGCATACTTTCGCATATCTTCAGATACATCTTATATTCTTTTGTCTATGTCTATTGAGGCTTGTATAATGTTTCAGTATGTGTCTTTTGGGTTTCAGATCCCTGGAACCCAAACACGTGAGGAAGCTTAGGAAGTAAAATGTTTGTGTCTTTTTGGTTTCGCATCGATTGCCCCTTTACTAGTAACAACTATTAATCGAGGTAAGGGTTTTTGAAACATTGTCTTATGGCTCTCCTCTATATGTAGTCTTAGATTATACACCTATGGGAAGGGAATACCATGACTGATCATTGTGCTCATATCTATGATGATTGAAAAATGCGGATTCGTGAAGAATTAAAGGCGCATTTCACACAAAAATGGCATCCAACCAAAATCTGTAGCACATTATTCCAAACTCATAAATTTGAGGTGAATTAAGTGTGGGTACTGACCAATTTTGGAGGCACTGCGTCCTTTGTGGATTCTCAACCTCCTCGACGACCTCTTTGACTTCCTCTATGTACTCCTCAACCTCCTGTTAGCACGCTGTAATTTTCTAGTGGCTGTTGTAGGAAGTCACAGGGGTAACCATTTCAACCAACTTTAGACCGTATTCTAGCCAATACAGTCAGAGCAGGATCTCTCTTGTCATAGAGGAAAGAAACACATATGCATAAAAATTTGGACAACTAGCAGAAAGCTATATTTCTGTAGGTAACAAGGCCTAGATAGATTTTAAAAATGACGAAACAAACATACAGGAAAATCATTGGGAAATGGAGTCAAATCCCAAATCAATAAAGGGTATTATAGCAAAACTGAGAAATGGAATTTCCTTTATATTATGGGGAAAAGTAAGCAGCACAGACAGTCAAATATCTTAAATGGTGGTGAAGGGAGAAGGAGAGAAAAATCCCAGTGAAGCAATAGGAACCTATATGTGGATGAATCTCTTGCACCGCCTTTAGTAGAATGAACAAAAAAGGCTAGTATCTGTAGTGGAGCATATGATATTAATTCCAAAGCATTTACCAAAACACAATAACAAATGTAGCGTCTCATACGAGGAGCACTTAACTAAGAGAGAATTCCTTGTATACTAATCTAGAGTGCATTAGCAGCAATACACAAAAATGAAAGTGATGAACAGGAAACATAGACTGAATGCAACCACCATGATGAATCTCATAAACGCAAGAGCATATTTCACATTGATACTTCCAAGAGAGTTATAGACACAAAACGAGAGCAGAATGATTTCTGAATAAAAATTCCAACCCTTTCCTCATCAATTGAGGTGTTATTTATAATGCAGTGGCTCCCAGGACCAACCCCAAAATGGAGCCCAATTTTGTTACAAAAATTGGCAATCAAATCCTGGATCATCATTTCAAATCCCAACGATTTCTTGAGGTGGCATTGTTGGGCTAGGAAAGGAGCACAGGGAAGAAGTTCACGTGTAGGAAAAAGAAGGTACGTCGCACGCATGACAGGAAGGAAGGCCGTGAAGGAAGCAAAGGGACCAACGCAAACAGAAAGGAGATGCGTGCGACGGAGGAAAGGAAAGCGTACAGGCGTATAGGTGATAATGGCCGAAAAGCGACATGTGAAGATCATGGCCATTAAAGACAGCATAAGCCTGCGGAAACGCACGTATGGAAGAATATTTGTAAGTCAGGCCAACAGTGCCTTCTGTCAGTCCATGATAGCTTGGTCTGACAGCTGATCATGACCTGTAACTGATGAGCAGTATGTATTCAACCCTACGTGGTCTGATAGAAGATATAAATAAGAAGAACCCATTTTGTATAAGGGTTGGGAATTAGTCGTTGGTGGGTTTTGGGGTGTCTTGGTCATTCATTGGTCATCCAGAGCTAAGGACACAAGTTTTGTTGTATTTTGAGTTAGAGTTAGCAGGAGAGAAGATTCATAGAGGATTCTAGTAGAATTAGGAGGCCATTGAGCCGCAGATCTTGCAGCTGTGGGTGCAGACTGCTAGGAATAGGAAGAATCTACAGCTGAGTGCACAGACAGTAAATAGAAGAGTCGATCTAAGTTGTGTGTGGATCAGTAGGAGTAGATAGAAGAATAAACCAGAGAGCATGCGAGCAAGAGGTCTGAGTCATAAAAGACATATCATAAGCTCAGTCTACAAGTCGTAGACTACAAGGTGCTATTTCTATTTCTCATGCCAAATGAAGAGCACCTTGGTGGTTTTTCCCAGATGGGTTTCCACGTTATTTTTCATGTTTAAATGGTTGATTGATGTTGTACATGTTTATCTGACTTGATTTTATTTGCTTACTTTGTGATGATGAGCTATTGTTGAATGCATGGTAACATATTGTTAACTAATGAATGATTATTTGCTAAAGAATTGTTGGAATGCACAAGTAAGTTGTGGTTAACTCCTTAAGTTAAAATATCATTCGTGAAAGGTCTATTAGTTCAAAGAATCAACTGCGTCACACCAGTTGTTCCAGTCGTTAAGGTTAAGGACCAGGTCGTGTCGTGCGTGCTAATATACAATTGTGCTCAGTCGCGCAAGAACCGTCCAAATGTCTAAGTTGCCTTCGTCGAGCACCTTGGTCATGTTCCAAGGGATTATAATCCCTCGACAACTACAGAAACATGGTTCTGGCAGTTACCCATTAGATATCTCAGGTGAGACTGCGTCTTCCTGGCAGGTGTTGTCGACGGAGTTACTCTGTCGGGTTGATATCTTGTGGTTTATTGTTGGTATTGTGGTGTTGTTGAACAATGGGTCGCGGTAGGAAGGTGATAGAAGCCAACAAATGCTTCTGTTTCTAGGACCCCTAATCATTTGAGCAAGGGAAACATTGTGGCATCCGACGAAGAAAGAGATAGAAGACTGGATGGACTCTAGAACACTAGCATTCGCGCAAGAGGAGAGCGCAGGATCACGGTTGAGCGCAGAGAATTGGGTAGATACGTATATATATTCCGATATCCACGAGGTCTTATTCACAGAAATCCCTGTTATACTGCACAAGTGGTTGACAAAATTGGCAACTAGAGAGACAAATTTCCAAAGAAGAGAATTCATTGAATGGAGTGATCAGTTGGTTCATGAGGTAACCAGCATAAGTAACTCTATCTCTAGAGTTGTTGATTTTTAAGTTGACATTATCTTGTAGGGATACATTACTAAGTTCGCAGTAGACCCTATAACCTCATATAGTGAGGCTGAAAGAAATTTTTTCCAAGGACCCCGAAGAAGGTATCTTCTATCTATCACTGCATGGATCAAGGTGCTCACCTATGAGAAGGGTATCTTGTAGTTGAGTAGTTGATTTGTGTACCCGTGAAGGAGGCTATGTCGCATATGACCTATTAATAAAATGGGAAAAGGTGAGTTGAGATGTTCCCTGGAAATACAGAACCTAAACTAGAAGTGGGATTCCTAAGGAGTGGAAGGAGATTTAGATCAGGGAAAAAAATAAAGACTGAAAGAGGGAGACAAAACCCTAGTCTGTTTAAGGAAAGTGAACACAAACTTCGGTCGCATGAAGACGAGGGGTCTTGTGATGAAGAGGAGGACTATAACCCAATTTTAGAAGGGTCAAAGGACTCTAAAGACTCTATCAAGACACCAAGGTGAGGACACAATCACACCACACTAGCAATATCACTAGAGGTGAGATCTAAAATATCATCCCCAAAGAGGACCACTAATACTGATAATGTTGGTACTGTGACTAATACACCGGAAATTATACCTCCTTTGAATCCCTTACCAGTGAACCCCGACACCAACTCAATGGCCGAGCGGATATTCGGTTACCCACATGCAATGGAAATGGAGCAAAAGATCTAGAGCAACATTGGTTCCTCTACGAAGCTATTTGGATGGTTTGTTTGGTCCATAACACAGACATAAAGAAGGCATAGATGTTTATGAATCTGAGGGGTCATTCACTATATTGGTCTATGAAGTTCTGTGTCGCACCGACCGGAACACTGCAGAAGACTCTGGATGAGATCCGAGCCACAATGATCTCTGAGTTCAAAAAATCAAAGTCTGAGTCACAGTGAATTACTGAGATCAAAGAGATAAAACAAGCACTGGAAGAATCAATATGGGACTTTGACTAGCAGTTCAAAACTTTGATGGCCAAGGTAAGCTTCCAAATGTCATATGTACAGGATAAAGAGTGGTTTATTGTTGCATTCCTACCACACATCTGAGGGCCATTAATGCAACAAAATATTGAGTCGTAGGTAGAAGCGCTAGAGTTGGAAATAAAGTTAGAATCCTCACCCATTGGTGAAGGCGCTGTAGGAATGGTATAGATTCAATCACAGTTGGGTAATATGACAATACAAATGCAGGACATCAAGAAGGGTAAGGAAGCACAAGAAGATTTATGGTGGACAAAATGCAAAATGGGTGGGCGCATTAAGGATAACTGCCTGACCTTCATGAACTATATCGTGCCAAGTGCACCAAACCCATTAAATGGCCATCGGATACCATGGTGTCGCATATTTCATTCTAGAGGGAATCGTGACAAGGAGTGTTTATATTTGAAAAAAATTGTAAGTATCCCGACAAATCTCTTTTGTAAATTTTGTAAGTCAATAGGACATGAAGAAAAAGATTGCAGATCATACCAGCTCTTGAAATAAAATACTGTCGACACCTACTTAATGAAAAATGAAGGGCTCACTCATGCTAAACTAGTGCAATCATCGTGTCATCCTGTGCAGTTCCCACCCAATCAATACCAAAATCAGTATCAATCTCAGTACACGTCTCAGTATCCATACACACAACAAAATCACTACCAGCAGAACCAATACCCACCACAAAAACCACACCAACAGGGAAGGGGTGGTGGAAAATTTAGAGGAAGAGGTGGAGGAGGAGGATTTGGTAGAGGAAGAGGCCAAGTTACATGCTATAAATGTGGACAACTGGGTCACTATGCCAGAGATTGCTTAAAACCTGCGAAGACATGTTCATACTGTAAGGGACATGACCATAATGTAGAGAAACGTCCTCAGTTGATCACAAAATGGCAAACAAGGACGATCGCAGGACCTAACCCTATGCAGAACACAAACCCAAATCCCAACATGAATGTTCAGATGATTATGGCTAACCCACAAGATCTGAATGTCGTTGTCATAACACAAGGAGGGGCTGTGACTGGAGCTGATCAAGATAAACCACAGGAACAACTACAACCGCAGGTACGACCTGCGACACAGAATAAACTATCCTTTGACGTCCAGGAACAAAAGGAATTATTCTTGGAGGTACGACCAAAGTTTGTGGAACCAGCAGAACTATCAATGTCAAAAGAAGTAAAGGAGATGCTTGAACAATTTCAATGCATATTTCAGAAGAATGTCCCACAAAAGGTTAGTAAGATCATATCCTTTTTGTCAAGTTGTCTAATGCTAATACAAGATAAAGATGCCATTGCATAACTACAAGAAATGATAGAAGAGATACCCATAGAGCCACGACCCGAAAATAAAGTTAACCAAGTGAGAAGGAATTTTAAAACTGGCCGTGAGTTAAGAATGATTGTGCAGATACACGACTATGACATGGAATATGTAATCTTAGACCTCGGGTCTGATGTCAATATTTTGACGCAACAAACCTAGGAAAGTATGGGAAAGCCACACTTGGAATGGTCCCCTGTCCAGCTGTAACTTGCGAATTAGGAAAAGGTCCTACCCATTAGCTGGTTGAGTCATGTCCCTATTGACATTGAAGGATTACACACATTTGCGGACTTTGAAGTCATTAATATTGTTGATGACACAAACCCATATCCTGCATTATTGGGGATAGATTGGGCTATAGACAACCAAAATATTATAAACTTCAAGAAAAGGATCTTGTCATTCAAGGATAATGAGATAAGAGTGGTGACGCCCATTAATCTACTAGAGGGACAAAGATATGTCGAGTCTGTATACAATGGTGGACAGGATGACTACCTCGACTAGATATACAATGTTACTGCATTACAAGAAGACTACATCAATCTAACAACGGATGGAAACCTGAGCTGGAAGAGTGCTAGTTCCAGCACATCTGACTTAGGGGAATCTTTGGAGAATTGGCATAACATACTACATGAAGTCTCTATGAGTAGGTGCACAAGAGTTACCAGGTCTGTGCGATGGGTGGAGAATGAGTTGTGCAGGCTACCCACCTATGAGGGTTTACCTAACCTTGTGACCTTCTTAAATGAGTTTTTAGAACTTGTAATGGAGTCACAACTCTTGTCCGCACTGGATCATGCACTAAAAGCTACACCCGCTAGATGGTGGGTGCGTATAAGAAGTCTATAACAAACTGGCCATAGTGCAGAAGATTGATGGAATTCAGATTCGGAGAAGAGTTCACCCTTGTAAACCATAAGTATTCAAGGTTAACAAATCTTGTGGAACATCTTAATCATTGTCGCATGGTATTTTAATAATACCTGTGGAAGGAGTGGGTACATCATTTCATACATACATTGGAAATGAAACCTAGAACCTAGTATGCATCTATTGAATTGCGACAAGGAACCCAAGAGTGGGAAGGGATCACTAAGCAGTTTGCGCATACATTCTAATTCGTTGATGAGAACCCTACAGTTGATGCTGCACTTCAGGCAATAAAGGATAACATATTTTTTGAGATCCTTGTCGAAGAGGCTAAATCTCACCAATGCAGTGCGACCATTCAACAATGGATGGCTTGCTACAATCTAATTGGAGATCTAGATGATGATCTGACTAACATAAACATACTAGAATTAGAAGGCATGCGTGAAGTAGAAGGAAGTGGCATTTCAAGTGACCAGTTTTTCAAGCCATTAAAAATGAAGAAAGTAAATATTGGATCGCCAGAGAACCCAAAGTTCACCAATATAGGAGATTATTGGGATGAAGAGACGGTTGCGAAAATCACAGATATACTGCATGAATATCAAGACCTATTCCCTACCAACTTCACATAAATGAAGGGGATAATAGGAGATCTAGGGGAGATGAAAATACCCCTTCGACCAGATGCTAAACCCAGTAAGTAGCCACCATATAGGATGAATCCCAAGTATAAAGAAAGGGTAAAAGTAGAAATGGATCATATGCTTGATGCTAGAATTATTGAACATGTTGAGGAGTCAGAGTGTATCATCCCTATAGTGATCTAGGATAAGAAGACAATAGGCGAAGTCAGGATCTGTGTCGACTTGAGGAAGTTGAATGACGTATGCTTGCACGGCCCATTCCCAACACGATTTATAGATGAAGTACTTGAAAGTGTCAAAGGGAAAGAGATGTATTCATTTACCAATGGATTTTTGGGCTATCATCAAGTCAGAATCGCGAAGGAGGATCACCACAAAACAACCTTCATCACTGAATGGGGATTCTACCAGTATACGGTAATGCCCTTTGGACTCAAGAATGCACCTACTATTTTTTCTAGAATAGCAGTCTCTGCTTTTAAAGATTTTATTCATACATTTCTTGAAGTATACTTTGATGATTGGATTGTGTTTGGTCTAGTAAGAGACCATATCGAGAGTCTGTGTATGATGATGGATCGTTGTCGCCAGTATTAGATTACGCTGAATTCTAAGAAATGTATTTTCTGCTCGTCTTTTGGCATGTTGTTGGGTCATGTCATATGTCACAATGGAATCTTGGTCGACCTAGAAAAAATTGTGATTCTCCTGGACTTACCACCACCTACATTAGTCACGCAACTCAGATCAGTTCTAGGACATATAGGTTACTACGGGAAATTCATAAGAGGATATGCAGTGATCACTGCGCCTATGGAGAAACTATTGAAGAAAGATGTAAAGTTCCAGTGGACAACAGAATGCCAGGAAATATTGGATAAATTGAAGACGGCAATGGCCACCGCACCAATACTTGTATTCCCGGATAGGAAGAAGGAATTCCATGTGCATGTCGACGCATCGTCTGTTGCACTTGGCATAGTTCTAACACAACCAGGAGAGGATGTTTTTCTTTCAAAAGCAGGAAACTATCAACAGTAGAAAATAACTACACGACGACAGAAAGAGAAGTCCTTGCCATGGTCTATGCGCTTCAAAAATTCCAACACTATTTGTTGGGTGGACATTTTCAGATGTATAAGGACCATTCAACATTGAAATACCTAGTCAACAAGCCAATGTTTGGGGGGGAATATTTGTAGATGGATTCTCCTATTTCAAGAGTTCATTTTTGAGGTCATTGTTAAACCTGATCGACTGAATGTTGGACCAGACCACCTATTAAGGATAGAGAGTGGCGAAGATCCAACCAGCTTGGAAGATAATTTTCCCGACACGTAATTATTTGTGATCCACATGATGGACAACTAGAACCATGAGTTTAATGCCATCATCCACTTTTTGAAGACAGGATATGCACCTGAAGGAATGTCATCTAACCAAAAAAAACCCTTGGTCGTCATATTTGTTGATTATACATTGATCACGGGACACCTCTATAAGCTGGGTGTGGATGAGGTACTACGTTGCTGTGTCTTCGACCATGAACGACCTTGGGTTATGAGTGAATCACATGCTAGTGTTGTAGGAGGACACTATGTAGGGATAGCGACAGTGCGCAATATATTGCATGCACGATTATGGTGGCCAACCATACACATGGATACCAAAAGCTTCTGTAAATCTATGATATTTGTCAAAGGACAGGAAAACCATTGTGCCATGACGAGATGTTGCTTGTGCCGCAGATAAACCTTCAAGCATTTGACAAGTGGGCAGTTGATTTTGTTGGACCAATCATCCCACCAGGAAAGAGAACTGGTGCATGCTACATTATCAGTGCGACAGACTATCTGACCAGATGGGATGAATCTGCGCCTATTAGAGATTGTACCACTGTGACTACGACAAAGTTTTTGTTTGAAAACGTAGTCACCCGATTTGGTTGCCCAAAGATACTACTAAGTGACCAAGGTGCGCATTTTGTTAACAAAGTGATTGTTGAGTTGACTGTAGAATTCCATATCCAGCGCAAGAAGATGACTCCCTACCATCCTCAGGCAAATGGAATGGTCGAATCGTTCAACAATATTTTGGAAAATGCATTGACCAAGGTATGCAACGTGCGTTGAGATGACTAGGATCATAAAATATCAGTTGTGCTATGGGCATATCACACAACATGCAAGCGACTAACTGGGAACACCCCATTCAGGCTAGTATATGGACAAGAAGTTGGTATGCCAATGGAGTACAATGTGCCAAGTTTAAGAATCGTTGCGCTAATAGACATGACCGATGGAGGTGTTGTCCAGCAGAGGTTGACATAGCTTGTAAAAATGAAAGAAGAACACTTCGCTGCGGGATTCCATCAGGTAGTTGAGAAGCAGCGACAGAAAGCATGGCATGATCACCATATCAGGGTTAAACCATTCGAAGTCGAAGGACTTGTGTTTCTATATGACAACAAATTTTTCAAACACTCAGGCAAGTTAAGGACACATTGGCTAGGACCATATGTGGTCGCACACATCACTGATGTGGCGCAGTAAAAGTACAGAAGTTAGACAGTAGCTATGTCTCAGGTATGGTGAATGGCAGTCGCCTGAAGCCGTACTACGATGGCCATAACATATTGGGCTAGAACCACGCTGTGCGATGATAATAAAAAAATGAGGGTCTGAAAGAATTAAAAATTGCTCTATCGCACGTCCGCGACGGAACAAATGCGAAGCACGGGAGGAGGGAGACATAGTGCATGAAAAAGAAAAAAGTGAAGCAAAAAGGTGGAAAGTGCTGCCAAAAGCGGAAATGATAGGCTAGCCGACATCAAAGTGAAAATATCCAGTGAATATTGAGGTGGTTGAGACAGCTGAGTATCATTAATTCGAAGAGATACGAGGAGAATGATGGCGTGCAGTAAGGTCACATCTGACGGGTCCTTCGTAACTATTCTGACAGGAACAACACACCACTCAAGTAAATGACTTAATGAACAGATGCAGTAGCCGGGAATCCCATGTGACGGATAGACATTAACCGCCCGTTGCATGAAGATTGCATGACATAGTGGCGGGTATAAGTGAAAGGCTTTGTTGATAAGCATTCTTTTACGACCACAGAGTGATCTAGAGAGAACCAGAGCTGAGCAATTACAGAGTCGACGCCCATGATAATTGAGATCCCTAGCAACAGTGAGCCATCAGATGCAACTGTCATCTCTGGTTTCCCAATTGATGAAGAGACTACATCCCCTAAGATATAGAAACCGCAGAAACAACCAGAGACTAATCCAATGGTGAGAAAATGAAGGAAACCTACTGATGGGGCCGATCACACTACCATTCTGACCCTTATTTTGTGCACTGTGCTGAACCCATCCCATAGAGCACCAGCTGCTACTGCAGCTGCAACACCTATCATCGAGTCGAGACAGCCCGACCAGGGAACAGATGAAGGACCATCTAGAATCTCGAAGATGAAGAAATGTAGGACTACCGCTCCAATGGATACTCTAGGTAAAGCACCCTTAGAAGAGGAACAAGAGGTGGATGAACCTATGGAAGAAGACTCGCCATCGCGTAGAAGGCCATATGCATAGGAAGAAGATGAGAATTTCACGTACTATGTTCTGCCAAGGAGAGACGATGCACTGAAGGTGGACCTCCCAAAGAAGGCGAATACAATTCTGGTAGTGCTGCGGATCCCTGATAATGTCCCCCTGCTAATGGATATCATGCCCAAGTTGGCTACGTTGAAGTTCGAGGAATTTGACACTCAAATGCAAGACAGATTAAAGAGAGCGGACTGCATGGTCCTGAGCCATCCTGACCCAAGTGGAGCACAAGTGCTCAGGACGATGGAGTGGGCCGAGGGAGTTTCCAATGCAAGTTTGATGAACCTATTGTTTATGCCCCATTTCATCCATAGTTTACAATTCAACACTTACGTGAAGCAGTTGCTGGTATGCTTTCACAGAGGATTCCTGTGGTTCGATCGACCATACCCGGTCGACCGAGCTGATTTCGGTGATAACAGGCCTCCCAAATGAAGGAGACGACCATGTGCCATACTTGGCCAGGAAAGACACCACCCAGATCAAGTAGAATTAGAACTTGTGATGCGCAAAGAGGGTCTTCCTAATCATCCCAATCGACAATGCAAGAGTGTGTTTTGCTGCGAGGATCCTATCTTATAAGTTGCTACACAAGATGATGCCCGATCAGTGTTCGGTTACGACGATGGAATTCGTAGAATTATGCGAGTTGGGTGGAGTGTTCAATTGGTCATGATACCTACTGAATGAGCTCATAGATGATGCAACACAAGCCCAACATGAACCCACCTACAAATTCCATTATTCCTAGCTGCTCATCTTAATCTCGTTCACCATGTGGGCCAAACCATCGGACTATGTGCAGATGGATGTCCCACTACCTTGCCATGGCATAAGGTACCAAAACTTGTGGGATGACAGAAAAGACCTAGCTCGATGGAAGGAGAACAACATCGAGTTATTTTTACACGGAGATGCACTACGTGAAGTTGTACGCCGATCCCACCGAATCCGCGTTGCGATAGTACATAGGTACGCAACATTTATTAACTTTTGGGCTAGAGCGCATAATATAATTCTAGAGCCGAAAAAGGACTCAGCTAGATAAGAGCACTATGTAGGATTCATGCTGAAGGATGAGGACATGGATGTAATCATCCACCTATGGCTAGAAGAGCGGCACGTCCCACTGGCAGAGCCGCTACTCGAAGGGCAGGATGGAGAGGACCCCCCACTTCACCAAGATCAAGGTGAAGGTAATGAAGGAGGAGACAAATAGGATAACTGGTCACAGGATGAGGAAGAACAAGATGACAACGATAGGCATAGCTCGGACCAAAGCGATTCAGAGCATGTGCAGACCCAGACAAAAACAAGGAAACAAGAAGGCCAGCCACATCGCAAAAAGAAAAAATCCAACAAAGCATCAAACGTAAACACATTGAAAGAAGATGATGTGGAGGAGTTTGCAGTAGCTATTGCTAAAGTCACGCAATAAAAACTTTCCATCCTGAAGACACATCATGTCACATCCCCAACCCTTAATCGATGGAGAGGACGTGACTAACATCTAACAACCCAGGAAAACTAAGCCCCATGAACATAATATAATAATGCATTTTATAAAAACACTTAAATTCACAGATGCATAATGAAATTTACATGATATATACAGTGGAAGAAAATCATTCATTCAACACATTCATGCATTCAACATGTTCATCATAATTTAGTAATAATTCATAATCAAATACAGTTGTATAACTTAAATACACAAGAATACTTATCTTTGAAAGAAGCTCGTCCCACAACCAGCGATGTCACTGCAACGTTCCACCCAATGATAGGCCAGTGTGCTATTTAATATCTCAACAACACTACACCCCCGAGGTGGGCATGATCTTCTCCAAGGAATAAGGAACACTAGCATACTTCACCCATAGCCAAGGATACAATTAAAATTCATTCAATCCAACACAGTTGGGTTTATCAGACTTACATGGGAAGTGGTTTACACTTATCCAAATTCACATGAGACACAGCCAAGCCAACAGATGGGTTTATCAGGATACCAGCCAAGACATCCTTCTAGTTGGGTTTATCAAGTTGTCAAGGAGGTAGAAAGACTGATTGCTAAGCTAGTGATCTCAACCCCAGAGCTATGAACACCCACACCGGATCTAGCCTAATTTATAAACAAATACACACCCAACACAAGGAAGCATTCCCTTCTCTGCTACACAGCCCCTTAGGCCATGCCTTCCCTTCCAGTGTTATTCAGGGCATGCAAAGAAGAAAACCATCCTTCTAGATTGGTTTGTGAGGTTATTTCACACACTAGGTTTATCAAGCAAGTCTAGACTCTATTTCCATTCCTTCAATCAATTCAAATGCCAAATGTGGATGCACACATAGGGATATCAGTCCTGGGATTTAATAGAATGTAGCAAATGACAGGGATTACATACACACATATAAATTTACAAATTTTTGAAAATTGTCGGTGCCAGACCGATTGCTGCAAAAATGCCTAAATGAAAATGTTGTCGGTCTTTCAAATCAAAGACACAAAATTGGATTCAGGGAAATCCTATTCAGGAAAACAACTAGCACACTCGAGAAAATGTGAACAGAACAAATCCACACAGGAAAAAAAAACAAAACATGCAAGGAAACAGATTTTCGAATAGGGGAAAATCGTGAAGGGTTCAGAATCAGAGTTGTTTTTACTTGTTGGCTGCTACGTGAATGCTCAACTGGGTTTCCAAAAACGTTTTGTTCAATCCAAATCGTGAGGGAAGGTGAAACGATGCCGCCTGAGGGAAAAGTGGTCATTTTTCATGTTTTCTTGCCCAAGAAAATTTAAAAACGTTTTTCTAGAATTGATGATCTACCCAATTCAAATTTCTACCCACTCTTCCAATCCCCCACTCCCTCATCCTTAGGAAAAATCATGACCCATCTCATTTAGTTCCGTTGACATAGCCGACTGTGGGATTTAATTAAAAATTGCAATTTAACATGATGTCCAACTTTTTAATGTTTAGCTAGAATAAAAAAATTACCATCTGCCCAACTTTAATTTCTGAAACATAACACTAAATCAATGGTGGGATTTTTCCTAGCTCCACACCACGATTATTTACATCATTTTATCTAAATGCAATCGAGGTCAAAACTGAGGTGTTACACAACAAGCCAGCATAGTTGAGCAAGTGGGGGGGCATCTGAATAAGTTTATTGAAGCAATCAACGAGGTAAAATCCAATATTGAGGCTGAGACATATGGCATCGACCCCAATGTCCAAGTAGTCGCACCATAGTTAGTGACGCTCATCAAAGTGAAAATCTAGGCGAGCTCACTAGAAGCCAGAACAGACTCGAGTGCCTTTGATGATGTTGTAAAGGAGATCGCCACACTCTAGTTATACTTCTCCAAGCTGCCCCTGAGCGAAGACTATGAAGTACATTAGGAATTCATGACAGAAATGCGGCTAAGAGAGAATGTAGTTGCATATCAGGAAACAAAACAACAAAAGAAGGCAAAGGCACGCAAGTCCTTGCTGAAGGAAAAAGAACGAGAACTTAAGGGGTGCATCAACCTTCTTGCTAAGAGGGAACAGGAAATATTGGCGTGTGAGCAGAACCGCCTCGCATTAGAAGAGACCATCAATACTGCAATTGCAGAATTCCCACCTGAAACAGGCCATGAGGATGAGGAGTCCATGGCTAAGTTAACCAGGCTAGCAAATATCACGCAAGATCTTCGAAAGCAGGTGGAACAGCTGCATGCCAGACAGGTGCTGAGCACACCTCCTGAGGAGCTCAAAGAGCGAAGAAAAGTAGCATCTGAGGTTGCTAGAAAAATAAAACAAGGAGAAACATTGTGCACTAAGGCACTAGAATATGTTTCCGCAGTATTGGAAGTGCTTATGGAAGATGCGACTGTTGAAAGCATAAGGGAGAATAGGCGCACAACTGAAGAGAAAATCATTGTAGAGAAAGCAGATATGAAGAAGTTGGCCTTCCAAGAAAAAGTGGCCAAGATGAAGGAAATCAAGTGGCTGCAGCAGGAGGTCCAGGCTCTTCAAGATAGAGAGCAACCGAGAGAAGCAGAAGTCGAAATACAGCAGTTGGAAGCAGTGCACATCACCAACATTATTCAACCGCTGAAGGAAAAACTTAAGACTATCATATAGTCAGCAGACGTGGGTCTGTCGGAACATATCAATTTCGACCAAGTAGAGCAATTGGTTGTGCAGGCAGAAGAGGTATGAGACAAAGTTGTGGGGGTACAACAGATAGTGAAAGAGTTTCAGGACAAGGTTGGTCCTGCAGTGCAATCAGCACCAGAGTCATAAAATTTTGCGTGAAAAGCAGTAATTTTTGTGATTGAATAATTTTGAAGTCAAGTCCATTTTTACTTAGTGCCTCGAGACGAGCCACATGTGAGTGTTGGGGGCCTGTTGGGCCAGGAAAGGAGCACAAGGAAGAAGTTCACACGTAGGAAAAAGAAGGTACATCGTGCACGCGATAGGAACGAAGGAAGGAAGTTCATGAAGGAAGCAAAGGGACTAGAGCAGATAGAAAGGAGATGCACATGATGGAGGAAAGGAAAGCATACAGGCGTACAGGTGATAACAGTCGAAAAGTGACAAGTGAAGATCGTGGCTGTTAAAGATGGCGTAATCCTGCGAAAATGCACATATGAAAGAATATATGTAAGTTAGGTCGATAGTGCCTTGTGTTAGTCCATGATAGTCTATTCTGATGGCTAATCATGACCTGTAACTGATGAGCAGTATGTAGTCGACCCTACGCCATCTGATAGAAGATACAAATAAGAAGAACCCGTTCTATATAAGGGTTGGTCATTAGTCGTTGGTGGGTTTTGGGGTGTCTCGGTCATTCATTGGTCAACCAGAGCTAAGGACGCTTTGTTGTATTTTGAGTTAGAGTTAGCAGGAGAGAATATTCAGAGAGGATTTTAGTAGCAGTAGGAGGATGTTGAGCCGTGGATCTTGCAGCTGTGGGCGCAAACCACTAGGAATAGGAGGAATCTGTA
Organism: Pseudotsuga menziesii; assembly: GCA_001517045.1. Classification (NCBI taxonomy): domain Eukaryota; kingdom Viridiplantae; phylum Streptophyta; class Pinopsida; order Pinales; family Pinaceae; genus Pseudotsuga; species Pseudotsuga menziesii. Next base: position 146,419 of record LPNX010306330.1, read on the forward strand.
GATGAGTGCATAGACAGTAAATAGAAGATTCGATCCAAGATATGTGCATATCAGTAGGAGTAGATAGAATAATAAAAGAGAGAGCATGAGAGAAAGAGTTCTGAGTCATAAAAGACATATCATAAGCTCAGTCTGCAATTCACAGACTGCAAGGTGCTATATCCATTTCTCATGCCAAATGAAGAGCACCTTGGTGGTTTTTTCCAAATGGGTTTCCATGTTATTTTTCATGTTTTAATGGTTGATTGATGTTGTACATGTTGATGTGAATGGTTGTTATTTTCTTTTTGTATGATGATGAGCTATTGTTGAATGCACGGTAACATATTGTTAACTAATGAATGAATAGTTTCTAAAGAATTGTTGGAATACGCAAGCAAGTTGTGGTTAACTCCTTAAGTTAAAATATCGGTCATGAATGGTATGTTAGTTCAAATAATAAGTTGTGTCGCACCAGTTGCACTAGCCATTAAGGTTAAGGACCAGGTCGTGTCGCGCACGATGACATACAGTTGTGCTCGGTCGAGAAGGAACTATCCAGCTGTCTAAGTTGCCTTCATCGATCACCTTGGCCACGCGCTAAGGGACTATAATCCCTTGTAAACTGTGGAAACATGGTTCTTGAAGTTACCCATTAGACATCTTGGGTGAGACTACACCTGCCTCGCAGGTGTTGCTGACAGAGTTTCTATGTCGGGCCGATGTCTTGTGGTTTATTGTTGGTATTGTGGTGTTGTTGAACCGTGGGTCATGACAGGGTAGTGATAGAAGCCAACGGGAATGCTTTCCATGATTCTTTGCCTAAAATTGGTCTCACAGTGCAGCAGCCACGCCAACCCCAAAATGACAATGTAGAAGGAGAGACACACGCTCGCTTGCTCTAATGGCGACGCTTAGCTCTTTCTAACCGTTTCAGTTTTTAAGGTGTGACCCACTTTACTGAATCATGCCCATACTCCAACTCAGTGTTGCATTTGTATAGATCCCTTCCCTTTGAGAAACTTGTGTTGCGCTACATTGTTTCCGACCGGAGATCCGTCATTGCTTACTATGGCCCCTTATGTGATTTCGCGCTCGTCACCTGAGTTAACCTCCCTGCACATTTTGTTGACGAAGATGCCCTACACCATTGATCTCGATCGTATCAAATATTGGCCATTAATAGATGCGGGACCCTGAAACATGTCGCGTCATCTTCCTTCATTAACCATCGTGCACTTTCTCCAAGTGAAACCCTTTGGCACTATGGATTAAGTGCACCATCATATATCCTCCATCCATTTGCGCGTTCCCTACTACCCCTTTGCAATTCTCCATCCAATTAACCATTGTGCATGTTGTTGCTGTGAATCGTGCTCCCACCATAGATTGCTAGCGTTGGAGGATTGTGGTTGTTGGCTTTTGAAGGAAGGCACGAATTTCGCAACCCTTCACAGTTAAATGGGTCGTGCACCTTCCCTTTTCATGAAAATTCTCTTGCCATCGACCTGCCTTAGTTGTGCCCTTACGTCATTGATTTTAAGGGTCTACAAGCTCTAGTCATATTTTTCGGGATTTGTTCTCAGATTTTTCTCGTCCACTCGTTGTCCTCTTAGCTCAGGATGAGGTCGATCCCATATGCTAGTCCCCTTCAAAATCTTAGCACTGGTGCGATCTAGGTGCTAACAGCAACTCCAAATCGGGGATGTTATCCTCCCTGCGAGGTAGCAAAGAACCATGTAGGCCTGTGTATTATCCATTAGGACACTATGTCTTACCTGCAACTCCCTGTAATTTACCTGAAAACAAACTTTAATGACGACGTCTCTTGGAGATCTTATTGCCTTCACCTCGGGCTCTAAATCTCGTTAGAGATTCATTCACACATGCAATATATTCTTAAAACAAAAGGAAATGGTATATACAATGAAAATGGGACTAATTTCTTCTACAAAAAGTAATGTTGAGGATCCTCCCATTAACCAAAGCTCCAGATACCAATCCACCTTCCATTTCTTCCAACACATAAGCATTCTTTCCCCTAAAGGTGGATATCTTGTACGGGCCCTTCCATAGGTGATCAAATTTTTCATTTTTTCCTTTCTCCTCACGGGGTGTGTCCCATTGTAACACCACATCACCTATCTGGAAATCATCAAGCTTGGTTCTTCTGTCGAAAATTTCTTTCATCTTGTCCTGGAAGAGCTGGGTCCTGTCAAATATCTGTTCCCTTTGTTGTTGTATCTCAACTAATTGATACATCCTCCTCTGGGTGGGGTGAGTTTCAGCGTCGTCTTCTTGCAACAATATCATCACTAGTAAGCTCAGTGAATTAGGAAAAATTACCTTTGAGCCATAAACTAGTTGGAATGGTGAGGTGCCTACAGATTTTTTTATGCTAATTCTATCAGCCCACAAGGCATGGATGAGTTTAGTGTGCCAATCCTTCTTATTTTCTTACAGCGGCTTCTTTATGATCCTCATGAGGCTCTTGTTTGAGAATTTCACCAGTCCATTCCCTTGGGGGTAGTAGACTGTGGAATGCCCCAGTTGTATTTGGTATTTGAAACAGAAGGTGGTCATTTTCTTTGACTTAAATGCTAGGGCGTTATCAGTAATTATTTTCCTGGGAACACCAAACTAGGAGAGGATATGCTCCTCCAAAAATTGCATGATTACTATTTTGGTGGCTTGCCTTGTGGGGATGGCCTCAATCCATTTTGTGAAGTAATCAGTAGTGGTCAGGATCTTTCTATGTTGCCCTGGATAATGAGGATAGATCTCTCTGATAAAATCTAGTCCCCATTGCTGGAAAGGGGCTTCAACCTGGATGGGCTTTAAAGGCAATGGCACCAGCTTTCTCCTGCCTTCAAAAATCTGACATTTATGGCATACCACTACTTTCTTATGGGTGTCAGAGAATATCATAGGCCAATACAATCATGCCCTCATAATTTTGCTTACCGTGGTTTTCCAGTAGTGATTCCCTCCATGTTCCCCTGTGTGGAATTCCTCAATGAGTTTCTTAGCCTAATGCTCATCCACGCAATTCAACAAAATTCCCCCAAGCTCTTTCCAATACAGCTTCTTGTTTAGGATGCAGAACCTTGTCGCTTTCTGTTTGAGGAATCTGGATCTAGTTTTATCCATGCCCTGTGGAGCCTGCAAATGTTGTAGGATGAAAATGACATCAGTGTACCATGGTGACAACATAAAGTACTCACCTATCGGGGGGCCCAGCTGTCTCTGAGGCTCCTCCTCTTTGGCTGACAACTTAGTGATCATATGCAGGCTGAGAACATCATAGTTGGAATGGGCCATAAGTTTATCTAACTGCTGGCCTTTTACCAAATTTGTGGGTTTTATTTCTAGATCATACTCGAGAAAAATTGCAATCCATTTTCCCCTCCTTTATCCGGATCTGGTTGAGTCAGGATGTCTGGTGGGAACATGGGTTATAATATGGGAATGCAGGATGTACACTCTAAAATATTTAGATCATGCACCGGAGAATATGCTTGCTTGTCCAAGATGTTATACTTCAAGGGGGCATCCATCAAAATATTTTTGTAGAAGGTGATGGCCTGCTCATATCCTTTGTGGTTCTTTTGCAACAACACTCATGCCATTCTGTGCTTGGAGGAAAACAAGAAGATGAGGAAATATTTGGAGAAATATGGGCTTGCGAGGACATGTGCCTCAACTATGGCCCTATTTATGCCCTTGAAGTATTGTCTAGCTTCAGGCATCCACCTGATCTCTTGGTCTTTTCCTAGCATGTTAGTTATATATTTGACTATTTCAGCAAATGCAGCAATAAATATTCTAAGGAAATTTACCTTTCCCAGGAACAATTGAACCTATGCCTTGCTCCGAGGGAGCTCGATTTTGCTAATAGCCTCGACTCTCTTGGGATCTATCTTGATGCCTTCCTGAGAGAATATATGCCTGAGCAACTTTCCTTCCTTCATAGCAAATAATGACCTTTTCGGATTCAGAGAGATGCCAAATTTACTGCACTTTTTGAATGTTCTCAACAGGTGGGTCACATTTTCTTCATCAGACTTGGAGAAAGCAGTGATTTCATCTAGATATATAACCAGGATTTTATCATTTTCATCGATGAATTCTATGTCCATGGCCCGATGGAACGTTGTGTTTACGTTCGTCATTTAAAACATAATTTTAGCGTACATGAATGTGCCCCAAGGAGTGGTGAAATTCGTCTTCTCTTGGTCATCTGGATGAACCACAATCTTGTTATAGCCCGAGAAACCATCCAACGTGGATATCCTCTGAGAACCCACTACTGTCTGCAAGATATTGTCCATTTTTGGAAGAGGGTAATGATCCTTCAAAGAAACTCTATCCAATTTTCTAAATTCAATACAAATTATTATTTCCCCATTCTTTTTTCTAACAGGAACTAGATTCGCCACCCAATGTGAGAATCGGAGGGCTACAATGATTTTAGATTCAAACAACTTCTTGAACTCCTTTTCCACCAGGGGAAACATCTTGGGATTAATCCATGTAATCTTATGTTTTAATGGCATCTCATCCTTCTTGATTCGTATGGTATGCTGGATGATGTTGGTGACATAAGCCCTTGTAACTCTAGGAAAACACATCTAAATATTCTTTCATCAGTGAGATATACCTCTGTTTGGATTCAGGCGAGAGGGTCCTTGCTATTTTGATGATCTTATGCTACTCTTATGTCCCAATATTCACCTCCTCCACATCTTCACAGTTTGGGACCAATTGAGGCTCTCTCTCTACATCATCCAGATCGAAGAGATTCTCTAGAGGGACCAGGCCTCTGGGTATGGAATTTCCCTTTAGCTGCAGAATTTCTTTGTCATATAGGTTATTCGTGTACCCTTGTTGAACCTCAGACTCCTGTAATTCATACTTCTGAACCCTTTCCTCATCGTCTTCTTTGGTGTCATCAACAGTAATGGACCCCTCTTCCCAAATTGCTTCCTTCAGATCCGTCGTTTGGTTTTGAAAAGGCTCTTGAGTGGGGGCAACTTCCTCATGAAATTCGTTTTCTTCGTCAAAATTTGCTCCCTCAAAATCCCTAGAGAGAGTGAGGAACTGGTGGATTTGTTTATCATCTTTGAACACTTTCCAGTTCTTCACATTATCCGGGATGAAAGGTCTATTCCTCACTTCAATTTCATACTTCCCTATAGGATGTCGGGGACATTGAAAGTTGATGTCGAGGTAGCCAGGGAATCCACCACGCAGTTCTGTACTCTAGGAATCAGTTTGAAGTTGCATTCCTTGAAGCCTTCTAAGATGTCCTGGGCATCATTTTGGTAGCTCCTCATTCGAGGATTCCTGACCTGATACTCATCGGTCATTTGCTTGATTACGAGCTCAGAATCTCCACATAACACCACTCTCTTAACCTAGAGTTTCTTCAAAGCCAGGATTTCCAATATCATCACTTCATTATTTGTACAGTTAAAAGCAAGCTTGTAGGAATACCTCAAAGCACGGATTCCAGGGGGCCTCATCCAAATCCTTGGCCATGCTCCTCCTCTATAGGCTAACCCATCAAAATCCATGTCCCATATCCCGCTTAACTCCTGTTCAGTAGGTACGAAGGAAACATTCTGGAAATGGGAATCGTCTTCATCTCTATCTATAAAGAAAATAGCGAAACCCATCTCTGTGTCCAGTGAGTATATGGGGTGGTTTTGCAGCCTTTCAGCACTGGTTACCATATACACCATTTTTTTCTCTCTGAAAAGTCTTCTTTGTATCCCAAAAATGGGAATAGTGGCATACGACATGTCCATCTAGAGGGCGCCTTTGAGCTTGGTCTCCCAAGGTCTAGATAACAGCATCTCGAACTTCAAGGGAATGTCAGCCACCACCACATCCATGACCAAGGTTTCAGCAGGGATTTGAGTAAGAGAGATTACCATGTCTTTGATGAGGCCGAGGCATTTGACTTTATTAGAATCAAAAGAGAAATGATCCTTGTAGAGTGTATTCATGTCCAATCCTAGTTGATCCATGATCCTTCTAGGCATCAGGTTGTGGGAGGCTCCTGAATCGAGCATGACATTGTGTAGGATGGCATTGTGTATGTTCAAGATAACATAGAAGGGGGGGACTTCTTCATCGTAGGGTTCATCTACATCGGGGACGAACAGGATGGTGGGCCTATCATCTTGCAAATTCAGGCTATTTGATATGGCTGAGATTTCCCCCAGAGGTTGCAAAAGCGTGGAAATTTTGGAATGATATTCTGAATTCTTTAGTAGTTCAATGAGCGGGTTAGATATTTTAATCTTCGTAATTTCAGCCTCCAGGTTGAAAGAAGCATGTCCCTGGTTAGATTTATGGGGTTTTTCTTCCCTTCGTTCCTTCCCTTTGGGCTCCAGAACATTATTGAGGTTATCTCTGGGAGAAGAGTCCATTTTAGACTTTCTAGTGGAGGCTTTGTTCCTTGCCTCTCTAGTTTTTAGAACTGGGACATATCTTTTCCTCGGGCTGATTTGTCTCTGTGCGTCCAAGACAGCGAGCTGGTACCCTCTCTGAATTCATATGTCTCTCCTATAAGTGTCTCTCCTCTTTCCAGGAAAACATTGTGATGTTCTTCCTTGGTGAGGAAGGTGGCAGGAGGCTCAGTATCCAACCGATGGATTTCATCCCCATTTTTATTCTCCCTATCCCGGTCCACAAAATTCTCTTGGAAGGGAGGTCCAATAGATGGGTCGGGAGGATTCCTCTGCCTATTTTGGGCAATCTGAGGCCTTTTGGCATTTAGGTTTCTAATTTTTTTATCTTGGGTTTCCCTGGGAGGGGATCTGCCATCTACTGAGATCCTATCCATCATTATTTCTATGGTTATCAACATTGTGTCAATTATTTCCTCTTGTGCGCTCGAGGTGGAGGGTTTCTCCAACTCTTTGTCAACCCTTCACTCCCCTTCCTCTCTTCTCCATTCCCCTTCATCTCTTTTCTTCTTTCTTGCATCGACTAGGTTCACCTCTACTTATATGGTGTCTTTTGTCATAGCCTCCAAGGAAGTTGATATTATTTCACTTGGCCATAAGGAGAATTCACCATTAAAAGATTATGCGTACTGGAGATGGGCGGAACCTATGGGAGGTTTAAATTGAGAAGGGATAGAATTGTACACTTTCATGAACCTATCCAAGAATTCTTGGATGGACTTGCTCTCCTTCCTCCTCATGGAATGATACTGAGAAAGATACTTCTTGGGGTTCTTTTGATCTGCCCATTTGTCTTTGAAAGCATCCTCGAAGGCTTGATAGCTCAGAATAGAGTCATCTGCAAGGTTTTTATACCATTTCCTCGCTTCTCCAACAAGGGTCTGGGAAAATATCCTGACCTTAAAATCATCGTGGGGCCACCTCTTGCAGGTCAACCCAGTCCAAAAACCACCCCAAATGTTCTTCAGTCAAGTACCCTCTTTCTCCATAGAACTGTCTGATCCTGGTGGAGTATCCTAGGAGGAGGTCGTGTAGAACCACAGGAAGGCGTAGAGGATAAAATATGTTGGCCATCCTTGGGGGTATAACCGGGTTTACTAAAGGGGTTGGGACTAGTGTGATAGGAATCAATAAGCTGTGAAATACAGAAAGGTGGTGGGGAGTGGCGAAATTTGGAGATGAAGGCTTGTTTTGTCCAAAAGTAGTGGGAGACGAAGGTGTGAAGGGAAATTTCCTTGTGCCATTGAGATTCAACAAGGATTGATCAGGGCGAGTATGAGGCACTCAGGGTCTAGTAGGTATGGGAAACCTCTTCCTAGAGGCTCTGAGGTCTGAGGTGACCAGGGGATGCGGGGAAAGTCAAATGCGGAGGTGTCAGACGCTAGGTCAGACATGATAGATTTGGATTTAGTTCTAGGCAGGGTTAGCACACACTCCTCATTACAACATTCATATATATCTCCAATGGAAATAGCACTATCAGTCAGAAAAGACAAACTCCTGACTAACCTCTGTAGCCTGTTAGCCCTTTGGATCAATATTTCAGGATCGAAAACTTCTTGGAAGGACTCTACATCAGGATTTCTTCTCGTAAGGGTTCTTCTGGTTGCTAGTATTTCCCACTGGAGCCGCTTTCATGATTTTCATGGAGTCACCAGAGCATGTGCAACCAATTGTGTGTCTAGGACTAACTACTCAACTAGGTCGTAGAACTGAAGCTGTGCCATCTTTCACAAGGAGATAATAGCAATTAGGCTCCCTGAAAATGGCGCCAAGATGTTAGAACCCTATAATTTTCCAGTGGCTGCTACAAGAAGTCATGGGGGTAACCATTTCAACCAACTTTAGACCGTATTCTATCCAATACGGTCAGAGAGGGCTCTCTCTTGTCACAGAGGTAAGAAACACATGCATAAAATGTTGGACAAATCGCAGAAGGATAGATTTATGTAGGTAACAAGGCGTAGATAGATTTAAAAAATGGTAGAACAAACATACAGGAAAATCATTGGGAAATGGAGTCAAATCCCGAATCAATCAAGGGTATTCTAGAAAAAATGAGAAAGGGAATTTCCTTTATATTCTGAGGAAAACTAAGCAGCACAGATAGTCAAATATCTTGAAGGGTGGTGAAGGGAGAAGGAGAGAAAAATCCCAGCGAAGCAAGAGGCACCTATCTATGGATGAATCTCTTGCACCGCCTTTAGTAGAATGAACAAAAAAGGCTATGATATGTAGTGGAGAATAGGAGATGAATTCCAAATCATTTACCAAAACACAATAACAAATGCAACGTCTAATATGAGGAGCACTTAGCTGAGAGTGAATTCCTTGTATACTAATCTAGAGCACATTAGTAGCAATACACAAAAATGAAAGTGATGAACATGAAACATAGATTGAATGCAACCACCATGATGAATATCTAAAACGCATGAGCATGTTTCTCATTAATACTTCCAAGAGAGTTACAAAGAAAAAACGAGAGAAAAATGATTTCTGAATGAAAATTCCAACCCTTGCCTCATCAATTGAGGTCTTATTTAAAATGTCGTGGCTCCTAGGACCAACCCCAAAACGGAGCCCAATTCTGTTACAAAAATTGGGAATCAAATCTATAATCATCATTTCAAATCCCAATGATTTCTTGAGGTGGCATGCTTTCCATGATTCTTTTCCTGAAATCGGTCTCACAATGCTGCAACCACGCCGACCCCAAAACGACAATGCAGAAGGAGAGACGCACGCTCGCTTTCTCTGATGGCAATGCCCATCTCTTTCTAACGGTTTCATTTTTTAAGGCATGACCCACTTTACTATATCATTCCCATACTCCAACTGAGTGTTGTACTCCTGTAGATCTATTTCCTTCAAGTACCTTGCATTGTGCAACATTGTTTTTTACCGTAGATCTTGCCTGCACAGAGATCCATCATTGCTTACTATGTCCCTTTACGTGATTTCTCACTCGTCCCCCGATTTAACCTCCCTACACCTTTAAACGACAAATCATCCCTACGCCATTGATCTAGATCGTATGAAATATTGGTCGTTGATAGATGCGAGACCCTTAAACGTGTTGCGTCAGCCTACTTTGTTAACCATCGTGCACTTTCGCCAAGTGAAACCCTTTGGCACCATGGATTAAGTGCATCATCAGATATCGGTCATCCATTTGCGTGGGCCCTACTACCCCTTTGCAACGCTCCATCCAGTTAACCACCGCGCATGTTGTTGCTGCGAATCGTGGTCCCACCATAGATCACTAGCATTGGAGGATTATGGTTGTCGGCTTTTAAAGGAAGGCACGAATTTCACAACCCTTCATAGTTAAATGGGTCGTGCACCTTCCCTTTCGGTGAAAATTCTCTTGTCATAAACCTACCTTAGCAACGCGCTTACATCATTGATTTTCAGGGTCTACAGTGTCTAGTCGGTTTTTTCAGGATTTCTTCTCAGGTTTTTCCCATCCACCAGTTTTCCTCTTAGCTCGGGATGAGGTCGATCCCATGTGCTAGTCCCCTTTAAAATCTTAGCACTGGTGTGAGCCAGGTGCTAACACCTCCTCTTTGAACTCCTCAACCGCCTTAACCTCCTATGTGAACACCTCAACCTCCTCGACCTCTGTTACGAACTTCGTAGTGACCTCTGCAAACTCCTTAACCTCCCCAACCTGCTCTATGAACTCCGTGACCTCCTTGACCTCCTCTGCGACCTGCGTGGTGACCTCTGTGACCTCTGCAAACTCCTTAACCTCCCCAACCTATTCTATGAACTCCTTGACCTCCTCGGCTCCTTTTCCAACTACTTGACCTCCATCGTGAACTTTGTGACCTCTGCGAGATCTAATGAGAGGGAAGGAATGTTGGATATCGACCTAAATCCTCCCAAAGAAGAGTGTTGGAGCCCCTGTGAACGCCATCTATCTGTGCTTCTGGATAGGTATTGAAACCCTATGAGCACCAGCTATCTGTGCACAGTTTTGGAATGGTATGAAAACTATCAATAAAACTCGTGTTTAAACCTTTGATCTGCGTTATTATATAGTGCCATCTAATAAGTTTATAAAACCCTCTAATATTTATTACTAGCTAAGGGTTCATAGTTAGGTTGTATGGGTATAGGTTAAAGGTTCATAGTTAGGGGGTATGGATAGAATTTAATGGTTCACAATTAGGGGGCATGAGTAGAGGTTAGAGGTTCGCAACCAGGTTTAGTCCCTAACCCTATAACCCCTAAACAATTAGGATACTATAAGATTGGATCCTAAGAGAATATGACACAATATAGTAAAAAAATACATCTTTATTTTCTATACATTTCGTAAATAGATAGGTAGGATTTTAAAATGATATCTATTATATGTAAATAGATAGAGACTACATCGTTTTAAGATGGAGTTGATGTGGTATGGAATTTGGGATAAGGTTTAATGGGCTTATGGGTAGATACTAGGTCTTTGTT
>LPNX010306330.1:162337-257292 GCA_001517045.1 Pseudotsuga menziesii
TATTTGCAACACCCTTCATTATGATGTTCCTAGTAGAGATATCTGTGATCTCCACTGAGTCAAGACCAAATATCACTCGCTCTAGAGAGCCAGTATGAGTCATCTGGTATACAGATAACAAGTTTGAAGCTAGGGAGGGAACATAAAGCACATATTTGAACCTTCCATGTTCAAGCTTGATAGAGCCCTTCCCTTTGGTTTGAAATTTACTGTTATTTCCCAACTGAATACTAAGACCATCAAAAGACTGTAAAGAAGAGAATGATTATGTGGATGTAACCATATGATTGGAAGCTCCAAAATCAATGAGGAAGGCATGTGCTGTTGAGAAGCTAGCCTTCAGTGCATGACCTGTTTCGAAGTAATATTCAGTGTCTTATGTGTGGCCAGCCTTCCTTGTGCTAGTAGGTGCAGTAATGTTATGTTTCTTTAGAAGAAGAGTCATTTCATCAAGTTGTCTTCTCATAAAAGAACTTTCTAGATGAAAGCCCCTTCCATAGTAGGAACAAAGAGTCTTTCCTTTGTCATTATTCTTGCTTATTTTCAAACTTGAAGGCTCATTTGACTACTATTTCTTCACAAGAGAATCATCCTTGTGCTTCCCTTTATGATTCACTACCTTAGGTCCTCCTGCAACCAGTGCTTGATCTCTGGAAGATAGAATGATCCCCATTTGGATCAACTTTTCATGCTCATGAGTGAGAGATTCAATGAAAGCATTAAGAGTGGGCATATTCCAATTTGGAGTAGTGAACATCACCGATCGAAAGGTTGATACAAATACTAAGTAGTCTACACTGGTTTTTGAGAGAATGGAAAGGATGATTTGATTATCCTCCTTCTCAACCTTGCATAGCTTCAACTGGAATATCAGATTCTTTAATTTTGTGAAGAATTCATTCAGTGTTTCGAAGCTGGATGGATGAAGAGAAATCAGCTCATTCTCTAGCTGATGGACCCTTGGTTCATCCTTATTATCAAATAAGGAATAAATATTATCCCAAATCTCCTTGGGAGTCTTCAATCCTTTGAAGTGGAAGAGAATATATCGAGATATTGAGAGGCACGGGCATCCAAAGGATTCATCAATCCTATTCCAGTACTTTTCTTTGTCATAATTAAGAACCAGCCCTGCCTCTAAATCCATTGTGATTCTGTAGAGATTCTTGGTGCGAAGCAGTGACTCCATGTCCTCCTTCCACTGGTGGTAGTTGAAGGAAGTGAGTTGCTGCATTGGACGGGACATTTTGAATGCAGTGAAGAAGACAGAGCTGTTGTAGCAAATGCAATGAGGAGAAAGAGTAGCTCGCAGCGAATGCAGTCAGAAGAGATGCTAACCTATAAATCACATAATCAAATAGACAAAATAAGGTCGACAGTCTATACTTTTGTAATTTTCATCACACCCATCATAGTTGATCAAGCAAGCTTGATCAACAATTCCTTTAGTTGGGATATTAAGTGGTAAATTCTCCGCTTCTAGTGCAGTACTGGAAGGAGCAAATTTTCTCAAAAAAATGATCCAACTGGAGATCTGAGGAGGAAAAGTTCCTTTTCTGCTGAGGCTCTAATACCATATTAAATTGAGCACATAGATATGTGGACAAACACACAACTCACAAGATAGATCACACAATTTACTCAGCAATTGAAGAATGAAACAATGTAAAAATGGCTTGTAGTTGTGAATGCTTTCATTAATCAAAAAAGTAATTAGATAATAATTACATTGAAGTACAATTCCTAAATAGCCTTATGCAATTTGAATCCTATGTGAGGAAATTTGAATTGGTTTGACTCTACTTGACTATATGGTTAACTGACCTTGTCTAAATCATTATCAGAGGACTGAATGGTTAACTGACCTTGTCTAAATCATTATCAGAGTTCATCGGAGTTCTAAAACACAAATCAAGTGTCTAATTAAGTGTTAATTAATCCTAACTGATTGTGGTAGGTGAGAAAGGTGCCTCTCCTGCATGCAGCCATGAAAACCTAGTGCTAACTTAATGTAGAGGAATAGAACTAAATGTAACTGACTCCTAACTAAGCTTGACTAGTCACCAAATCAACTCAACTAACCTTGGTTGGTATCGGCACTCCCAGTGGCTCCTAATTTGTAGGGATTGATCTAGAAGGATCCTAAACTGATGCATGCAAGTGCAATCAGTGGCAGTAGGCCTCAATTAGTGTTCTCCACACTTTAGTAACTGAAACATGTGCCCCAATTTGGCCAAGTGGAGCTAATGGTGCTAGTGACTAAAGAAAGACTTGAAGGACTCCCGATTTAGACATGACTCATGAATTAGACATATGACCAAATTAGACAAGGGAGGATTAATAATCCTAACAAATGATGATCATGATGATGATTATGATGATGGATGATGATGTTGATGATGATGATGATGATGATGATGATGAACATGATGATGATGAAGATGATGATGATGAATACGATGATGATGAAGATGACGATGATCATGATCATGATCATGATGTCAATGATGATGATGATGATGTAGATGATGATGATGAACATGATGATGATGATGATGATGATGACATCGATGAAGAAGATGAAGATGATGACGATGATGATGATGATGACAATGATGAAGATTATTTTTTCCTCACCTATTCTCCTATCTATAAATATATGATCTCATTAATGTTAGTAACTATTTTTTTTAAATAAGATAAAATAATAGGTCTAGTTAAATATTTACCTTTCAATAGATTTCGTCATCTTCTTCATCCAATTCATCATCAGTATCATCAGATCTAGAGTCAACATTGTAAGGATTGGCCATATCATCATCGTCATTTAAGTCAGTTATGATCATCATGTCATTGTGAATATAATATTCATGGGAATTGTCTGTGACATCGTCTGATTCAAATAATTTTTGGACATATTATGCTCGATCATCATGATCATATAACTCATCATGTTGATCATTCTCTTCATAGTCATGTTCTTCTTCTAGAGTACCCTCTTCATTACCTTTGTCTAGGTTATACTTTACCGGCCTTCCCCTTAGATTATGTCTCTCAACAAATGACCAACCCACTTTACCTGGAACCTTTGAGTAAAATACCTGTTCACATTGGCTTGGAAGAACATAGGGCTCTATTCCTAGCTCAAACAACCTTGTATTTACCATGGTAAATCCATTATCATGTTCAATAATAGTTCTATTAGGATCACGTTGATTCAATCGTAACCTATACCATTTGACAACTAATAGAACTACCTTGAAGGATTTAAAGTCACACTGTAGAATATCTTCCAAATACCCATAGTATCGATTTTCTGAGAGTTCTAGATGTATGTCGCTTCTAGATGAAACATTGGTCACCTTAAATACTGCAGATATCCCACAATCTGATGTTTTCTTTGTTTCATCCATTTTTTTTGTGCGATATCTACAACCGTTGAAGACCATAGCCTTATGGTGTTTTACCTACAACAGGAAATACACAAAAATATTACATAGCGATTCAATATTTATGATTAACTGCATGTTTATGTAGCCATACATGGAAAATAACAACATGTACATCAAAATGTAATTTGGAAAATAACATAATTAGAGTGATTGATTAATATGCTTGCCTGCTTATCTTTTAAACCATATGCTAAATCGATTTCCCTTTCTGTAAGATTTGTATCTCCGTTGCGATGTCCTGCTTTTACCAATGAAGCCACACCTTCCCATGCTATTCCATGACCCAATTTTTTTCATCGTTCAATACATACCTTCATCCATTCAAGATTGTTTATGATGTATAAATGAATTGCATCCCACTCTCGACCAACTGCATGATGACAATAAACATTAAAATTCAAGACAAATGTAAATTTTCTGAATAAATTATATGCTCTTAATTGATGCAATAAATTGAATATGCAATTAGAATATGTACAATATAATTAACATCCACTAGCTAATAATTACTTTTCACCTTCCTCGATCTACCTTTCCCCTTTAGGTACTCCCCTTCAAAATTGTTATTGGAGTTTGGATCACAAATGCAACGTAAATTGAGCTGTGACGCTAACTTAGGAAGATATTCACTAACATACAACGTTTTTTTGGTATACCATTTATCCTTCCAATGATAGAACCCTCAGCACGTGCTCGTTGTCTCACCAAACCCTTCATAAATTTCAAGTGTCTCTCAACCATCCATATGGACCTTGAGTGCACAGGTCCGCACAATTCAATCTCCTCAACTTGGTGTATGAGGTAGTGTTCCCGTGCATTGAAAAATGCTGAAGGTAGGTGCTTCTACATTTCACACATGAGACGAGTAATTTCTCTCCTCTAATACTTTATATCTTCTTTATGGATTTCTTTAGATGTCAACCATCTACAAGTGGCGCAAACCAATAACGATAATTAACAAAAAAAACACTAAATTACATAACATGAATTAGTGCACAAAAAACAAATAAAAATTATATGAAGAATTAAAGAAACACTAAGCACAAGAAACTAATCGCTAGTTACCTCATGTATTTCCCAATATTATATATAAATTGTTTGACATTGTCGTCGAAGTTGTCCGAGAGAGAGAGAGGTAGAACATACTGTATCAATATACAAACCACATCATTTTTTAAACTAAGAGTATACAAACAAGAAAAAAAAATTATGCAATGAAATGAAAAAAAAATTATATGGACATAACAATAATAATAACCTTGATGAAGACGTGCCAATCATGCGTTTTGACCCCCACAAAATCCCCTTTTTTTGTTATGATATTCTTCAAGTTCGCACAAAATACAGTGGGAAATTTAATTTTCCACATTACTTCTTTAACAACATTACTTTGTTCCTCCGTAAACATCCATGGAATTGAGTTTATATTAATTTGGTCTCCGTTGCTATGAAATTGAATGGCATCTTTCATTGCATGGTTTCCTTCTTGAATGTCTTTGCAAACTTTCACAATTTTATATTTCTCTCTCCTTAGCTCCAGTAGTCACCATAATGTTTCAGTCACATTCTTTCCAATATGCATTGTATCAAACGGATGAGCAATTGTAGGTGCTCATACTAGGGAAACATGTTGAATTGTATAGGATAACTTTTCATTCATCATGGAAGCCCATTAATTCCTTCATGATCACAAAGGACATCATGAATATATTTTATAAATAAATTATAGAAATAAATTATGGCCACTACAGTAAAAAAATCACAATAAAAATTAAAATACATAACAATTCATATACGATGATCCATACGTACCAAGTTGACGATTTCTATTGTATTGCATCTTCCAAAGGTGAGGTGTCATTCTTCGTGGTTTTAATGCAGTCTCTTGCTTCCAATTGAAAAGATGTTTTCTATTGTTCTATACCTATGATTCTTAGAGAGAAAATGCCTATACTCATCAAACACCTCCTTTTTTAAGCTTTTTGAGCGACAAGATTTGATATTAGGACCACAAACTGGACATGCAAATTTACCCTTTGTCTAAAGACCTACAATATATAGATATGGAATATCTATGTGAATTATAATTATATATAAACTATATTAACTACTTCATATAATTAAATGCAATTAAAGCGGAACTTAAAAATACAAACCAAAAAATTGGGTTAACCCTGTGGCATCGTGTATTGTCCATACAAACATTGCATGGAGTTGAAATTTCCTCTGTCATATTGGTCTAGATACATCATACATAGTGATTCCATTCCATAACTTCAATAGCTCATCTATAAGAGGTTCGATATATACATTCATATCGTTGACTTGGAACTTACCTGATTGATTTGAAGTACATATAAAATATATAATTATGATAACCATTAAGATATATAAACCACACAGAAGAGTAAAATAAAAAATATATATATGACATTCAGAAACATAATACGACAAATGAGATGCCACAACTACATTATAAATAAAACAGTTATAGACACAAAATACCTGGAATAATCATTGACAACATTACGTGCTCCCTCTTTATTGACAACCATGGAGGAATGTTATATAACAAAAATAGGCCACACCGTGTAAATGGATTTCATCTGTGCAAATGGATTAACACCATCTGCTACCAAAGAAATCATAAGATTACAGGGTTCTTCTTTAAAGTGAGGCCACTTTTCCTCCATATCTCTAAATGCAGAACCATCTGCAAGCATTCGAATAACATCACCTTGACTTTTGTTTCTGGCATGGTAATCCATAAATTGCGCTATGTTATTGCACCTGAACATTCGTTGCAAACGTGGAATGATGGGAATATAACGAAGAACCTTGTGATGCAAATTTTTTGTTACTTGATCTGTTCGATATCTACTTATATGACATTCTGTACATTCTGTTGCAAATTCATGTTGATTAAAATATATAACATGGTCATCAAGGCATGCATGAATGTTGGTTACTATGGGCAGACCTGGGTTTACTTATAATGTACCAACAACACCCCTAACTCACTGGCCCTTTCGGAAACAGACCGCAGAGCGGCCTGAAGTCTCACCCGAAGTTATCTTAGATGGGTTGGCTAAAGACTCAAGTGTCCTTAACCAGGTTCTGAAGCATCCTGGTGCCCCGCAGCTCTTCTTAGCCAGCGAGATTTCTCTGCGAGTCGCAGTTCTCTCTTACTCACTGACTCTGATAGGGGGAGGACTCCTATCGCATCACAGCGACTAGTACGATGTGCAAACTCTCCCTTCCGTGTTTCTCACTATCTGTGATATCTCACACCGCAGCTCCTCTGTCTTTGCGATATCACCTTCTGTCAATGCGATATCTCCTATATTACATCCCAATGCAACTCTCAAGGTCCAAAGGGTTTCTCCCTAGGAGGAATAACTCGGCAAACCTCCAACAGGGTGTTTAAACAACCTTACACGTACTTCACGGTTCAACACACTCACATTGCTATACTTAACTTACTGAATAAGTATACTGGAAAAACTTAACAGAGTGACTATTACTATGTGAAACAAGCACTAATGAACTCATAAGCAGACACTTGATATATTTAAACTCGTCTTTCACCTTCTATAATGTTGTAACTGAATGAGAACATACAGACATTTACTAACTGATATACGACATTCATGTAACAGATAACAGATAGCAACTAAGTAACACAATCACATGAAGCAATCACATAACACACTGATTTTATGTGGTTCACTTCCAGGGTAGAAGCTACGTCCACGGGAACTGGTTTATATATTATAACTTGGGAGAGTAAACATAGTTCCCCTGCAACCTCATATGCAACTGAGATCTTCTAGGTAACTCCGCGCACACCGCCGGGAGACCTTCTCTCTTAGATCTCTTCTCTTCTTATATTGCTTCTCTTACAATATACTCTTCCTCTCTCTCTCTCTCTCAATCCCTGCAGATTGTTACATACATACTCTAGGAGTCAGCTACTGGTTACAGTAAGATACTACAGACTAAATAACAGAACCAGAGCTCTGCTCTTCTATAATACAAAAGATCTATGAGCTAACAAATCATCGACTGACTAGCTGGATAGCTAATTAGCTAACAGACTGTCCGACTAGATGAATGGATAATTAGCTAAACTTTTACAATACAAAATACATCCCTTTATAGGCGTCCCGAAGGTCTCGCCATTACAACACTGTGGACCTCTCCCAACAGTAACCCAAAACCCTAACTGTGACAGTCGACGTATCTGTACTCGAACTACTGCTTTCCGTCAAACCACAGCTTCCTGCAGTCTTCCACACTTCCCGGCACTGACCATGGGTATCGGCGCTGCTTCCTTTTCTGTCCTTCATCTTCAATACCTCGGCCTCGTTGCTCCTTCTCCTTTATGATGGTAGTTGAGCCCTCATGTCTACGCCGCTACCCTAAGTGCAGTGGTTGAGCTTTCTCCTCTCGACCGCTCAAGTACTGTTACCTTTGACTTAATCATTCCAAAACAATATCTTTTCCTGTAACTGCGGGACCCTACTCCAACAGTCCCCTAACACTTACTTGTGGCTCACCCCTAAGCCACTAATAGCTGGTTTCTCTTGCTGTGGTTTTTCCTTGGCTTCCTACGAAATCCTTGTAAATCTCTGTCGAAGTCCTGCGACTTCTTTCTCCATAACTTCGACACACTCTTGTGTCATTTCAAGCATAGCTTGATTGATGCTTGAGTCTTCTATAAATCTAGTTCGTAGGTCTCTCGTATCTTCCCTTCCCTTATTGTCATGCTCTCGCTCTCGTCGCTTACGAGACCTGATATACTCCAAAGTTGCCTATAGGTTTTTTGTTGGGTCAGCAACTCTTTGAAGGATATTAAGCTCTTGAGAAGCCTTCCACATATATCTTTTCCCCTTTATCTGGGTTAGAACTTTTATCACAGAGGAAATATAATTCTGTATCTTCCAGCCTTCTCAAACATTTCATTCAGTCTTGAGCCTTCTTATGCGAAAGGTATACAAACCAGGAATTCCATTCCAAGAACAAGCCTTTGTCTGCATCTTGGAGTTCTACTTGTTCGGTTTGTTTTCCCTTTCACTTTTCTTCTCAGAAAATCGCTCTAGGTATTCACGTTGCTTGTGTTCTACATATTTTCATTCTTGACCTTTGGAACCTCTTGTTCTTCTCTTAGCTGATGAGATAGGTCATCTTCCTTCTATCGTTGCCTTCTTTTTATAATTTTTACTTTATTCCTGGCTAGAGATTTCTTCTCATCATTCTTCTACTCTACCTTCTTATCTTCAGTGATCGGCTCGTCTTTCTGCTTCTCTGCAGCTAAGACTTTGATGACATATTCTACATCCTACGCTTGACTCCTCATCCTTGGCAGTTGTCTGACCTGTGATGTACCTAATTTCACAAACTTGGGCAGCGTCATCATAGCAGACGGGAGGCCACCACTCTAGAATCGTCTCACAATGTCTTCTAAAGGTTCCTCCTCGGACAGAACACACTCGGTGCAATACTCTGGATGGGCAATGGCTGCGAAATTGGGGAAAACCAGCACTCTGTAACTAGGGTATCTCTGCATAAGGAAAACTCTGTAACTTGCTCTATAGCTCTCTAAAATTTCCAAAGTAACCCTTCCGTATGGATGATCTTTATATTTATAACAAAGTAAACCTTGCTCTGTGACTCAACGGTCCTGTAGACTAGACCTGTCAGAAGTATTAATTGCATGAACAAGACAACACCCATCGTTTCTATCCTCATTAATTGTTGAAATCCGATCAAATTTCCCTCGAAACGTGTGTGCAGGAGCCAATCTCGTCAAAAATTTTACCAAATCTGGAAAACTCATTATACTGTTGCCAAATCTAGGGCAATGGATACCTGTCATATCCAGATTAACTGCTTGTCATAGGGCGAAGTGACTGGCCCTCTGTCCTTTTTCAACACTAGCTACGTGGCATGGGGAAACATCGCCTTGCTGCGATGCCTCACCGCATCACCTGCGCAAAACAACTTACTAATTTTTATTTTTTTTTCCCCGCAAGCCTCCTATGACTTGCACAAAATGAACCGTCCTCATGTGATTCCTTGTACTTAGAATATCTGTCGGTGTAGACTAATTCCCGGTACGATGCCTCCTTTCAACTACACTGGGCATCTGCACTACTATATACTATCTGAGTTAGGCCTAAGAGGTGGGGTGGCTATCACTATAGATCTTGAGCCTGCTGCCATTAATCAACATGGGAAGAAGCTCCCCATTCAGTTTACTAAGCTGAACGGCACCTCCTTCTATAACTTGCTGAATCTTATATGGCCCCAACCAATGCGTCCTGAAATTTCCTGGAAACTTAATGAACTTACTGTCATAAAGGAACACTAGGTATCCTGTCTAAAAAATATTACTCTTAATGTGTCTGTCATGCCAAGCTTTTTCTCATGCCTTCTGCACTTTCTAATGGAATCCTGTGATGAATCTGTCTTCCTCTAAGGCAAGCAGCTATGCTAGTCTTTCATTCATCGTGTCTGTATCAGCCATCCCGGTAATTTGAGAAACTCTTAAACTGGGAATAATATATTCCATAGGCATAACAGCTTCTTGTCCATACACCAAGCTGAAAGGTGTGTGCCCTGTAAGTTTCTTGCATGTAGTCCTATAGGCCCATAATACAACGTTAACCTTGAGGTCCCAATCATTTCTTTGGCTTTTATAGATCTTTGTAAGAGCAGTTTCTAGAATTTTGTTAAAGGCCTCCACCGTACCATTATCTTGTGGATGGTAGGGAGTGCTCTTATGGTTCTGTATCTAGAATTGCACTATCAAGGCTTCAACAGTGCGATTCAAAAAATGTGTGCCTTGATCGCTCATCAAAATTACTAGACATCCAAATCTACTGATGATGATTTCAAAAATGAACTGTGCAGCTGTAGCAGCATCACAATTTCTTACTGCTTTGGCCTCTGCCCATCTGGTGAGGTATTCTATTCCTGTGATGATGTATCTCGCACCAGTTCGTTTTCCTGGTGGGCTGATAGGACCCACAAAATCTATAGCCCATTTTTCAAATGCGCGCAGTGTGATATGTGGTCACAGTGGCATTTCATCTCTTCGTGAAGGTTTTCCTACCCTCTGGCAGATATCGCAGCATCTGCAAAACTCCTTAGTATCTTTGTGTAACGTAGGCCACCATAATCCTGCAGTTAAGATTTTTTGAGCAGTCAGCTTTCCTGTGAAATGACCTCCTGTGGCACCGGAGTGTGCTTCTCTGATAATGGCCTCTTTCTCATGCGGCATAATGCATCTACACAGGACTTCATCTGGACCTAACTTGTATAGGTGCCCTGCGATCAATGTGAAGTCTGCTGCTTTAACAACTAGTTGTTTCTTTTGATGCTTAGTAAACTCAGCAGATTCCCATCCTATGGTGAGAAAGTGAATGATATCAGCATAGTACTCATCTGCGATCTGAATAGCAAACAATTGCACATCTGGCAAATTGTCCTCTAGGTTACTTGGTTCTTCTCCTGATTGTATCTGTGACATATGATCGGGTCCGGCATTTAATCTTCCTGGTTTTACAATGATTTCAAAATCATACTCCTGAAACAGGAGTATCCATCTACAGATTCTTCCCCCTAACATTGGCTTATTGACCAAGTACTTTAAAGTGGACTGGTCAGTAAACATCTTGAATGAGGCACCCAACAGGTAGTGCCTAAACTTCTGTAGAGCATACACCATAGCTAAACCTTCTCTCTCTGTAGTGGTGTAGTTCTTTTCTGCAGTGGATAGCTTTCTGCTTGAATATGCGATAGGGTGATTGATACCCCCTTCTCCTGGCTGGGTTAAGATGATCCCCAGTGCGATGCCTGATGCATCCACATGTACATGAAATGGCTTGGTCCAGTCTGGAAATACTAAGATGGGTGTTGTAACCATCTTCTCCTTAAGTGTGTCTAAGCTTTGTTGGCATTCCTCATTCCATAGGAATTTCACGTCTTTCTTTAACATCTTTTCCATAGGTGCTGTGATCTTTGCATAACCCTTAAAGAATTTTCTATAGTACCCGGTATGACCAAGTATTGTCCTCAATTGCTTGACTGAATTGGGTGCTGGAAGATTTACAATGATGGCAATCTTTGCAGGATCTACCATCAAGCCTTGTCTGCAAACAATGTGACCGAACAAAATACCAAATGGCGCACAAAATATACATTTTTTCAAGTTCAGAGAAATCTGGTACTGCCTACATTTCTCTAACATTAGTCTTAAATCTCCTATGTGCTTGTCGATTAATCCAAATACAGTCCAGTCATCAAAATAAACCTCTAGGAATTTATGGATGTACTCTTTAAATACAGCAACTACTACTCTTGAAAAGATAGCTGGTGCATTTTTAAGACCAAAGGGCATTACCATATACTGGAATGAGCCCCATTATGTCGCAAAAGTGGTCTTATATCGATCTTCTGGATGGATTCTGATCTGGTGATAGCCTGAAAAGCCATCAGTGAAGGAGTAGACCTCCTGTCCTCCCACATTGCCTAACACTTCATCAGTAAATGGTGTCGGGAATGGGTCATGAAGTGATGCATCGTTGAGTTTACGCAGATCGACACAAATTCTGATTTCTCCTTTGGTTTTCTTTTCTTTCATGACCATGGGACTAACCCATTCGCTTTCTTCTACGGGCTCAATGATGCCTGCTGCTAACATCTTATCGATCTCATCCTTAAATTTTTCTTTATACCACGGATTTAATCTGTATGGATGTTGTTTTACTGGCCTAGCATCCTCTTTCAATGTTATCCTCATTACTCCCAAATCTCCTACTATTCCCTTCATTTCTATGAACTTAGTGGGGAATAAGTCCTGATATTCGTGTAACGGATCTGCAATGTGTGCTACCGTTTCATCATCCCAATAGTCTCCAATAGAGGCAAACTTTGGTTCTATGTCTGTGCCAATATTGATCTTTTTACTCTTGATGGGGTCTATGATAGCTGGAATCTGTAGCTTCGGTCCATCAACATCACGAGTCCCTTTTGACTCCGGAATGTTGATGTTGCGAGGATCCTCATCCTCATCCTCTGGTTCTGCTACGAAGTTATAACACTCGGGTTGAGTATGTACTGATAGGGTACAGTCCTCAAATATCTTAGTCTTTATGATGTCTAGGGCCTGATCAATACTCGGATACTCAGATTCAAAAGCAAAAGTGAGTTCAAAGTTGTCTATCATAAGTGGCCATGTAATGGTTCCTCTGCGCAACTCGGTCTCAATGTACCAGTTCTTTGGAGTTTGGTCTAAAGTGTGAATGAATAGGTGAACCCATTCATCCTCCGGAATGTCTGACCAATTCTGTTCACACATTTTAATATGTGACCTGGGGTCACTTTCTTCTGTGTACCTCTGCTGTAGATACTCCTTTTCATTAGAAAACCTGATCGCCATCAATCTCTTGAAGTCATCCCATGATGCGATATGTTCTCTATGTGCATGCCACCATCTTGCAGGTGTGGCTCTTACTACAAGGTCAATGACTGACATCCTCTGCTCCTAAGGAATTTCCTGTTCGAACCGTTCTAAAAAGTCATGGACGTCTGCTAAGCCATCAAACGATGGAGTATCCTTAATCTCTGCGCCAATCCATCGCAGTGACTTAGTCATAAACGCACATCTGCGAGTTGAGACTTCGTAAAGTCTGTTCTGCCAGTTCTCTAGACCGACGTCCAAGTCTGATGCGCATGAGCTATCGCATCGCCAACTAATGTTCCCTTCTGCGGTTGGATTGATGTAGTCGCTCTGATTGGCCGTCATCTGATAGAGGCTTTCCATATTACATGCCTCATCCTCTGCTCGAATAGGTTCAATATATCTGGGACCCTGAAAAGGATCCAATGGTGCGATGACCCAAATCTGATTGTCCTCGAAGGTCATCTGTCTTTTCCTCAAATCGATAACAGCCATGTTACCGATTGCCCAATCAATACCTAGTAGCGCTGGGTACGGTCTACTATCGCCAATTATTTCTATAACTTCAAAGTCCGCAAAGTTGCAAACTCCGTCAATGTCAACTGGCACCTGCGGTAATTGACCCAGTGGTGATACCCGCTGCTGATTGGCTAGTCTCAGATGGATAGGTGATCTGGCTAACTTAGGGCTACCCATCTGTTCCCATGTCTGCTTAGTCAGAACATTAACTTCCGATCCTAAGTCTAGGATTACCTCATCCATTTCAAATTCTCCAACTTGTGATGTGAGTCGTATCTCTCTTCATGTTCTTGTATGTCCCATAATGTTATAAACAGCACGCTGCGCACTGATCACGAAAGAAGGTGGCTGACACTAATCTATGATGCGCTGAATCTCTCCGATAGCTTTCTCATTTCTTACAAGTTTTAAGCAACTCCGCAGGAAGGATTGTATACTTCATGTCGACTCATCCTCATCGCACCTTCCCGATGTGGTAGCCTGCGATATCTGCACAGGGCTAACGCCACATGGTGTTTGTTGCGGTATGCCCCTAGACGGTTGTACCTACGATCCTGATTGTGTAGGGTCATTAAAGAAAGTCTTATCTTCCTGAAATGTTTCTTTATTCTTCTGCAAGTCGAGTGTTGTTGGTTTAGTAGTGTCTTTGCGCACCCACTCCGAACCTATGTTCTTTTCAGTATCCAGCGATGTCCCACTGGTGGAAGCACCGCTGCGAGTCACAATGTTGACTCTTGGTTCTAGTTCCTGCTGCTCAACAGTAATAAGCTGAATGTTTTGGTGTACCGCTGGCTTAGGTTCCCTGATCTTGGCTATTAAGGTAGGACATTCTTCTATAGCATGATCGTAATATTTGCAATAGTTACATGTGGTAGTAGGTTTCTAACAGTCCTTAGCATAATGTCCTACAACTCCACAGTTGTAGCAAGTGATCAGTCCCCGACCACGGCCAAAGCCTTCACCATGGCCAAAGCCTCCTCCATGGCCTCGTCCTCTGAATCCTTTTCCACGGCCATCATGAGCCGGTTGATGATGTGGTCCTGCTGCTGGACCTAGTGTCTCTGATTGGACTCTATATAAGTCGTGTTTTCTCTCGACCATGAGATCATAAGCTCTACAATTATGTTCATCATGTCCTATGGACTTAGAGAAGTTACAGTATAAGTTCTTAGGTGTCTGTACATACTTCTGAAGTAAAGGGAATTGCTGAGGTGGATGTCCTCTTGTTCTGCATAGTTCACACCACAGCCCTTGCATCTGTGCTAAGGGGTTAGGAGCCCCACTTGCTAG
Organism: Pseudotsuga menziesii; assembly: GCA_001517045.1. Lineage (NCBI taxonomy): Eukaryota > Viridiplantae > Streptophyta > Pinopsida > Pinales > Pinaceae > Pseudotsuga > Pseudotsuga menziesii. Next base: position 177,065 of record LPNX010306330.1, read on the forward strand.
ATATTCAACAAATACTGGACAATTATCTTTAGTATGGCCTTGTGCTTTACACTTTATACACCATATTTCTTGTGCAATCTATTTTCCTTTCTTAATCTCATGCATCTGTAAGGTGAGATTAGCTAACTGATTCTGCAGGTTTGTCATACCTGTACTGGTCTCAGCTAGAGGTGATGCCTCTAGTTTCATTTCCATTTCCAACGCGTCATCCTGCATCTGGAGTTTCTACTGCATCAGTGGCAGTCTGATATGGGGGAGCAGTGCTGCAATAAACCATTCCTTGTGCTGCTCCGGCACAAACTCAAAGCTAACTTTGTCTATGAGAGCTTTGAATTTCTGATCAAAATCCCATACTGACTCTGTAGGTGATTTTTTAATGTCTTTGAGCTCTGTAATGCACTGTGACTCAGACTTAGGTTTCTTAAATTCTTTGATCATGGCGGTCCTGACCTGTACAAGCGTTCTAGGTATCGTTGAGGTATACTTTATATACCATGTTAAGGCTCGTTCCCTAAGTGTGGTGACCAACTATACAAGTTTAATATTATCATCTTAGAGCCCTTTAATGGTCCACACGGCTTCACATGGAAACCAATGCTGCTCTGGGTCTTCTGGCCCTGTACCCTTAAAGGTAGGTAACTTCATATCATCCCCCATTCTATTTCTACATGGTGGATGCTGATTTGCTGTGTGACTACCACTCAGTGGTGTAGATGTAGGTGATGTAGTGGTAGTATGTATTGTATGTGAGCTACTAGATGGAGTTCCTACAAGATTATTCTGAGTCCTGGTTGATTTCTATGGGGTGTAAGGGTGGTAAGGGATACCCCCTTCTGTTCTTTCTATATTATTGTGACTCTATTCTCTAGTATTGTCTGAACTGTTTTCAAAGATAGAAGATCTGAAATCTACTTTATACTTCTTTCCACTACGTGTACGTCCAAGTTCATCAAAATCACTCTCAAACTCTTGTGACATTACATGTACTAAACTTATACATCTGAATATATATCGAGTACTCCTTTTTCATGTAATAACATCTTAATGGACAAGTTTAAAGAGCTTAGGTACTTACTGCGATATCCTTTGAAGAAGTACCTCTCTGCTTCGTTGAATCTCTTTCTTTGATCGACTGCAAACTCTGTGATGAAGCCTTCTAGCAGACTTGCAAGCCAGAAGTCCACTGCTCGTGAAATGGGATTATCAACGCTTTTCACAGTCTGAATCAGCTCTGGTGTCCAGACAATTTTTCTTTTATTCTTGAATATGTTCTAATCAGTCAACTTTGATAACCAATCGTACAACTCATTTCCATAGGTCACAAAAAATATCGTATGCAAGTCTGTGAAGATATGTTTTTGTAACCAGTCCTCTGTACTCAAAGTAGGACTCTTGTTTTCTGTCACAGCAAATTCTCTTTTTGTAGACCCAACCCACTAGTTGAGTTCTTCTTTAGTAGGATGCCAACAGAACATTAGCTCTTTAGTTTGTTCAAAACCGGCAATGGAACCATTTGTTGGTTACTATGGGAAGACCTGGGTTTACTTATAATGTACCAAAAACACCCCTAACTCACTGGCCCTTTCGGCAATAGACCGCAGAGCAGCCTGAAGTCTCACCCGAAGTGATCTTAGATGGGTTGGCTAAAGACTCAAGTGTCCTTAACCAGGTTCTGAAGCATCCTGGTGTCCCGCGACTCTTCTTAGCCAGCGAGATTTCTCTGCAAGTCACATTTCTCTCTTACTCACAGACTCTGATAGGGGGAGGACTCCTATCGCATCGCAGTGACTAGGATGATGTGCAAAATCTCCCTTCCACATTTCTCACTATCTGCGATATCTCACACCGCAGATCCTCTGTCGATGCGATATCACCTTCTGTCAATGTGATATCTCCTATATTACGGCCCAATGCGACTCTCAAGGTCCAAAGGGTTTCTCCCTAGGAAGAATAACTCGGCAAACCTCCAACAGGGTGTTTAAACAACCTTACATGCACTTCACGGTTCAACACACTCACATTGCTATACTTAACTTGCTGAATAAGTATACTGGAAACACTTAACATAGTGACTATTACTGTGTGAAACAAGCACTAATGAACTCATAAGCATACACTTGATATATTTAAACTCGTCTTTCACCTTCTATAATGCTGCAGCTGAATGAGAACATACAGACATTTACTAGCTGATATACGACATTCATGTAACAGATAACAGATAGCAACTAAGTAACACAATCACATGAAGCAATCACATAAGACACTGATTTTACGTGGTTCACTTCCAGGGTAGAAGCTACGTCCATGGGAACTGGTTTATATATTATAACTTGGGAGAGTAAACACAGTTCCGCTACAACCTCATATGTAGATGAGATCTTCTGGGTAACTCCGCGCACACCGTCGGGAGCCCTTCTCTCTTAGATCTCTTCTCTTCTTATATTTCTATTCTTACAATATACTCTTCCTCTCTCTCTCTCTCTCTCTCTCTCTCTCAATCCCTACGGATTGTTACATACATACTCTAGGAGTCAGCTACTGGTTACAGTAAGATACTACAGACTAAATAACAGAACCAAAGCTCGGCTCTTCTATAATACAAAAGATCTATGAGCTAACAAATCATCGACTGACTAGCTGGATAGCTAATTAGCTAATAGACTGTCCGACTAGCTGAATGGCTAATTAGCTAACCTTTTGCAATACAAAATACATCGCTTTATAGGCGGCCCGAAGGTCTCACCATTACAACACTGTGGGCCTCTCCCAACCGTAACCCAAAACCCTAACTGTGACAGTCGACGTATCTATACTTGAACTGCCACTTTTCGTCACACCACAGCTTCCTGCAGTCTTCCACGCTTCCCGGCACTGACCGTGGGTATCGGCGCCGCTTCCTTTTCTGTCCTTCATCTTCAATACCTCGGCCTCGTTGCTCCTTTTCCTTTATGAGGGTAGTTGATCCCTCCTGTATACACCGCTCAGGTACTGTTACCTTTGACTTACTCATTCCAAAACAGCAGCTTTTCCTGTAGCTGCGGGACCCTACTCCAACAATGAATTGCTTCATAATGGATTCCAATCTCTTTCATGATGAAGATAAATCTCAATATGTGCGAGGTAAAATATTTGATGGTGGTAACAAAAATTCAGCTATCAAGCTACATCAAATAAAATTAAAATTAGAGTTAATATAATATATAAATAATATTAATGAAACACACTTTATCCGTATTAATTTGAATTATGAATTAAAAATACAATTATTAGAGGAATAAAGATAAACTTTATCACGATCGTATATATGTGATGGATTATTTTACATACCTTAGCATCCATGTGATTGATATGTTTGAAAGACCATTCATAACCTTCAAGTTCATTATCAACAATATAGCAGAGAGAAGATTTGTTTTGGAGCCTTCATAAAGGGGTTCGTATGCCTTATCGAGAAGAGGTATATCATGACATCATCAAATTCATCAATATTTTCATTATCATTGTCATCGACATCATCCATTCTAACATTAAATGAATCATGGATCAATTTATTTGTACCATAATCTTCAACTACGTTATCAATATGGTCATCTTCTTCAATATGATCAATCTTTTGTTCTCCATTAAACATAGACGCTAGATGATCCTCTGGTACTTGTTCTGAAAGAAATTCCTCTGGATGATATGTCGTTGGATGTCTTTCCTTTATAAATACATGAATACATCAATAGTGAATAGTTAATATAGGAAATATTAAAATAATACATACATTTAGCAAAGCAAAAAATATAAATAACTTTATAATGCTTAACCTACAAATGGACGATATTCATTCCCCCCCCACAGCGTGTCCATGTTCCCTAAAATGTTTTGTGGTTGTTGTGATCAATATTATTCTCCTCATAAATCACCTGCATTTACTACATGTACAATAACATTTCCCATCACCCCTTCATTTCGTTGCATCCTATAGTGTAGCAAGAAATTGTCGATTTTCTTCATTTGGATCAGGAATACTGCTATTTGACATTTTTTTCACAAACTTCGTGAATGAATACTATTGAAAATCTTAAAAATTTAGTTCCACACATCACAATTTCTCAAATGGTGGTTTTCAAAGAATTAAAAAATTCCCACAAACTGTCTATTGAAGAAAAAAAATTACCCAAACCGGCCGTCGAAGAATAAAGCAATTCCTCAAACGTCCGTCGAGGAATAAATAATTTCAGCAAACCGTTTGTTGCTTCTATAAAAAAACATGTAGAAATGTTTTAAAATGTTTATATTTATAATTTCACCATCGTCCAATATCCGACGACATTAACCTAGTTACCATTCGAAATATGCCTTTGTACAATTTCAAAAAAATAGCATGTGCTCATCGAAAGTTCGACGATCATCCCTTCACAATGCGTCACAAATTCGACGAACCTCCCTTCACACTTCGTCGTAAATCTAACAAACTATAATCGATTAACCAATTATAAGAATCGTCGAAAAACCTACGAGGGGAAATTTGAAAAACCGATGATGCTGCAAGACGAAAAAAAGAAATCGGAAGGTACAGTACTTTTCATCATTGCAATCCAAAAAAAATGTACTTTACGTTGGATTTTGTCGGCGGATTTTGGGCTCAAATCTTGTTGTGACAGCCCTCCACTACATTCAGCGAGCATCGGATATATTTGCAGGAACTTGTCCATATCTAGGGGCTCTTGTGGTACCTTTGGTGCTTTCGAACTTCAGTCTTAGTTACCCTACCCATACAATAGAGCTCGCCTGCGACTGTCTACATGAGCATTGGTTATATTGAGGTGAGCTTAGTTTCTCTTCCTAGGTATTGCAGGGGGTAATTGTAGAGGTTATTCTATGAGTGTCCTTCTAGGTAGGGGTCATACAGAACAATCGCTTTATGTGTTTAAGCTGAGGGCCACTATAATTGGTTACACGCCTCCACTTGTAGTGTATGTGAGTCTCAGGTCTCTCCTAGGGGATACATACTTGCTACATTTAGGAGCTCATTTTCCCTCATTCCTTTCTTTTGTGCATTTGTCCTGGCTTATATAGGGGTGTGATTTGTGTTCTCTAGTTGGACTTAGGGATCTTGGTTACTTGAGTCTCTTTGTAGAGTCATTATGGATCGAAGTATCCTCGTTGGTCTCGTCAATTAGTAGTTTTATCATCTTTTGATCCTACTCATCCTATTTACAAGAGACGAAGACATGAGACTGTGCCTCTTTCCCATATGGGGACTTATTATACTCTTAGGGTGAGTACTTCATCTAATACTCCAGAACTCCCTCCATCCCCTTCATCTGCAATGGAAGAGGAAGCATATGGTGCTTCTTCTACCACCACCTTATGGATTCCAAGGACTCCGATTTATACTAGATTACATGTTGTTATTCCTTCTCACCCTGTAGGAACGTGTCCTTTTGAATTCACATGGTCTTCAGATCACATACCCAACTTTTCCTCGAGGTGACTGGGTATTGAGCATCTGATTGTTCCCTTGGCCATGAGTTTGTTTAATTTTGGCATGTTGAATGTTTCAACTAGTACACCATCATCCTCTCTTTTTCCTAGTGGTAATATTAGTGTTGGAATTTGGGGCACATCTACCCCTTACACTATGTATCAATTCGAAGGTGGTCCCATTCCTTCTTCTACACCATTTTTTGGAAGGGGGGCACCCTCTTTATCAGTACTTCACACTAGTGTTAATCCTTGTTCAAGTGGTGGTCAGTATGTGAATGTTGGGGCTACAATTTATATACCATCATTTGTCCCATATTCCTCTATTCCTATCCCATAGAATGTTCTTTTCATGGAAAATATTCCCCTTACTTCTAGTGGTCCCTAAAGAGGGTATAATCCCTTTGGTTAGATGGATCCCCTGTCATCTAGTGTCCTTGTGTCTCAAGGCTACATTCCTCAGCCCTAGATGTATGGGAGTATCCAATACACCAAATGGGTAATTTTGGTTATATGGTTCCCCCTTCTCAATGAATTCCCCATATGCAAAATCATGTGCATCCTTACATGGGTCATATGGGAGGAGGTTACTATCTGATTGGTCAAGGTTATGTCCTTTATAAGAACCCACCATATCATAACCAATCCTTACAAGGAGAATTGAATCAAATTTCACAACCTAGGATCCCTTTTTTAGCCACGTTGAACTTGCTTGACCTATCAAGACTCACGAATGACCCAGTGTGTCATGATCCGGCATGGCCTCATGTCCTCGCTAAGCTTCCTTCAGATATTTCAAAGTTTGAAGGTAATAATGGAGAGGACCCTGGTGATCACATTACCTTCACCTATGGTTCTCTCTGAATTCATTGAATCATGATTCTATCTGATTAAAACTGTTTAAATGCACCCTCACAGGTTCAGCCAAGAAATGGTATGTAGAGCTCTTTTGATTATGGTTGTCATTGATGTCAAAGTATTTCATTAATGACAAAGGAAATGGCATGACATGTATGATGATGTGATATTTGTGATGAGGCTGCAAATTGATATGATGATGTTCTAGTGCTCTCATGAAGTCATTTTTACTATTCGACACCATTCTGTAAAAATATGACAACTTGTTGAAACTATGAAAATTGAATAAGTATAGGAAAAATAGAGTTCATTAATCACAAAGGAATAACAAAGCAAGTGATGACATGGAATGTGGCATGTGTGATGAGGTTTCAAAGTCATATTATGGTGTTCTAGTCCTCTCATGAAGTCATTGTTACAATTTGACACAATTTTGTAAAAGTATGGAAACTTGTTGAAACTATGAAAAATTGACTTAGTATAAAATCTTCTTAATCTACCTAAGGGGCATCTGTAAAATACATGCCATCTTTTGTATTTGGTGAATTAAATTATTTTGAGGATATAGACATCTATATTTTTGTCTTGTGCATCTAAAAATATGATTGGATTGTCAATATAGTCTCTGAAGGTGAAGTTATTAGTCTGCCAAAAGTGCTTCCTGGCATGATTTGCATTGTTCGGTTCTAGTAAATCTTCCTAAGTGGCCTCAGTGAAATTCCCTCCATATTTTGTAGGATATTGATAAAAATTATATGAAAACATCAAGTTTTAACTTGTTTATGTGTGCATCTGACCATGGTCTCAGTTCCCCTAAAACGTGCTTGAAGAAAAAGTTACAGGTCTGCCAAAATGAGGTTTCAAACTATTTTGGGAAATTTGCTCAAAGTTGACCCAGTATTGAAAAATCGGTCTAAGTTTCCCTAGTAAAATGCCCACCATATTTTGTAGTAAATTAATAAAATAATATAAGACCATCAAGATGTATCTTGTTGATGTGTGCATCTGACCATGGTCTTATTTCTCCTAAAAGGTGCTTGAAGACAAAGTTATAAGTTTTCCAAAACAAGGTTTCAGGTTGTTTTGCACCAATTCATGAAAATATGTGTTTCCGTAATGAAGAGATGCATTGGTAAAAAGGTTTTAATGAAGGGATGCGATGATGAAAATACACAATGGTTCAAATAAATGATGAAAGAAGTATTTAAACGGAAGTTCGAAGTGGAAGAAAGATGTCTTAGCAATCCGGATCAATGTAACCGCAAGATGAGACAAAGACCAATGAAGTGAAGAATAATCAGTAACATAATTGAAGAAAAATATCAAATTAGGGAGGTAGGGTGGTGCTAGTGCAGACTGCAAGCCTATGGGGGGGTTTTATCCTCCTTCCAGTAGTGGATGGAGTGCAAGGGTGTTGTAGCATCCTTATCTGTTAGTGTATGTAGAAAAATCCAGGGTATTGGTGCATCCTTGTCTGTTGGAGCAGGAAGAAAACAGGGTGTTGGTGCATGCTTTATGTAGTAGCAAAAAAACAATTTTGTAAAAAATAATCTTATTAATGAGTTTGATTTTGTGTCTTTCTCTTTGAGGTTTCCACGATAAAATTATGTGCCATAACTTGCTTGATTCATTGTTTATCTTATACTAATTATTTTAATAAAGTGAAAAGAAGGAAATACTGATTCACCCCCCCCCCTCTCAATATTGTTGGATAAACCAAAAATTGGTATCAGATCGGGATACTTCACTACAATCTAAACCACTGGAAGGAAGAACCTAATTAAAACTACAATGGTTCATCAAGAAGGGTTAGCTACTAACAGTCCTCCATTATTTATAGGAAATAATTATGCACTTTGGAGTGTAAGAATGAGATGTCATCTAATGTCTCTTGGATGAAAAATTTGGAGCTCTGTTGAAAAAGGGTATAAAATACCGGACAACCTACCTACAGATAGAGATGAACTAGAAGAATATGAATCAATGCAAAATATTTGAATGCAATTTTGAAAGGATTGGCATGTTCAATGTTTGTTAAATTCATGCAATGTAAGACAACCAAACATGCTTGGGAAAAATTAAAAATTTCTTATGAAGGGGATTCCAAAGTAAAAAAAAACAAATTTTAAACATACAAAGGGCAGCTCAAAAGTATAAAAATGAAAGGACAAGAAAATATTGCAGAATATGTTGTAAGAGTATATGAAATTGTCAATTATATTAAAGGTTTGGGAGGATAAATAAAGGAGAAAGGAGTAGTTGAAAACGTACTAAGAAAACTACCAACAAGGTATACCCCCAAAGTGTCTATTGTAGAAGATAGAGATGATATTCAACTTCTGATAGTGGATGAGCTACATGGGATCTTCATTTCCTATGATATAAGAACAAGACAAAATGAACCAGCAAGAAAAGAGGTAGCATTTAAATCCACAAAGGAATCAAAGAAATATGAAGCCTTACCCAAGAACCACTTAGATGATGAATAATCTCTTTTCATCAAGAAAAATAAAAGAGGTACTGGAAAGTACAAAGAAAAGATACCCCTGAAGTGCTTTAACTATGGAAGAATTGGATATTTTTCCTCAAAATGTCCTTATCCTAAAATGGATAATAGTGATGATAGAGAAACCTCTAATAAGTTCAAGAAGAGCAAAGCAGGAAACAAGAAGAAGGTTGAAGAAGAAAATCATTTACACCATGGAATATAGTGACGATGAAGAATCAAGTGAAGACGAGGAAACCGAAACTCTATTCATGGGTATAAAGACTCGAGATGATGAATCAGATGTGGAAGGAGAGGTGGAATAAAAAGATGAACTTATAAGTGATATTGAAGAATTCAGAAAGAGCAGAATGAAGAACAAAGAGTCAAACCAAATCATTGTTAATTTGAATACCCATCTTCAAGAGGCCAAGAATATTGAAGAGGACCTAGAATTGCAGCTCAAGAAGAGAATACAAGACTCTAAAATATTTGAAGCAGAAATCACTCTAGTTAGATAGAAGATTGATGAAGAACCTCTTAAATAAATGTTTGAGAAGATCTCAAAGACTCTAGATGACATCCTAAATAGCCAAATACCATCAAGTGACAAAATTGGATTAGGATGTGACAAAAAGAGTTATGTTGTTGCACTTATGAGTCCAATTAAAAAGAAAGACAATTAGAAATATGCTCCTTCGTAACATAAAAGAAATATGATTCCTATAAGACCAATTTCAAGCAAGTATCAGCAAATCTTTCTTGGTCATTGCTACTATTGTAATAGTTTTGGACATAAATCCATGAATTGCAAAGCAAATGGAAAGCTTATTTCTTATAAGAAAAATGCACCTAGTAACAATCCAAAAGAGAGAAACCTTAACTCATTTTTACCTCTACAAATATATGACATAGAATGTTACAAATGCAATAACCATGGACATGTAGCTAGAGAATGTAAACTGATGAATCCTACAGAGAAAGGTACTGCAACTAAGTTTCAAGACAAGAAACAAAGAAAGGACAGGAAGAAAAAGGAAGTGGTGGAGAAGAAGACGGAATCTATGATAGATTTATGTGCAACAGAAAAGAAAAATATATGGCATATTGATAGTGGATGTTCAAAACACATGACATGAGACCCAAACAAGTTCATAAGCCTAAGAAGAAATGAAAAGGGAAAATTTACCTTTGTAGATAATATATCCTTCAAGATAATTGGAAAGGGTATAGTTGCTATCAGAGATAACAAAATCAAAGGTGAAAATGTGTTGCTAGTAGAAAATATAAAGCCTAATCTCCTCAGTGTGAGTCAGACATGTGATCAAGGGCACATCTTCATATTTGATTCTGAGAAATGTGAAATTAGAAAAAATGACTCAGGAAAACTTGTTGGGACGGTTGTAAGGAATTCAAGCAATGTGTATATCCTAGAAAATCAAGAGAAATGCTACATGAGTATGATTGATGAAAGTTGTCTTTGGAACAGAAGGATGGGGCACTTGAACTTTGAAAAACTTATGAAAGTAAGTAAGAAGGAAGTTATAAGAGACTTGCCAAAGATTGTAAATCCTCTAAACTCAGTTTGTAAAAAATTTCAACATGGGAAGCAAACTAAAGCCAACTTCAAGTCAAGGGACATACAACCTCTCATCCATTGGAAATAGTTCACATTGATCTTTGTGGACCAACAAGACTAAAATTTTGCAAGGAGAGTATTATTTCATGTTGCTCATTTATTATTATACAAGGATGACTTGGGTGAAATTTCTCAAAGAAAAATCAGAAGCTTTTGAAAAGTTCAAAATTTTTAAAACAATGGTTGAGAATGAGACAAATCAGAAAATAAAATGTCTAAGGTCAGATAATGAAGGAGAGTTTACCTCAAATGAATTCAATGATTTTTTTGAGATGCATGGAGTTAGAAGAAAATTTTGAGGTCCAAAGACTCCTCAGCAAAATGGAGTTGTGGAAATAAAGAATCGAACAGTCCAAGAAGCAGCGAGAACTATGCTTAATGAAGCAAAACTATCAAATGTGTATTAGAGAGAAGTAGTATACATAGTTGTCTATATAATTAATAGAGGAAAACTCAAAGTAAATAATGACAATAATTCTTATGAACTATGGTATAGAAGACATGCCTCAGTCAAATATTTCAGTGTTTGGCAGCAAGTGCTACATAAAGAGGAATGAGGATGATCTTGGTAAGTTTGAATCTAGAACAGATGCGGGAATATTTTTATGATATTCATCCACCAAGAAATCATATAGATGTTATAATCAAAGGATACACAAAATCATATAAATTGCATATGTAAGTGTATATGAATTGAAACCAAGAAGTGTAAGAATCCAAGATGATCATGAAAGAACAAATGATGAAGAAGAAAAAGAAGTCCCGCAAAAGAATGAAAATTTTCATGAAGAAGAAGAAGAAGAAGAGGACGATGAAGAGAAAAGAGAAGAAAGTGTAGATAAGGACTCTCCAAGACTTTATACAAGAGCTCCATCTATAAGGATACAAAAGAATCATCCTGAAAGACAAATCACAGGTGACAAAGATGGTGGGGTCAGTACAAGAAGGAAACTAATGTTTAATGAACAATCCTTACTATCAGTGGTGGAACCTAAGAACCTCAAATAATTCAGCAAAGATGATAATTGGATCAAGGCCATGAATGAAGAATTGGATCAAATTGAGAAGAACCAAACTTGGTAACTTGTCCCAAGACCTGAAGGAAAGAATTTTATTGGGACCAAATGGATATTCAAGAACAAGTTAAATGAAGATGGTGAATTAATAAGAAATAAGGCCAGACTGGTATGCAAGGGATATTCTTAAGTGGAATGTATTGACTTTGAAGAAATGTTTGAACCTGTAGAAATACTTGAAGCAATCAAGATGTTCTTGTCTTTTTCAGACTACAAAAACTTCAAAGTATATCAAATGGATGTTAAATCTGCATTTCTGAACAGAAATATTGAAGAATAAGTATATCTTGAACATCCTAAAGGTTTTCTCTTAGAAGAAAATGGAGATTATGTTTGCAAACTGAAGAAAAAAATGAACTATATGGCCTCAAACAATATCCAAAGGTATGGTTCTCAATATTTGACAACTACTTGAAGCAGCAAGGATATAGAAGAGTGGCCACTGACAGTAATCTCTACATAAAGTTTGAAAATAAGAATATGATAATTGTTGTTGTCTATGTAGATGATATCATATTTGGAAGTGATATACAAATCATGAGTGTAAACTTTGCCTCAGATATGAAGAAATAATTTGAAATGTCTTTGTTGGGTGAATTAACATTCTTCTTGGGATTACAAGTTTCTCAATCAGACAAAGGGATCTTCATTCCTCAAACCAAGTACATTAAATACATGCTTAAGAAGTTTAAGATGGAATACTCCAATCTTGTTAGTACTCCTGTGGTCACTAGTTATAAGTTAAGCAAGGATGATGAGTCTTTAGAAGTATATCATACCATGTATATATTTATGATAGGAAGCCTTCTATATGTGAAAACTATAAGATCGCATGTGATGCAAGTTGTAGGATTGGTTTCCATATTCCAATCAGCTCCCAAAGAAACGCATGTGATAGCAGTGAAAAGAATTCTCAGATATTTTAAAGGTACTATAGAGTATGGTTTATGGTACCAAATTTGTCAAGACTTCACTTTAAAAGAATTCACTGATGAATATTGGGCACAAAGTGTTGATGACCGAAAGAGTACTAGAGGAGCAGCATTATACTTGGGAGATTGTTCTCTATCATGTCTAAGCAAGAAACAATCCTCCATTGCAATATCTACAATAGAAGTTGAATACATTTGTGTTGAATCATGTTGCACTCAAGTCATTTGGATGAAAAATACATTGGAAGAATTACTTGTAAAGTATAAGCAACCAATAGTGATAAATTGTGACAATACATGTGCCATAAAGATATCAAAAAACTATGTTATGCACTCCAAGACAAAGCACATCCCTATAAAATATCACTTTTTGATGAATCAGGTATCACAGAAGGTGGTGAAACTGGAATATGTTGATACAAGGGAACAAATAGCTCATATCTTCACTAAGCAACTACCCAAAGAAGAATTTGAGAATCTTAGATAAAAGTTGGGAGTAATCTCCCTACAATAGATATAGAAAACAAAGGCATTATGTTAGGGGGAGCCATGTTGACAGGGGGAGATGTCAAAAGGATACCTTTGTCAATAATGTCAAAGGGGGGGGGGGGAATTGAAGAGTTGTTGGCATCAATGACAAAGGGGGAGAATGTTGAGTATGGTTTCCATTGATGTCAAAGGAGTTCATTAATGACAAAAGTAAATGACATGACATGTATGATGATGTGACATGTTTGATGAGGCTACAAAGTAATATGATGATGTTCTAGTGCTCTCATGAAGTGATTTTTGCAATTCAACACCATTCTATAAAAATATGACAACTTTCTCAAACTCTGAAAATTGACTAAGTATAGGAAAATTAGAGTTCATTAATGGAAAAGGTGTTAGCACTCAAAATCACACATAAGATTGTGGGAAGGTGGACCCTAAGGTAACAGCAGAACAACTTTAGGAAAGAGAGCTGACTTCTCTGATTCCAGAGAGGTATCTCTCACAAATACATAACAAGGCCATATTATATTGTCACAGAATGAATATCAAATATTGGTGGTTGAAACAGGGTAAATACGTATCGGGCTATGGAGTCATGAATACCCAGAAAACATATCATTTTTCATAGAAAATGCTTGCAAGAGAAAGGTAGTACCTTGATCGCGGTCAATATGTTTTGGGTCCGGTGGGAATGGAAGAAAGATGGCATTCCATTAGTGTAGAGCACCGCAGGGATGGATTCTACACCAACTTTGGAAGAAACGTTTGGTGGATATTGGAGACAACGGCCGAGGCATATGAATATGAATCCCAAACCATTATACACTAAGTCTACAACATGAAGAAAACATAATGTAAAGAAATAATAGGAAGCACATGCACAGAAAGAAAGGAAAATTACAGATTGTAATTAAGAAGCACACAGGAATTCTTGCATTCAAATAACCAGCATTCGGCTCTGCAACTTGTTTTGAAAATAGATCAAAATATCACAAACACAATAGTCCAATGGGTTCCAAACAACCCTTTATCCTTCTGTGAGGAGTACATTTATAGTGTTTGGTCCCCCAAGACCAACCTCGAAACGGGGCCAAAATTAGTTACAAAATTAGCAACAAACTTTCAACAAACTGTATTGTGGCATTTTTCCTACGAGTGGCATAAAACAGAAAGTGATGGAGGTAACATCTCTGTTGGGAATCAAGAGATGCTATGTCTTCAAAATCCTAGCTCACCTGATTATTTCAAACCTGTATCTTCAGTTCTGGTCGCGACCTAAGCATATCATATGTGGTGTACCCTATATCTGGCCTTACCGTAGTTTTCAACCACTTTACATTGGTTAACAGTCGGTGTTTATAAATTTACCATTTCTACTACCAATACTCAAAGCTCTAGTTTCTCCAGATAGGAAGGCGTTGGTAACTTTGTGCTCAGAAACTTGAAATCAAATAATAATTCGAATTCACCAAACAGTTTTTCAACCACGGTTTTTCCTGGAAGCGACTATTGGGCCATGTCTTTGAATTTTCTGTGATATTTCCTACACTTGATCCATATGTCAGGATACTATTTCTGGGACAACATTGGTCCTTTTTCTTCCTAGAATAAAGGGAGCCCCCTTTGGACCAAATGTTTAAACAATGCATCAAAGTTGTCGGCTTGTTTGCACATGAAATTCCATTTTGCTTCAACCATCTTTAAGTGGCGGTGTTTGTGAACCACCCTTATGGCCCATGTGATGACTGGAATGCTATATTGTATGTTTCCTTGTCTGATGTCTTCATCAGTCAAACTATTTATAAAATTGATGGCACCTTCAGCCGTGTCGAAGGGCCTTTTTTTTAGGTCTAGCTTTGTTGTCTAGATGTGCTTTTTGGCTGCATGTACGGTATTTTCCTTATCTTGGATAAAATCCAAGTATGAACGCACTTTTGTTCCTTCTACTATTATCATGTCCCAGATGAGGTGCTTCACCCCTTGTAAGGCTACCTGGACTGAAGCAAGTCTTGTTAATTTGTCATTTTTATCATCAAATTATTTACAACGTTCTTCCAGCTTCTTTCTTATCCATTCTTTAATATTAGAAATATCCATTAGGTATTTATTTTGTTTTCTTAGGCCAGTGATCTCTAGAGATTTTAGACTTACCTGGGACATGGCTTGGGAGAGGGATTCTGCACCACATATCTCAAACGATTGAGCCATAGGCGCTAGCTATTCCTGATATTTTTCCTTTAATTCTTGTAACTCCCTTTCCAATTCAACTTTCCTTGCTTCGAAGGCTCAGTTTTCTCTGACCCAGAGCTCTGCCTCTTTCTTCCATTGTTTCTCATTTTCTTCCTGTTTGATCAGTCTAGCCTTACAATCGTTTAAATCGATGTTTAAGGCCTATTTCTCTTTTTCAATTTCAGTCAATTAATTCAGTAGTTTGTATAAGACGAGTAGCGGGGATGTCTAGATTTTTCTTCAACAGTTGGATTGTACCATTCATATGTGGGATGTCTAGTTTGTAGAATATTTTGTGTGGTGGTACCTTCATCTCGTAGTATGTATGCCACCAATATATCTACTTGGAGCTTCCTGATCTAGCTTTGGTAAGCCTTGTTCTCCACCTTCTCCTTTCAGAGCATCTATTCAACTCTTTTCTTACTAGCTGTTAGTTTTGATATTTGCAAGGCAGTTTGGAGCAGATTAGCATAGAGGAAGTCACTTATCCCTTGGTGTAAATGAATCATGTCATTTTTGGGGACCCTTTTTGGATCTACCTTTAGCTAAAAGACTTTGTCTCATGTGATCACAGCCAAATTCAACGTGCCCCTGGTCGGGTCCCTGACAGTCTCCAAGGAGGTGCTATAGCCCGGCAATTTGTTCACTTCGTCGTATAAATTCATTATTTATTTGAAGGTGTTTTCACCAGCTTCTTTGTATTTTTCCATTATCTTGGATTTAGACTTGCAATTACTTACTGCCTCCTTAGGAACACTGTTGAACGCATACTCCTGAATTTCAAAATTTGGACCTTTAACTTTCACAGTTTTCTTTCTCCCCTTAAGGTTGGAACTCTGCACGAGTTTATTCGGTTCTTCATTTTTATGCTTCTTGGGTGTTCTGTTTGTATCCCCTTAATCCACATCCATGGCCTCTGGGAATTCTCTTTTATTCCCCTTCTCAAACAGGCTATCCAAAGGGGTGATCTGTGTGGCCACGACCACAATGCTGGAGAGGTATTTCTGGGGGGAACCCCCTATAGATGTAGAGGGGGCTAAATTTTCTAGCATATCTTCATCAGAGTTAGTCCCTCTAGGGTATATCATCCAATTATCTTTCTCAACCACACCTGCCACTTCAACATGCTCGAATGGATTGTTCTTGTTCGCTTGCCTTCTATTAGAGATGAGGTGGTGAGGGTCATAGTCAATTGCAGCCTCCATCGCAAACCCTTTCTCCCTGAGAAAATTTTTGACCATTGGAAAGGCTAATTTGTTTTTAACAGTAAAAGGACCAACTGCCCATGGAAACTTGATATCTGTAAGATTCCTGAAGCTTAGAAAGTGTTCGTCTTCGACTATCAGCCTTTTCCTGATTAGCTCTAGTGAAAACATCCTCAATGTCAGAAACGTCGACAGGATGTATGGCTGATGAGTAAACCCAAAGACCCTAATCACCGTATTTTCTTCTGATAGAAATCAATCCCTCACTCTTCTTTCATGGTATAAATGCATCAAGATTTTCATCTCTGGCAGGATTCTTGGCAGCCTCTTTTGAAAGAGGACTTCATATACTGGTGCCATGAGGACATTCATGAACCTGCAATAATCCGTGTGCATGTCTTCTGTCATAACCATTTTCGAGAGCTATAGGTCATCA
Source organism: Pseudotsuga menziesii (assembly GCA_001517045.1). NCBI lineage: Eukaryota > Viridiplantae > Streptophyta > Pinopsida > Pinales > Pinaceae > Pseudotsuga > Pseudotsuga menziesii. The sequence goes on from LPNX010306330.1 coordinate 193,898, forward strand.
TCATTGAAGCTTAAAAACATCTTCATAAGGAGGTACTGGAACCTGAAGGTTCCCGACTGATGAAAATTACTCAACTAGGAATTTATACTTCTAGCTAGGAATTCATTAAATTGTAGACATGTGGGTGGTGAAGGATGACTTGATGCTCCTTATGCTACTTGGATTGAATTGAGGGTGAATATCAGACTCAATAAATGTTTGGTTACAAATTGGTTTGATTCCATCCCTAATAATTGGCTCGCTAGGTCGAAGTCGATGGGGAATGGAGGGTTTGACAACTGGATTTCAGGATTCAAACAGGTTCTGAGAAAAGCCTCTTTTTGTTCAGTCGAAGACCTGTGAAAACTGAAGTATATCTTCTTCATTGTACTTACTAGACATCTGGGTAAACTTGAAAGAGATTAGTAGATTGTTTTGGATGTTAAGGGAATTTATGGGACTCAACATCCTAGACCTAGACACATCCATCATCACACCCTCGAATGGATAATAGTTGCTTATGCACCAGTCTATGAATTCCGGGAAACTAGGGGTTTACTCGACAGAGAAATAAAAGAAAAAGGAACTCAACACCCCATGAGTGTCGATTCCCTGTAATTGAAGAGTTTTTAGTTTACTCTGATTGGCTTCTATACTATCATTTAATATGATAGTATCGAAGACCTCGGTGTCTTTATCTATTAGGGATTCCCCAGTCTCCTGAAATTTGAGGTTTTGAGCCTCTGAATCTTCTGCTTCTGCCATGAGAAAACAAATTAATATAGAAAAGACATACCAATTTGGTTGACAATTTGCTTCGGAAGCTTATTCAAGGTGGTGCGTTCTACACAGTCTAAACCCTCGCTTCCTTATGCTGCAAAAGAATAACCAGTCTAGATCCATGTGCCAACTTTTATACTATTTTATTCTCTTATCTGACCATGTATCTTTCCAGCTGGATGAAATATTAGTCATGGATTTGGGACCTAGGAGCCTTGATTCACATGATCTTGGCCATTGGCTTTCATAATACCATGCATTCCCTTCACAGCCCTTCATTGTTGATGTATTTGTAACTTCAGAATGTATTCATCTATGTATCTTATGTATTGCAACCTGTTGTTTATATGGGATGTATCTATAATGTAATTGATTCATGTTGTCATGCCCTAATGTTCCAATCAGGAGAATCAATAATGTAAACAATTCATGTTAAGTCATAGTGAGTAACCCTCCGATTGTCTAAGGGTTAAATTCCCCGCAGTTCCGAGGCACTAGGGTTATTAGACTCTCCTAGTAGAGGTTGGCCCTGGTAGGGTTTTAGTCATGTCAGGATTAGTATAAATAGAGAACTGGAGTCTCTATTTATCACACAACTCATCCACACTCAAGTGTAGCGCATAGTTGAGGAAGGAGAAGACACTGGGGCTAGATAAGAAGAAGATTACTGCTGTCAGGAGATCACTTACTGTTTTGGGGCTTTTACTGTTTTGGTGTCGATTCTATCTCTGAGGAAGTTGTGGGGTTTTCTCCATTTATATTTTCCCCAAGGATAAACACTGTGTTCATTGTCCCTTGTGTTTTATCGTTGTGCTTGTTATTCTCTAAGTAAAGATCCTAATATAATGCTAGCTTAATGATGAAATTCTAACATGGTATCAAAGCTAACCTGAGAAGAAGACACTGTGCAGTTGCGGGAACTAGGGATTCCTAGTTTGTGGATCTTCCTCCACATATTCTCAGCAAAAGTAAGGTGGAATAACTCTCCTCCTTAGGGCACATCTTTCTGTCGAAGCAGAATCCAATTCTGAGGTTCTTCAATTTTGGACCCAACACTGCTGCCGAAAATTAGGGCTTTTCACAGAAGAGGAATTTTTCAGTGAACCCAGGCCTGGATTGATCTCCTCCCCAAAATCGAAGTTAGGGATAAATTTCAAGGAATTTGGGTGAACAGATCTCTGGAAAAGCAAAACCCTAATTTTCTACTGAACCAGCACTACAGGATTTCAGCTCAAGCTTCAAATCTGACATCTTGAACCTAGTAAGATCTAAATATTTTGTATTTCCATTTGAGGTTCTCAGTTTAATATGTCTCATCATACCAAGCTTGATGAAAATATTAAGGGAGATGATAACTTCCGACCTTGGAAGTATAGGATCTCCCTGTTCCTGGAAGAGAATGAGTTGGACTCCTATATTAATGAGGAGGTTCCAGTTCCAGAGGGAGATGAGGCTAAGGCATTGCATAAGAAGAAGTTGGTTATGGCAAAGAGAATCATTGCTAATTCTATCAAGGATCATCTCATACCACAGGTGTCCTCCCTCAAGACACCTAAAGCTATGTTTGATGCCCTAACCAAATTGTTTGAAGGAAAGAACATAAACAGGAAGATGACCTTGAGAAACCAATTGAAGAATGTGAAGATCCAGAATGCTGAGATTATTCAGTCTTACTTTACAAGGGTTTCTCAGATCAAGGAGCAGCTAGAAGCAGTAGATGAAGAAGTGGAAAATGCAAAGATTGTGATGACCACCCTGAATGGTCTCCCTAGATCATGGGACTCTTTCATTCAAGGAATCTGTGCCAGAAAGAAGTTAGTCAAGTTCAGCAGTCTATGGGAAGAATGCTCTCAAGAAGAAGCTAGGATAACAACTCAAGAAGAGAAGATGGGTAGTGAATATCAAGCCCTCACAGTTCACTCCAAGAAAAATAGGAGGAGCAATTATCACTCCAAAGGTAAGACCTCACACTCTAGAAAAGATCTAAATACCATTAAATGTTACACATGTGATGAGAAAGGTCACATATCCAAATTATTCCCTAACAAAAGAAATCTAAGGAAGAAGGGAAACAAGAGAAGACATCATGCCCATGCTGCAGAGGATGATGAACCTTCCACAAAAAGAATCAGACAAGAGAGTGATTACTCTTCAAGTGAGGATGAATATGTTCTAATCTCCGCTCTCACGAGAATTGTTTCACATGGAAGCAATGATTGGCTTATAGACAGTGGTTCTTCCAAGCACATGATGGGATTCAAGGAATCATTTGTAAATTTATCTAAACATGAGTCACCTCACAAGGTGAAACTTGGGGATGACTACCAGTATCCAATAAAAGGTAGTGGTGAATCTCTCTATAAACTAGACTCTGGAAAGTTTTTGAAGATGAAGAATGTATTATTTCTTCCAGGACTAAAGAAGAACCTCCTCTCCATATCTGCATTGGATGCAAAAGGAATGAGGGTTTCTTTTTTAGATGGCCAAGTTTTTATGTGGCCAAAAGGAAAGACTTTTGACGATGCAATTGTGATCAGAGAACAAGGAGGCCTATACAAGTTGAAGGGCCAACTAGATCAAGCTTTGGTTCATGACACAGTAGAACCAAATGAACTGTGGCATAGAAGGCTTGCACATGTGCATTAAAGAGCACTACCACTTGCAAGCAAAGATGTTGAAGGTCTTCCAAAAATACAAGCAAAACATGAAGGGGTCTGCAAAGGATGTGCGAAAGGAAAGAATACAAAGAAGACATTTCCAAGCAGTGAAAGTAAAGCAAAAGGAATCTTGGAAATCATCCACTCCGATGTATGTGGACCAATGTCATCAAGCTCACTAAGCGGGTATGTGTACTATGTTTCTTTTATTGATGACTTTTCTAGGAAGACATGGATTTACTTCATGAAGAATAAAGATGAAGTGTTTAGCAAGTTCAAGCAATTAAAAGCATTGATCAAGAACCAGACTGAAAAGAAGATCAAGAATTTTCGATCAGACAATGGTGGAGAATTCACTTCAAATGAGTTCAAGGAACTATGTAAGGACTCAGGGATTAAGAGGGAGTTGTCCACTCCTTACAATCCACAATAGAATGGGGTTGCAGAGAGGAAGAATAGAACCATCATGGAAGCTGCAAGAGCCATGCTTCATGATCAAGATATTCCTCTGCACCTTTGGGCAGAAGTAGCCAGAACAACAGTGTATGTACAGAACCATACTCCACATAGAGTACTCGAGAACAAGACTCCTGAAGAAGTCTTCTCCGGCAAGAAACCAGAAGTCATCCATCTCAGAATATTCGGTTGTCCTGTGTACATACACATTCCAAAAGAGAAGAGAACAAAATTAGATCCTTCAGGAAAGAAGGGTATATTTGTGGGATACTATGAAAGCTCGAAGGCTTACAGAATATACTTCCTAGGATTCAAAAAGATTGACATCAGCAAGGACGTAACATTTGACGAAGATTCAGCCTACATCAAATCCAGAAAGAAACCTGCTGAAGAACTTGAAGAAGTAGAATCTCCCAGAATTCATGATACAATCATGAATGAAGAAACTCAAGAAGAATATCGAGAATTTGAAGAACCACAAAGACCTGTAGATCCACCACAGGATAAGAATCCTCATAAGAGGAAACCTGCTTGGGTACGATAGATTATCTAAGGTGCAGAAAGATATGGGGTTCCAGAAGAGAATCTCAGAGAAAGAAAGAGGACCAAATCTTGTTCCAGTTATGTAGCTTTACTATGTGACTTCATTGATAAAGAACCTTCCAAGTATAAAGAAGTGGCAGAACGGAAAGAATGGAAGGATGCGATGATCGAAGAGTATCAATCGATCATGAAGAATGATGTTTGGGATGTTGTCCCAAGAACAAAAGGGAAGTCAATTGTAACTTCCAAATGGATCTACAAGATCAAGCATGCTGCAGACAGTAGCATTGAAAAGCATAAGGAAATATTTGTGGCTCGGGTTTTCTCTCAGAAAGAAGGAATAGACTATGAAGAAACCTTTGCACCTGTAGCCAGATACACTTCCATCAAATCGGTACTTGCTCTAGCTGTAGTGATGAAATGAAAGATACACCAAATGGATGTCAAGACTACTTTCTTGAATGGTGTGGTAGAAGAGGAAGTGTATGTGGAGCAGCCACTCGGTTTTGAGACACATGACAGTGAGTCTCATATGTGTAGACTGAAGAAATCCCTGTACAGTTTGAAACAGGCACCCAGGACATGGTACAGCAGAATTGACAGCTTTCTATCCAATTTCGGCTTTACCAACAGTAAAGCAAATTCCAACCTTTACTACAAGGTGGAAGGTGGCAACCCGATGATACTTCTACTATATGTAGATGATCTATTTGTGATAGGTATGGATGGGTTGATTACTGATACGAAGAGAAAGCTTGCTACTGAGTTCAATATGAAGGACTTGGGAGTGATGCATTATTTCCTAGGTATGGAGGTGTGGCAGACTATAGATGGAATCTTTCTTGGACAAGGAAAGTATGCAGTAGAGATCCTGAAGAGATTTGGGATGATGGACTGCAAGGCATTGACCACACCTATGGCATCAAACCTGAAGCTATTGAGTGATGCTTCATCAGAGATAGTTTTTGTCACGATGTATCGTCAGATGATTGGGTCCTTGATGTACCTGACGAACACGAGACCAGATATTTGCTTTGTTGTGAACACCTTGAGCCAATACTTGACAGATCCGAGACATGTTCACTTGACTGCTACAAAGCATATTCTGAGGTACTTGAAGGGTACGGTTGATTATGGGCTCAAGTATAAGGTTGATCAAAGGATTAACCTGGAGGGTTATGTTGATTCATATTGGGTAGGCAGTGCCATCAATAGGAAGAGCACTTCAGGGTGTTGCTTCAGTATGGGATCAGGTGTGATCTCATGGTTTAGCAGGAAGCAATCCTATGTGGCACTGAGTACAGCTGAATCAGAGTATGTTGCAGCCTATTAAGCTAGTTGTGAGGTAGTATGGCTGAGGAAGCTACTGTCTGATTTGTTTGATCTCCAGTTAGATGCTACTTGTATATACTATGACAACCAAAGCTGTGTAAAGTTGTCAGAGAATCCAGTATTCCATGACAAGTCGAAGCATATTGAGATCAAGTATCACTATATCAAGGATATGGTGCAGAGAGGAGCAGTGAAGCTCCAGTATGTTGCGACGAACGAACAGATAGCTGATGTGTTGACTAAGCCATTGGCTATGGTGAATTTTGAGTACTTCAGGGAGAAGCTTGGTTTTCTCTAGATCGAGGTTCCTCCCAAGAGGAAGTGATGTGTCCGTGCTGTGCCATTCTAACATGGTGAGAGGATTGGTTCCTTCCATGATCAGATGTAAGTGCTGTGCCATTCTGACATAGTGAGAGGATTGCTTCCTTCCAAGGTCAGATGTAAGAGCTGTGACATGGTGAGAGGATTGATTCCTTCCATTGTCAGGTATATCTAGGAAGGCTCATCTAGTATGAAAAAGGACTAGCTCTGAGTAGCTACCACATCTGGTATGAAAAAGGACCAGCTCTATGATTCCTCATCTAGTATGAAAAAGGACCAGCTCTGTGACGCCCTACCTAGTATGAAAAAGGACTAGCTCTGGGAAGGCTCATCTAGTATGAAAAAGGACTAGCTCTGAGTAGCTACCTCATCTGGTATGAAAACGGACCAGCTCTGAGATGATACATCCAGTATGAAAAAGGACTGGCTCTGTAGAGGTTCCTATGATGAGAAGAATCAAGAGATAGCACCTGTGATGATGCCCAGTGATGATCCAGATTGAGTGATGATGATCCAGATCCAGTGATGATGATCCAACAGTGATGATCCAGATCCAGTGATGATCCAGATCCAGTGATGATAACCAGTGATGATCCAGATCCAGTGATGATGTCCCATGATGATCCAGATTGAGAGATGATCCAGATACGATGACTTGAAGATGAAGATGACTTCAAACTAAAGATGAATTGAAGACTCAAAGGACCTGAGATGTAGATGACGAGATGATCCAGTTGATACAGAGAAGAAGACTAGTGCTGAAAATTGGGTCGAAAGAATACCTTCCTAGTTAAGAGGGAGTGTTGATGTATTTGTAACTTCAGAATGTATTCATCTATGTATATTATGTATTCTAACCTGATTTTTATCCAGGATGTATCTATAATGTAACTGAGTCATGTTGTCATGCCGCGATGTTCCAATCGGGAGAATCAATAATGTAAACAATTCATGTCAAGTCATAGTGAGTAACCCTTCGATTGTCTAAGGGTTAAATTCCTCACAGTTCCAGGGAACTAGGGTTATTAGACTCTCCTAGTAGAGGTCAGCCCTGGTAGGGTTTTAGTCATGTTGGGATTAGTATAAATAGAGAACTAGAGTCTCTATTTATCACACAACTCATCCACACTCAAGTGTAGCGCATAGTTGAGGAAGGAGAAGACACTAGGGCTAGAAAAGAAGAATATTACTGCTATCGAGACATCACCTACTATTTTGGGGATCTTACTGTTTTGGTGCTGATTCTATCTCTGAGGAAGTTGCATGGTTTTCTCCATTTATGGTTTCCCCGAGGATAAACACTGTGTTCATTGTCTCTTGTGTTTGATTGTTGTGCTTGTTATTCTCTCAGTAAAGATCCTAATATAGTGCTAGCTTAATGATGAAATTCTAACATTCATGCACCTTCGACCCGCAGGATTTAAACCCCATCATCGATCTTGGACTCTCCTACCATCCCGCCGTCCACAGCGAAGAGATTTATTGAATTCCTCACTTTTCAACCAATATTTCTCCCATGCACTTGTGGCTGGCAGAAAAGATCCTCCTCGTAGATCTACCTCCGCGCAAATCTCTACCGTCAAACAAATCCCCCCTTTAGTGCATTTTGCAAACCTTGAAACGCTATTTCCCATGAGCATCTTAGATCAGCAAAATTTATTTTCGTCGTTGATTTAACATCTTCATGATCCCGACCATCGAACATCGTCGTTGTTTAACGCATTTAATTGGTTTGGAATGTGACCCTTTGTGGTGCATTTACAACTTGCGTAATGGCTCTCCGTCATTGATCTATTTCATCTCCTCATCACGATCATTGAAAATCATCTCATCCTTCGTCGTCCTTCTGGTATGGGTCTTTTCTTTCCTCCTACATGATCGACATGAGAGGGATTGTCTATGACTCTAGAACTTGGGGTCTTCTTCACTTAACAGATCGTGGCCAGTGCGGGTCTCTCTGTTTTTATCAACCTTCAAGCTCCCTCCTCTTTTAGAATCCTACGACAGCCCCCCAAGGAATCTTGTCGTGAAATTTTTGCAGGCCTTGTTTCTTCCCCTACGGGTCTGAAACCTTTCCCTCTATTTAGCACAAATCAGGTGCTAACAAGTGGCTCTAGCTAGGGATGCTATCCTTTCCGCGAGGTAGAAAAGAAACCATAGACCAGGTTCCAAATCCATTGGGTGGGTATCTTTACTCCAGACTCTAAAACATCTATCATTATTGTTGTGCATGTAAACAAAAACAAAGAAATAGAAACATGGTCACCCTCCTAGATCTTATGGCCTTCTCCTCGGGCTTCAAATCCTTTATGGGACTACCTTCTTATTTACTGAAAACTGGGAAATATATATAGCTATGGTACATGTGTTTACTTCTTCTTCTCAGGTCAAGTAATGTTTGTGAAACCTTCCATTCACTGGACCCCCTTCCAGCAGGGACCCGTCTTGGTGTTGTAAGATGAAAGAATTTTCTCCTCTGTGTTCCATTACAATGTAGGGACCCACCCACATGTGGTCAAATTTCGCATGTTTTCCTTTATCTTCTTGCGTAGCATCCCACTTCAAGACTAGGTCATCGATTGAGAATCTTTCCTCTTTAACCCTCCTATCAAAGGTATTCTTCATTTTCTCTTGATGTATCTACACGGTACTGTAGGATTTGTCTCTCAACTCGTACGACTCAATGATTTGTTTTATCCTTCTCTGCATATGATTTGGTTCACTTTGTTGTTCCTACAGCAACCTCACCACTGGCACTCCTAAAGATGTTGGGAAGGCTACTTCAAATCCATATACTAGATCGAAATGGGGACATTCTAATATCTCTTTTGGTGTTGATCCTGTCATCCCATAAGGCGTATTTCAACTTTGTGTTCCAAGACCTTTTGTTTTCCTCCAACAATTTATTTATAATCCTTACCAAGATTTTGTTTGAAGACTCCGCCAACCCGTTTCCCTGGGGGTAATAGGAGGTATAATGGTTGAGGATGATGTGGTATTTATGGTAGAAGTTGATCATCTTCTTTGATTTAAAGGTTGTTGCATTATCTGTTACTATTCTCCTGGGGCATCCAAACCGAGCTAAAACAATTTCCTCTAAAAAAATCATAATTACCTCATTGATAGCCCTTCTGGTGGGTATTTCCTCGATCCATTTGGTAAAGTAATCTGTAGCCATCAGAATCTATTGGTGTTTCCCAGAGGAGTTTGGATTTATTTACCCAATGAATTCTATCCCCCACTATTGAAATGGTGCTTCCACATATATGGGGTTAAGAGGAAGTGGGACAAGTTTCCTCTTTCCTTCGAAAACCTGGCAATGGTGGAATTTGGTGATCTCTTTGTATACATCAGAAAGAAAAAAAGGGCCAATAGAAACTAGCTCTCAAGATCTTGTTCGCTGTGACTTTCCAAGAATGGTGTCCTCCACAATATCCTTTGTGTAATTGTTCTATGGTCTTCCGGTCTTTGTCCTCCAGCAGGAAGTTCAAAAGGATACCTCCGGGGTTCTTCCAGTATAGGTACTCATTTAGAATACAGAATTTCACTGATTTCAACTTTATTGATCCTTCCCTCATTTTTCACAATCCTACTAGTGCATGTACAATACGCAGCACATATACAATGTCATAATACAAAGGGGATGTGGAGAAGCTAGGCATTACCTGTATCTCAGTGTCCAGTTGGAGTGAGTGATTGGTTAAGAATTTTAGCTGCAAGGAATCACAATTGGAGTTTGTCATCATTTTGATCATCCCCTGACCTTTAACCAGTTTGGTGGCATTGATTTCAATATCATATTCTAATAGCACTGTAATCCATTTCACTTTTCTTCCTTCTGGATCTGCCTGAGTGAGAATTCCTTTGACAATACGGCTTGGTACATAAGCAATGATGTGGGAATGGAGTATGTAGAATCTAAAATCCTTTAGCGATTTTATCAGGGCATACGCCTATTTCTCGATGATATCATACTTCAATTCCCTATCTCTCGGCACCTTGCTCAAAAATGTTATAGGTTGTTCAGAATTTTGGTCATTATTTTGTAACAGCACTCTAGCAACCATGTGCTCTGATGCATAATAGAAAATTAAGAAATATTTACTGAAGTCTGGATTACCATGACAGGGGCCTCTGTGAGAGAATTTTTTATATCCTCGAAGGTCGTCCTTGTGTCTGGGGTCCATTTAATTTCATGGTATTTCTTCAACATGTTAGTAATATTCATCAGTATTTCAGCAAAGCTGGGGATGAATCTTCTTAAGAAATTCATATGTCCGATGAAATATTGTACTTTTTTCTTCTCGGCCCTTCGAATTTATGGATGGATTTGATTCTTCTCGGGTCTATGTTTATACCATCCTTTGAAATGATATGTCCCAAAACTTTTCCTTCTTCTAACCCAAAATTGGATTTGCAAGGGTTCAACGATATTCCATATCTTCTACAATTCAGGAAAAAAATTTCCAAATGTTGGATGTGTTCCTTATCAGACCTGGAGTATACCATAATATCATCCATATAGACCACTACAAATTTGTCCTTTTCTTCAGTGAAGGCTATGTCCATGGCACGTTGAACGTGGCTCCTACGTTCATGAGACCAAAAGGCATCTTGGTGTACATAAAAGTTCCCCACGGCATGGTGAAAGCATTTTTATCTTGATATTCAGGCAATAACTTCACTTGGTTATAACCTGAGAAACCATCCATGGTGGAAATCCTCTCAAAACCTACAACCATCTGCAAAATGTGTTCCATCTTGGGAAAAGGATAATTGTCCTTCAGGGAAACCTTGTTTATATTTATGAAGTCTATACATACCTTAATCTCATTGTTCTTTTTTACTAACCGGAACCACATTTGTGAGCCACTTAGAAAATATTACTGTCACAATGATTTTGGCCTCAAACAGCTCCTGATTTCTTTCTCGATGATAGGCAGAAATTTTGGGTTGGCCCTCCTCAATTTCTATTTTAAAAAAATTTCGCCTGGATTTATGGGAATGGTATGATGTATGATGGAGGTTTCGTACTCTTTAATATCTTCATAACTCCATGCAAAGACGTCATATATTTATTCATAAGATTAATGTAATATTCCTTCACCTTGGCAGGCAGCTTCTTTGACCATTTTATGAGCTTCGGGTGATTCTCAGTCCCTATGTTCTTATCTTCAACAGTGTCTTCTGCATGCTTCATCTTTGGATCTTTAGCCACGTCATTTTGGTCAAAAAAATTCTCTAGGGGGATCAAACCTCTAGGAATATGATTACCCTTCAATTGCACTATGTCCTTCCCTCCTAGGGAATCCTTGTAATGTCCACTTTCATCAATCACTTCTTCACCACCTTCCATATCCTGAAGATTATTGAGGAAATAGTTCTCATTATCTATATGGGTGTTTGCAAACTTGTCTGATAACTCTAAAAATCTCTTGATCTGCTCATCATCTTCAAAAAATTTCCAGTGTTTGGAGTTGTCAGGTATAGAGGGCTTGTTTCTGACGTATACCTTATGCTCTCTTTTCCCGACAATAGGGGATTCGAATATTCCAGTAGCGACCACCAGGGAATCGGTGATTGTGCTTTCACTTCTAGGGACTACCCTGATCGCATGCTCGGTGAAACAATTACCGAACATATCCCCTACGTCATTTCTATAAGCTCGCATTCTGGGATGCCTGGTCTGATATATGTCATTTATCTGATTTATGACCAATTCTGAATCCTTGATGATTTGTATCCTTTTGGCCTTCCTGTCTTTCAAAGCATGTAACCCTAACAACAAAGCTTTGTACTATGCTACATTGTTAGTACATTAAAAATTCAACTGGTAAGATAGGCTTTCAAATTCCTTGATGGGAGAAATGATATACACACATGCGCTAGCTTCAAATTTAGCGACCAAACGATCTAAGTACAAGGTCCAAAGACCTTCCTCTTTTTCCTTCACTTCCAGATCATTTTCCTCTTGGCGGGTTCTTCTTCCTCCTCTTTGACGGACATTAATATTTCGAGGTCGCAGGGAGAGACGTCATTGAATAAAATGCATGACCTGAGGTCGGTATCAATAGCATATATAGCATGATCATCTAGCTTATCTTGGCTACTGACCATGTATGGAGATATTTTCTCGTTGTACAGTCTTTTACTCCCTCTAATCATAGGAATGGTGGCATAAGACATGTCCATTTGTAGGCTCCCCTTTAACTTGGAATTTTGGGATCTAGATAGCAATACGCCGAACTTGGGGGGAATGTCTACCATGACCACATCCATCACTACAATTTTGGAAGGAAATTCTGTCAGAGTCACTACCATATCTTTGATCAACCCGAGACATTTCACCTTTCTTGAATCAAAAGAGTATAAATCTTTGTAAGGTATAGTGACTTCAAACCCTAGACTCTCTACCACCCTTTTTGGCATCAAATTATGGGATGCTCCTGAATCTAACATAACATTATGCATGATCATATCGTGTATATTTAGGCTTAGGTAAAAAGGAGGAACCTCCTCTTCATCTCCATTTTCAAGTATGGACCCAAAACTGATAGTGGGAGCATCATCATTCACCTCCAATATGTCAAGTTGAAAATATCCTTGACTCTTAACCATCCAGGTTATCTTATCCCTGTACTCTTTATTCCTTAGTAATTATTTGAAAGGAATAGAGATTTTTACCTTGGAAAGTTCAGTTTGCAAGTTGAAACTAGGTGGGTGTTGGTGGCCTGACTTCCTTCATCTTGTCACCCTTATTCGTAGGTTCTTTGCATGGAACCTGTTCCTTTGGTTTCTCTTTACTTCTATCATCATTTTGCAGACTGGTGGAGGGAGGATTCGGATTCAGCTTACCTTTATTGAAAGCGACGTCTCTACTTCTGAGTTGAATCTTCCTCTAGACCTCATCGATGGCATGTAGATACCCCCACTGGTACTGTTCTGATTTATCTTCAAGATCTTTTGGATCTTATTGTTGGCATACAAATTATGATCCGCTTTCGTGAGGTATATATCAGAGTCTAGATCTCTGAAATGATGGATCTGATATTCAGCGCGATCCTCTTCACCCTCACCATCAACATAACTTTCTAGGAAATGTGGTTGTATCTGCTAGTCATTCGGGTTTTGGGGATATATGGCTTCCCTTTTTCTAATATGTGGAGGTTGAGCAAGGATCAAGTCTTCTAAAATTTGGGTTCCTGACTTGGGGTTCATTCTGTTCCCTATTCAGTGAACCATTATCCACAGCTAATTTATCCATAAGCTTCTCTATTGTCTTCAACATCATTTCAAACTTTGTTTCATTAGTGGAAGTAACATAGGTAGAAGGCCCATCTTCTCAAACCCTCCTTGTATCCATATTCTGCCTTATCTTCCCACTCACCATCATGTTAGCTTCCACCTCTAAGGCGTCTTGAAACATTGCAGGAAGATTTGTTGACTTCCTTTCCCTTAACAGCAAAGCAAAATCACTGTCAAAGGCGTCAGCGTAATGTAGCTCTGCAGCACCCACTAGTGGTTTGATGTCGGTGGGAATAGAATTATACGTCCTCATAAACCTGTCGAAAAATTCATGTACGAACTCGAAACCACCTTTCTTCAGGCTGTTGTACTGGGACAAGACTTGTAGGGGGCTTGTTTTATCGTCCCACCTTTCCAAGAACGCAGTCTGGAAAGATGTGAACATGTGAATAGACCTAGCAGGAAAATATTTGAACCACTTCTTTGCCTCCCCTGAGAGGCTCAACACAAACAACCTCATTTTCACATCATCGTCATCTACCAGGTCCAAGAAGTCTTCAAACTTATCGATGTGTTATTTGGTTGTGAAGTTTCCTTCCCCATAATAGAACGGGACTCTCTAGGCATAACCTTGAGGGAGGTCATGTAACATGATAGGCATATCTAGTGGAGTGAACCTATCGGCCATTGGTCTAGGTGGGTTCGAGACTATAGGAGAAACTTGGAGGACAAGACGATTTTGCACCACCAAGGGGCTACAAGGTTGAAATTTTTGGAGCGTAGGGTTTCTAGTCCTCTGAAGGTTTTTCCAAAGAGATTTCAGTAGATATGATTCCAACCTATCAGGATTCACTTTGGTACCCCTCATATCTTACTCTGATTTAGATTTCAGAAAGGACTTTTTAAAGGAAACTTCCTCCACAGAATCTTGGACGCTACGGAATTCTTGAGTAGAGGAATTTTCAAAATGAGGAATAGATAACTAAAACTTTCCCTTGTTCCTAGATGGTTTATTGCGGTTATCCAAACTTTGTAAGATCTCGGTGTTAGGATTACCTCTTGTATGGGGCCGCCGAGAAGCCAGGGTGCCTTCTGTATGTAGCTAAGAACCTATGTGGAGTTGCCAGCGAAAATACATAATGTTATTTACTTTTAAGGGTCTCAGTTTTCTCATAGAAACCTGTTTTTTCTTTGAATATTTGTCGTTCTTCCCAAGGATGATCTTCAATCTCGTCCCCAGCAACAGCGCCAGTTTGTTAGCACTCATAATTACACCCAAGGTTGTGGGAAGGTGTACCCTGAGGTAACAGTAGAACCACTTTAGGAAAGAGATTTTCCTTCTCTGATTCTAGAGAGGGATCTCTCACAAATATATAACAAGTCCATATTATATTGTCATAGAATGAATAACAAATATTGGTGATTGAAACAGGTTAAAGGCGTATCGGGCTGTGGAGTCACAAATACCCAAAAAATAGAGTAGTTTGAATAGAAAATGCTTGCAAGAGCAAGGTAGTACCTCGATCATGGTCAATATGTTTTGGGTCTGGTGGCAATGGAAGAAAGATGACACTCCAATAGTGTAGAGCACGGCAGGGATGAATTCTACACCAACTTTGGAAGAAACGTTTGGTGGATGTTGGAGACAATGACCGAGGCATATGAATATGAATCCTGAACCATTATACACTGAGTCTACAAGATGAATAAAAAATAATGTAAATAAATAATAGGAAGCACATGCACATAAAGAAAGGAAAATTACAGACTGTAATTAAGAAGCACACAGGAATTCTTGCATTCAAATAACCAGCATTCGGCTCTGCAACTTGTATTGAAAATAGATCAAAATATCACAAACACAATAGTCCAATGGGTTCCAACCAACCCTTTCTCCTTCTGTGAGGAGTACATTTAAGTGTGTTTGGGCCTCCGACACCAACCTCGAAATGGAGCCAAAATTAGTTACAAAATTAGCAACAAAATATATCGTGGCATTTTTCCTATGGGGGCATAAAACAGAAAATGATGTAGGTAACATCTCTGCTGGGACTCAAGAGATTATACGTCTTCAAAATACCAGCTCTCCTTATTATTTCACACCTGTATGTTTGGTTTTGATCACGGCCTAAGCATATCATCCTTGGTGTAGCCTGTGTTTGGCCTTACCTTAGTTTTCAATCACTTCCATTGGTTAACCGTTGGTGTTTCTAACTTTACCATTTCTTCTTCCAATACTCTGAGCTCTAGGTTCTCCACATAGGAAGGCGTTGGTAACTTTTTGCATAGAACCTTGAAATCAAATAATAATTTGAATTCACCAAACATTTTTTCAACCACGGTTTTGCCTGAAAGCGACTGTTGAGCCATGTCTTCAAATTTCCTATGATCTTTCCTACACTCGATCAATCTGTCATGATACTCTTTATGGGACAACATTGGTCCTTTTTCTTCCCACAATAAAGGGATCCCCTTTTGTACCAAAGGTTTAAACAACGTAAAAAATTCGTCAGCTTGTTTGCGTATGAAATTCCATTTTGCTTGAACCATATTTAAGTGGCAGTGTTTGTGAACCACCCTTCTGTCCCATGCCAGATGACTGGAATCCTATCCTGTAGGTTTCCTCGTCTAATGTCTTCATCAGTCAAACTTTTCAGAAAACGAATGGCGCCTTCAATCGTGCCCAAGGTCCTTTTTTTCAGTTCCAACTTTGTTTTCTGGATGTGCTTTTTGGCTTCCTGTACGACATTTTCTTTATCTTAGATAAAATCCAAGTATGTTCGCACATTGGTTTCTTCTACTATTATCATGTCCCATATGAGGTGTTTTGCCCCTTGTAAGGTTACCTGGCCTGAAGCATTTTTTGTTAATTTTTCATTTTTATCCTGCAATTCTTTACAACGTTCTTCCAGCTTCTTTCTTATCCCTTCTTGGATATTAGCCATATCCATTAGGTCTTTATTCTATTTTCTTAGGCCAGTGATCTCTAGAACTTTGAGAATTACCTGGGACATGGCTTGGGATAGGGATTCTGCACCAGATATCTCATATGATTGAGCCATAGGCGTTGGTTGTTCCTGAGCTTTTTCTTTTAATTCTTTTAACTCTTTCCAATTCAGCTTGCCTTGCTTCGAAGGCTCGTTTTTCTCTGACCCAGAGCTCTGCCTCTTTTTTCCACTATTTCTCCTTTTCTTCCTATTTGAGAAGTCTATCCTTACAATCGATTAAGTTAGTGTTTAAGGCCTCTTTCTCTTTTTCAATTTCAGTCAATTCAGTAGTTTGTATAAGCTGAGTAGCGGGGATGTCTATATTTTTCTTCAACAATTGGATTGTACCCTCCTTGTCCTTTAGCAGGTTTTGTGTGGCGGTACCTTTATGTCCCAGGCTGTCTGCCACTAATATATCTACTTGGACCTTCATGATCTGGGTTTGTTAAGCCCTATTTTCCACCTTCTCCTTTCGGAGCATCTCTTCAACTCTTTTCTTACCAGCTTTTAGTTTGGATATTTGCAAGACAACTTGGAGCAGATCAGTGTACCAGAAGTCACTGTTGGAGACATTTACCACCATACACACTCATTTTGGTCAATTTGTCCTAGTTAAACCACTATCCTAAGTATTATTGACCTAATTGACATCAGCGGAGCATTAAATGAAATCAGCTAGATCACACCCATGCCTACCTTCAGTCAAGGAGGCTAACTTAGCCTTCTCCTACATTCTTGGAGGCTAACTGGAGCACTCCGGGGGTGATCTAAGTGTCATTAATGCACTTTATTGCTAACGAATGGTTACAATCAGTTAAACAGAGTAGTGAAGGCACCTCTCCTCATTAAATTGATTATTTAATGAACTGGAGTCAACAGGGGTGCCTCCAACCACTTCTAATGTTCAGTTACACTTCAGTTAACCTCATCGGGGTTCATCGGAGTCATTGAAGCGCTACCACTTGATGGTTGGCTCGTTGTGACATGTGTCTAATCTCTTTTAATTAATACTCAATCATTTATTACACTTCGACTTCAGTTAGGGCTCAGTTGATTCAATTAGGGTTTTGATCAATGGTTAACTTAAGCGTTGATTGTGGCTTACATTTAGTTAAGCTAGACTCACTCATTCAATTCAAATGACCTCCTGGAGGATTCAAATTGCTAGTCATTCATGCTTGTAGCATGACATTGTAATGTACTTACTCATTATTTGTGTGAATATACAGAGCGGCTACTCATTCCGTAGCTTGATTACACCATTTTCATGAGTTATTTGTTATTAATCTTTGATGAGACTTGTGTTTAGTCCCTAGATCATTGTGCAAGTTTAATATGGTATCAGAGTTCACGGTGGTATGAACCTCAATCTCTCAAGAACAATATTTTTGTTATATTTTTGCATGAAAATTGAGCAATAGCTCAAAAATCCAGCACTACACCAGAAGCCAAGGCTTACCACTTAATACCCCATGTAAAGAACTTGTTGATCAAGCTTGCTTGATTGACTATGATGGGTGTGATGAAAGCCTAAAATATACAGGTTGTTCGACCTTACATTTCCCTTTCTGTTGTGATTTTTAGGTTTTCTACAGGTGAAGCATTCACTCCAGTAGATCCAGATGGCTTCCTCAGTAGATCTTTTGACTCCATTCAATTTCCACTCATGGAAAGGAGACATGGAGATTCAGCTATGCTCCAGAGGACTCTATAGAGTCACCATGGACACTGAACCTGGGCCTGGTTCTGCTATAGACAAATCAAGATTCTTGAACAAGGATGAAGCATTCGGATTCTTTTACCTCTCTATTTCCCAGGATCTTCTTTTCCATATTTCGGGATTGAAGACTCCAAAGGAAATTTGGGAAAACTTGGAAAACCTATATGGAAATCAAGATTATTTGAGAGTTTACCAGCTCAAAAATGAATTAATGTCTCTCCAGCCTTCCAATTTCGAGACATTGAATGACTTTTTCACAAAGTTCAAGCACGCTGTCTTACTCTTGAAGCAATGCAAAGTGGAGAAGGCAGATGATCAGATCATCCTCTCCATACTCTCCAAACTTGGAGCTGATTATTCAGTTTTTGTCTCTACATTCCGTGCGGGTAATCTCACGACCCCTGGATGGAATATGCCTACACTCAATGCCTTCATTGAGTCCCTAACAAGTGAACATGATAAGCTTGTCCAAATGGCAACCATCAGATCCTCCCATGATCAAGCCCCCCATGTATCGGGGCCCAAATATCTGAAGGGTAAATGAAAGCAATAGAAGAACCCAAAAACTAAATTTGAAGCTCCTAAGTCTAGAGTTGAAAACCAGTAGAATGATGAGTCTTCTGGCTCAAGGAAGAACAAAGGAAAAGGGCACCATGGAAAGGAAAAAGTCAAGTGTTCATACTACGGGAAGGGATTCCACCCTGAACATGCCTGCATAATGAAGAAGCTTAATGAAGCTATCTCTATCCTGGAGAGAAATCACATCAATCTTCCAGAAAGCTTTCGAAGGAGAGATCAGCAAGATCGGGAACCATAGCATGAAAAAGGTCATGCCCTCATGGCAAGCAGTTCGAAGTCCAAAGCACTCTTGATTGATTCTAGAGCTTCAAACCACATGATGGTTGAAGGAGACTCATTTTCATCCTTGGAGACCAGAAAATCCATCCCCATCCACATGGGAGATGACTCCACCATCATTTCAGAAAGACAAGGTACAGTTGATCTTGAGAATGGATATTTTTCAAATGTTTTATAGGTACCGTCTCTGGCATAAAATCTCCTTAGTGTCTATTAGATGACACATACAAGAGTGCCTAAGAGATTTTATGTCAGCCCAAATGATGTTGAGACAACAGATCTTGCATCCGGGAAACTCATTTCTAAAGGCCTTGCAAACCATCATGCAAAAGCCGATGAGTTCTCTCACTTTGTTGTGGATGCAAAGCCACCGCTCTGCTAACTCATGGAAATGAAGTTAGTATGCTGTGGCATGAAAGGTTTGGCCATATAAATTTCAAATATTTGTAGCAATTATAGAAAAAACTCCATGTTTGAAGGCCTCCCAGTCATCAAGGCAACCACTGGAAATTGCAAGGCCTGTGTGATTGGAAAACACCATGAGCACAAGTTCGATCGGGGGAAGGAAAACCGAACTACATGCATATTGGGGCTGATACATTCTGATATCAGTGGTCTGATGCATGTCACATCCATGAATGGATCAAGGTATCTTCTGACTTTTATTGATGATTTCTCAAGGTACACATGGGTCTTCTTTCTCAAAAAGAAGACTGGAGTATGTGAAAAAAAAATTGAACTGAAGGCCTTGATCGAGAATGCCTCTGGGCTTAATATCAAGATATTGAGATCTGATAATGGCGGGGAGTATGTAAATAATTATTTTCTACACATATGCTCCCAAAGTGGTATTCAGGTCCAACATTCAATTCCCTACACTCCCCAGCAGAATGGAGTAGCGGAAAGGAAGAATTGGTCTCTCAAGGAGATGACCACCTGTATGTTGGAATAAAAGAAGGTGGCTGCAAATTTGTGGGCTGAAGCCATGCATGCTGTAGAATACATTCAAAACAGGGTGTCACACTCATCCATGAAAGGGAAAACCCCTTTCAAAGCATACTTCAGACACAAGCCATATGTGTCGAACCTACGGGTATTTGGGTCCACTGCATGGGCCCAAATTCCACTTGATAAAAGAAGGGCTTTGCAACCGCAAAGCATAGAATGTCTGTTTATTGGGTATCCTGATGAATCAAAAGGTTTCAAGTTGTTGGATATCAAAACAAAACAGATCATCATCGAGAGAAGTGTCAAGTTCGATGAGCCTCTTCAGGAGGTGGAACTAGTGAAGGAGAAAATTGTTGAATTTCCTTCCTATTCTACTGAATATTTGGATGATTTAATTGGAGGTGATGACCCTGATTTGGATCCTATGATTTCTGATATAAATGTGAAGAAATAATCAGATGCTGAATCAGAACCTAAAGTACAAAATCATCTTCCCACATGGGCCCGACAGACACTCTCCTCTGCAGGAGATAACATTGGAAATCTGGATGATCCAAGGAGAACTCGGTCTTATTTCCAAAGAGCAGGTATTGAGCTCTCTTGTCCCAATAATTTGTTGTATGAAAATTGATATTTGATTATTATTTCAGACCCAAAATCCTACTACCATGCTCGAAAGGATCCGATATCGTAAGTTTCCATGGATGAAGAGATGAATTCTATTCAGAAAAACACTACTTGGGAGCCAGTTTCTCTTCCTCCGGGAAGGAAATTGGTTCAATGAAAGTGGGTATTTACGACCAAGGTTGCTTATGATAGAAGAACCTACAAATATAAGGCAAGGATGGTGGAAAAATTTTTCTCTCAGGTCCAAGGAGTGGACTACCATGAGACCTTTGCACCGGTTGCAAAAATGGACTCCATCCGCCTAGTTTTGGCAATTTCAGCATCTAAGCACTGGGAGGTGCATCATATGGATGTTAAGTCAGCCTTTATACGTGGATATATTCATGAGGAGATATACATGAAGCATCCTGAGGGATACATCACTGATCCATCTTTGGTTTTCAAGCTAAAGAAGTCACTATACGGGTTAAAACAGGCCCCAAGAGAGTGGTATTCCAAGATGGATGCCTTCCTTCTCTCGCAAAACTTCCAAAGGTGTATATCAGATACAAATGTGTATTTATAGAAGTCTAATGGTAATTTAATTATTATTGTTTTATATTTTGATGACTTAATGATCACAGGTAGCACAGTTTCTTCCATTTTAGCCATCAAAACTGCTCT
This sequence comes from Pseudotsuga menziesii, assembly GCA_001517045.1. NCBI lineage: Eukaryota > Viridiplantae > Streptophyta > Pinopsida > Pinales > Pinaceae > Pseudotsuga > Pseudotsuga menziesii. Next base: position 215,014 of record LPNX010306330.1, read on the forward strand.
CCACAATGCCTTTGAAATGAGTGATTTGGGGCTCCTAAAACAATTTTGGGGGCTCGAAATTGAGAAAATTTCTGATGGGATAATGGTCACTCAGTCCAAATAAATTTCAAACCTGTTATTCAAGTTTAACATGGCTGAATGTAGGCCTACACCATTCCCTTTCCTTTTAGGGATTAGCCTTGAAGAAGGAAAAAGCACACCTCCCATGGACTGCACTATCTATCGACAGTTGATTGGTATCTTGTTGTACTTGACACATTATCGGCCTGATATCTATTATACCATGAATATTGTATCAAGATATATGCAGCATCCTCATGATCTTCATTGGAAGGCATCCAAGAGGATCCTCCAGTATATTTAGGGAACCAGGACCTACAGCATTCACTATGCTGCAGACTCTGAGCTAGAGCTGGTTGGATACACAAATTTCGATTGGGCGGGTGATTCTATTGATCGAAATTCTACTTCCAGATATGTATTCATGTTTGGTGGTGGCCCCATTTGCTGGTCTAGCAAAGATTAGGCTTCCATATCACTATCTTCAGCAAAGGCCGAGTATCGAGGAGCGGTGAATGCTTGCATCAAAGCAGTTTGGTTGCAAGGCATTCTTTCAGAGTTTGATCTTGGTAGTACTTTGTCCACTATCCTCTTTTGCAACAATCAAAGTGCTATTAATATATCCACAGATCTAGTTACCAGGCAGAGGACCAAGCATGTAGAGATCCACATGCACTATATCGAGGAGCTAGTGCATGACAAGACCATCATTCTGCAATACTGCCCGACTGATGAGTAGATTGCAGACATCTTCACCAAGAGATTTTCAGAAAAGAAGTTCACTTACCTCTATTCACTGTTGGGGGTGAGTTCATCAGGGTGATTCAGACTACTTTCAGTGTTTATCTTGAGGGGGGGGTTGGTTTTCCCTCTTTTCTTCACTTAGTTTTTTTTTAGCATTGTTTCAATTTCAGCATTGTATAGGGTGACCTATGGCCTTAGTTGCTGAGGCCCTAGCATTTTTATGCATTTATGTTTTCTAACTCCTCCTAAGTATAGCTTAAGGGGGGGTGTTGGAGACATTTACCACCATACACACTCATTTTGGTCAATTTGGCCTAGTTAAACCACTATCCTAAGTATTATTGACCTAATTGATATTAGTGGAGCATTAAATGACATCAGCTAGATCACACCCATGTGTACCTTCAGTCAAGGAGGCTAACTTATCCCTCTCCTACATTCGGGGAGGCTAACTGGACCACTCTAGGGGTGATTTGAGTGTCATTAATGTACTTTATTGCTAACTGATGGTCACAATCAGTTAAACAGAGCAGTGAAGGCACCTCTTCTCATTAAATTGATTATTTAATGAACTGGAATCAATAGGGGTGCCTCCAACCACTTCTGATGTTCAATTACACTTCATTTAACCTCATCGGGGTTCATTGGAGTAATTGAAGCACTACCACTTGATGGTTGGCTTGCTGTGACATGTGTCTGATCTCTTTCAGTTAAGACTCAGTCATTTATTGCACTCCAACTTCAGTTAGGGCTCAGTTGAGTCAATTAGGGTTTTGATCAGTGGTTAACTTGAGTGTTAACTATGGCTTACATTCAGTTAAGCTATACTCAATCATTCAATTCGAATGACCTCCTTGAGGATTCGAATTGCTAGTCATTCATGCTTGTAGCATGCCATTGTAATGTAATTACTCATTCTTTGTGTGAATATACATAGCGGCTACTCATTCCGTAGCCCAATTACACCATTTTCATGAGTTATTTGTTATTAATCTTTGATGAGACTTGTCTTTAGTCCCTATATCACTGTGCAATTTTAATAGTCACTTATCCCTTAGTGTAAGTGAATCATCTTAGTTTTGGGGAACCTTTTTGGATCTACCTTTAGCTCAGCTACTTTGTCTCCTATGATCACTTCCAAATTCAATGTGCCCCTGGTCGGGTCTCTAAAAGTCTCCAAGGAGGTACTCTGGCCCGACAATTTGTTCCCTTCGTCGCATAACTTCATTCTTTCTTCAAAGGCTTTTTCACCAGCTTCTCTGTTTTTGTCCAGTAGCTCAGATTTAGACTTGTACTTACTTATTGCCTCCTTAGGAACACTGCTAAACACATACTCCTGAATTTCAAAGGTGAATTAAATGACTCTGAGGATATAGGCATATATATTGTTTTATTTTGTATCTAACCATATCATTGGTTTGTCAATACAATCTCTAAAGGTGAAGTTATTCATCTACCAAAAGTGCATGCTAGCATGATTTGCATTATTTCAGTTCTGGTAAACATGCCTAACTGGCCTCAGTAAAATGCCCTCCATATTTTGTAGGATATTGATAAAAATTATATGAGACCACCATGTTTTAACTTGTTGATGTGTGCATCTGACCACGGTCTCAATTCCCCTAAAACGTGATTTAATAAAAAGTAGGTCTTCCAAATGAGGTTTCGGACTATTTTGGAAAATTTGTTGAAAATTGACTAAATATTGAAAAATCATTCTAAGTTTCCCTAGTAAAATGCCCACCATATTTTGTATGAAACTGATAAAAATATTTTGAGACCATTAGGATGTATCTTTTTTATTTCATCATCTGACCATGGTCTTATTTCTCCTAAAAGGTGATTTAAGACAAAGTTATAGGTCTACCAAAATAGGGGTTTGAGGTTATTTTCCACCAGTTCATGAAAAGGCACATTTCCATCATGAAGAGATGCATTGGTGAAACAGTTTTAATGAAGGGAAACGATGATGAAAAGACATAATTGTTCAAATACATTATGAAATAATTATTTAAATAGACGTTCGAATTGAACAAAAGGTGTCTCAGAAATCCAGATCAATGTAACAACAGGAGAAGACAGAGACCAGTGAAGTGAAGAATAATCAATAACAGAATTGAAGAAAAAGATCAAATTAGGGAGGTAGGGTGGTGCTAGGTCGGGATGCAAGCTTGAAAGGAGGTTTTAGCCTCCCTCCAGTAGTTTTTGGAGTATAGGGGTGTTTTAGCATCCTTATCTCTTCGTGTAGGTAGAAAAATCTAGGGTGTTGGTGCATCCTTATCTATTGGAGCAGTCAGAAAATAGGGTGTTGGTGCATCCTTTCTGTAGTAGCAAAAGAAAAAAAATTGTAAAAATCATTTTATTAATGAGTTTGATTTTTTGGTTTCCTCTTTGAGGTTTCCATGATAAAATTTTGTCTCCTAACTTGTTTGATTCATTGTTTATATTATACTAATTGTTTTAATAAAGTGAAAATAAGGAAATATTGATTCACCCCTCCCCCTCTCAATATTGTTGGATAAACCAATAGCATCATGGGGGCACGTACAAGGCCTTTAACGATTTTTCCATGATCTTCCTTAATCACTTTCAGTTTCCAGTTCACTACAATGTTGGTACCAAACTCTTGTCGACTTTTTGAAAAGACAAGGCCACCCAAATTTCTGACTATATTCAAGAGTGGCTTAGATGAAAGCGATTGATTAAGGCCAACATTCCACTAGAATTCTTATTGGAATGGTTCCTTAAGTCCTTACTACCTTATATCATGAAGGATGTTTCGACGTCCAAAGTGGAAACCAAGGAACAAGCCATTTTCTGAGCTCAGTAGTTAGATATGATTTATTCTCAGTCTGGGATCCCTTATGATATTATCTCTGATGCACTGAGTTCAAACCATTATCCCAAGTTTTAAAACGTGCCACATGCCGATTGAATCGTTGGCTTTGCAACTGCGAAAGTTGTGGACCGTGTTACACATCAAATGCATAATTTGTTGCTTTATTAACTCCCACCCAATCGATGGATGTACATTATGTGCAATCGTCGAACCAGAAGGGTAACCAACAACCCGTACAAAATAGGAAAAATGGGAAGAATAATAAAAAGGGTGAGAGTAAAAAGGAGAACGTTAATTATGACAAGAATTATGAAAATGTTGAGGGGGACAAGAATACTAAACAGAAGGTAAAATTCCCATGTAAGCTTTGTGGAGGAGACCATCTTATGCATGTGTTCCCTAGGAATTATGAGGCCTCTAATTTCATCACCCAGATCCCAGTTGTGTTGACTGATCCCCTTCCACATAATCAAAACATGAATAAAAGTATTTTGGCCACCGTAAGTGGAGCTGGTGGAAGTCAAAACCCGCCAGGAATGGAAATTGGTCATGGTTGTATCAATACAATGTCAGTTATTCATGTTGCAACCAGTTCACGTTATTATGGTCTTTCACAACCAACCATGGGTAAAGGGCCTCTGCCTCTAGAGATCCCATTGCAGATTAATAATCTTGATACTATACCACGCGTACGAAATGGTTCATGAAGTGCTCAGTGTACAATCCTAATGCTCGATCCACCCAACATTATTCTATCATTAAGTATTTGGGTCAAACCCCATGTGCAATGTCGACCTTAGAAGTGCTTCAGAATTTTCCCTTGCAGAGGAATGCCTTGTTGCCTGCTTTGGGAGCTCATGATTTAAGTAATCCAAGTATGATTGAGTTTGAGACCACTTATGTCCAGCCTCTCTTTCCTTACTATGTGGCTTTTCAAGTCCATGTGGAGTGTCTAAAAAACACCTGCAAACACATGGTTATTGATGTCAGGCGTTTCAACATTATTCATGTCATTATCTTATTGGAAGGGTCTTGGATCTACCCATTTGTCTCAATATACGACTATGTTGACAGAATTTGATGGACGTTCATTTAGACCAAACGAAATTATTTCTTCTCTTCAGGTCTAGTTGGGAGGGAAGACTTTGTCGGTTAAGGTCAAGGTGGTTGATGCACCCTTTGGCTATAACATTTTACTGGGTCGAAACTGGATTTATGCCATGAAGGTGATAGTATCATCAAGTTTTTTTGTTGTATCATTTCCTCATAAATATAGAATCGTAATGATTGATCAATTATCATTCACTTATTCTAGTTCATCTAGATCATCGAGACCTATGATCCCCGTTATTGAGAAATCTCAGCTAACAACTAAGAATGTTGTTATAGGGATGTATTGGTCTCTTATGGGAACATTTATCCTTTTGGCTCCAAACTTATCTATTGATTCCACTGTCGATGGTTACCTATCATCATTGATTCCAATCCCAATTTGTACTTCATATTTGAGTGATCTTAGGACTCTCCCTTCTCCAGTTGAATCTAGTGAAGGGCACCCATCTGTCAGAATGTATATTTTGTTGTCTGCGGTAAAGGTCAATTGTCAAGCTTCATATGAAACTATTGTATGCCATTATCTTTCCTCTTTGGGTACATAGGATGCAGATCATGCGCTCCCACCCACTTTGGCAGTCCACTCAACTTGTTCACATGTTTTTATTGATAATACTTTTCCCCTAGATGAAGCGATTGTCGAGACCATGAGTTGGCATGAAAAGGCCTTGGGGGGACCTACATTATAGACTTATTCCCTACAAGAGCTTGAAAGGACCAAGCATGATGAGTCCCGGTTGGCCTTAGGTGAGGAAAGTAATTACCTCGTGCTCCCTTTATAAGAATATAGTCTGTATGTTGAAGGGAACATGGGAAATATTTTCCCTACCATCCCAATGAATCCCCAAGAGCCTCATGTAATTGAATTTGAGACTTATATGGATAGCCTCATTGTGCACTCATGCAAGACAATATATTATCCATCTCAGTTTCAACTTGTGTTTGAAAGAGGAAATTAGTTATTGAGATTTATCATTTTGATGGTCAACATCTTATTCAATCATTTAAAGGTTAAGGCAATATTTCAGTTTCCTCCCTCATGCTCAATTAAATATGTTTGAGCCTCCAGCCTTAGTTGGAACTTTCTACATTAGTGTATATATTTTGGTTTTACCTACCAAAATTTTGTAGCTTCACTCTAGTCATTTATCCATTTCTATATAGTTTTTTGAGTTGTATGGACTAATGTTTTAGTGTGAGTATTTTTTTTGGAACAGTTTATTTAGTTCATAAGGGGTTATTCCTAGTATGATCGTTCCTTTTGCAGTTATATCTCTTAATTGGAATATAGGATAGGATCGCATTCCTCTTGCATTTTTTGCATTGTCACATTACTGTGTCACATAAACCCTAGGTACAAACTCGCTTCTTAATGATATGAAACCTTCTATATGCTTCTAGAAGTGTCGGTATGTAATCGATAGATATTTCTCGACCATGGGTGCCCTAATTAGATCTTGCATTGATATATGGTGCCCATGTTGAGCTTCCTCATTAGGTTTGGGAGTCCCTCATAGCTGCACCATGCCTTTAGATAGAGACATTGTGTTCTTTATCATATATTATGCTGGTTATTTCCCTTGGGTAATCCTACATTATATCAAGTTGTAAATGCATTGCATGCATCCCCTTGCCTTATCGAGCTTAATGTCAACTCTCTGCTTCGCTTTTATAAGCCATATTTCCTGAGCTTGTCTCAACTCTAGACAATCGAAGTCTCTTATTTATCCTTTGCAACTTGATCGCCCCTCATTCGAGAGGAAGTATTCCTCTGAGTGTCCTTATCCTACATGTGCTTCCTTTCATTGAGCATAGGTATGTTCCACTGCTTGGAACTAGTTTTCTTACCCGCGACACTCATTTCACTTTTATTGTACTATAAGCACATTTATTCTTTTACAAGATTTATAATATGAAAAATACCAGAAAAATCAAAAAAACATAAAAATTCGGATGGGAAATGATATTTTCTTTTATTGGAAAATGGTGTGTCGCCTTCGAACATACCATAGTTTATGATTCCATTCATCATGGTTCAGGTTTCTAGTATTACTTTAGAATTTGTACTCATTATTTAGAGCTTTCTCCGCCAATTGGTTAAGCTTCTAGTCATTATGTAGCCTATGTTTATACCTCCTGTGTCATAGAGTTGTCTCAGTTTGCACATTGAGTCTATGTTACCTAAGTGTCTCCATCTGCCTCATGCTCTGATTCGAAGGAATTCTTTATATTGAATTGTCCATTCATCAGTTATATTGACTCTTCTTATTGTCCATTCCCGATAAATCGTAGATTTGTGTTCCTACTTGGCACCCTAGGCCTACTTTCATCATTGGTCGCTGACTGAGTGGTTTCCCTTGTGTTTGATGACAATAAATATATTCATACATTGGGATTCATGCCATGTATTGGATTCCATTAGACCCTATTGGTGGTTTACTCACCTCTGTCAGTAGTTTTCATTATTGGCGTATATTCATAGGGACTCTTTTGCATGCTACTTGCATCTCATATGCGAGGGAGACACTAATGGTTACTGATTTGTGTACATTTTTTTATCCAATTTATTCCAAATTATATATCCTTATTGTGTACCTAGTGTTGGTTGATGGGGGATTCGTTAATACCCTCCTTCCAGTGGATTTCACCCATCAACTTCATATCATTTATTCTGGAACTGGGATCTATAGTCAGTTGAGTTCCTTGAGACTTGCATTCATCAGTGGTAGGTTCTCTCACTATTGACAGATTTGGGAATACATCAACGTCCCCTTATCAATGGATTCTTCAATTTTTTTACCTAAACACATATATTCGCACTTATCGAATGCACTTAGCACCTTGACACCCATTTTCATCATTGGTGGGATGTCTCGCGGTTGTTAACGGTATACATCAATGATTGGTAATCATATGATTTTTCATCATGTATGGCCTCAACACCTCTATTAATGTGATGGGACATGTACCATCGGTGGTTTGTAAGAAGAACTCAGAGTATGGTGGAAATCCATATATGCTACTACCTTTATAGTGACAGTACCTATGGAAATTCAATTCTCATACTAGAGTAGTGTACCTTATTATGTACCAGATGTCTTTATTCAGTATGGAGACTAGACTCCACTCGGTATTGTACATGGTTATGACCACTTATGAAATATGCATATTATGCCTATTCATGGCCATTTTACTTATATGTATCTGGGACTTCTATATTGACTCCATATATACAGTCATGTATACAGAGTTATTATTGTATTATGTTGACGAGTGGCTAGTTCTTTCACCTAGATCTCCACTACTCCACTCCTGGGACTATTATAATGTATTTCGGCCATCGTGTACCCGTCTAACCTCACACATTAGGGGGCATCTGTTATAGTGTGATTTTCAACACCTTATGCATCATGCCTTGATGGCCTTCCCTTGTCCCTATGAAGACTCACTATACCCCCTTTACTCACTATATCCCTAATGCTTCAGTTTAACCCTTAAAATACATTTTTGAATATATACGTAGGTCATCTGTTATACATCTCACATATATGCATCTTGCACCATTATATATTGCGTACATCGAGTTTTTTGCTCAAAAACAAAAAATATTTGGAGTTTTCCTTATCAAGTAAAGAATACCTTGATCCTTGGCCTTCCATATGTTGGAAAATGTTCTAATTCGACCCTCCATTTCCCATTTGAGGGTTATATATTGAGCCATTGTGAAGCATTATAAGAGGATAAACTTTGGCAGTAAGGAGACTATAGCAAAATTTTACCCCATTGTCATATACGTGAGTCTACATATCTTTGTCCTTGTTGATAGAACCATTTGTGTTCATCTCCCATGCTCTCCATAGTCTTTGTGAGCTTGACTTGCTATGGAGGATTGAAGTGGTGGAGGCCCAGGTGGAGGGACTCCATTTCTCAATTTCAACGACGTGCCAACAGAGGTTGTCACATTGTATCTCTATTTTTACATTAATAGAAATATCCATTTCTCGTCCAAATTTCATGTGCAATTGTTTATATTTGTATCCATGGGTATAGTTTCTTTCTACATGTTCAAATGTATTATGCTAGATTGAATACTAACATTTAATATATTTCATGCTTGGATATGTATTTGTTGTTGAGGGAAAATTGTAGGGACAAGCATTTGATCGTGAACTTAATGGTGGTCTTCTTCAAACATCCAGTTGAAGTACGGTTTCTATCCCTCAATTATTATTTTATTTTATTTATCTAGCATACTTGGGAATGGATGTGATTTATGGTGTCATATTGTTTGTTGTGGTCCACCCCAAACTGTAGGAACATTTTCTCTGTAACTGCTCTATGTCTCATTCCACCTTTGTAAAACCATGGCATAATATCCAGATGTTCGAGGGAGAACGGACCAAAAAATGTAAAATAGCTAAAGGAAATTAACAATTAATGGAATATTTTTGGAGAAAAAAGGAAATTTAAAAAATATACAAATATAAAAAGGGAAAAAGTGAAAAAAATGTGGTAAAACCCAGGGACAAGACACATGTGACTTGAATGTAAAAATCAATGAAAATAAAAATGGTTCAATAAAAGGACTTTTTTCATCCTCCAATACTTCCATTTCTCTTTCACCACTTAAAAGAAGAAGCACTTGTATGTTGGGTGTGAAAAAATATGGATAAATGTATCTTTGGGTATCACTTCGAGGTTAATTTTTTCTAGGTGTGAAATTACTCCATTCTTTATTAGGCTTTGATAGCTAGTTAGTTTTTTTTGCACATGGAAAAAAATCTCTTCTTATGGTCTTAATAGCTCTAGTTTGGTTAATTTAAAGGATTTTTGTGAAGTATTATGAAAATTTTATGGTGGGGGGTGGATTCAAACTCTCACCCCCGATTATAGCTATATTTGGCCACCCTTAGCCATTTAATAGACCTATGCCACATTCATGCTTTCATTTAATAGCTTGTATATATTGTACATAAATTTGTAAGTCCTTTTCTTAACACCCTATTTTTTCCATCATGCAAGGCATGGTACACACTCTTTTCCTTCATGCAAAGAATAGATACCTATTATTTTCCTTAATGAAAGGCATGGGAATCTCATGTACATCCCATGTACTGATTTATAACTACCTGAACAAACGTAAATCAACAATAGGTTCAAGGAAGGATAGACACACGTTGGGACTTCTGTTCATATGGAAATGATTAAAGAATAAATAGACGAGTACCCACATCATTTTCCTTGTCATCCCCTCTTTTATAACCCCTTGGTTATAAATTTCATGATGACTTTGTGTTGGGCCTAAAATCCATCATGTTTCCCAATTGGAGTAAAGCTCGAAAGTATAGGTGTAATATTGGTGATTGAGTAGACTAGTTTGAGGAACCTATCCTTTGATAATGAAGGTGTCGATGGAATATTATCAAGTATCATAGTATTTTTGTTAATTATTAATAGAGCATGAATTAGATTTGTATTCTTGGTTCCTTTTGACTATTCATTCAAAATCCATTTTTGAACTTGGCTGAAAGACTATGCATTAAAAATGTGTGATCATATTTGAGATGGTATTAAAACGTCAACCGTTGAACCACAAATTACATGAACATTGTCTAGTTTTCAATAGTACAACTGCAATTTCACCTTCTAAGTATCTTTCATTTTTAAAAAGATACTCTAGTGTTCAATATGGTTGTTATCTTCCTTGCACTAGATGCATCAACATGCATGTGGAAAGAATTTGAAAATATTAAACAATGTAAAGTACATAGTTCTGCATCAACTAGACATATTGGGAAACATTGATGGGTGGATGGGGCCAACATTGAAATTTTTTTAATCGGTTTATGACTACGCTGAAATTTGACATGGACTGTCAGTCCACATGCCTCCACGATATGAGAGGGTTTCCATACTCAAATGTTATGGAAACGGCGACCATTACTCGACATCTCTGATCTCATCATACTAATTTCATATGAACTTTATCTAGTTGACGTGCCTGGAATTCTTGACATACCCATTCTTCATGTCATAATAATATTGATATTTATACTCTTGACCTATGTCATTCATAATGAACATCAAGCATGCCAATTAGGCCCATGCAGTGATTGGTTGCATGAAGAAGGCGCCAACTGACATTTTTTTAAGCACTCAAAGACTATGTGCATTTAAAATATGGTATAAAAAAATAAACCGTTGATGGAAAACTTACATGAACACCAGTCTTTGAATCACAACTGCAAATTTCAACTTCTTAGAATCTTACATTTTTTGAAAGGCTCGAAGACTATATGCATTCAAAATATTTCCTTGTTAAGATGGTATAAAAACCTCAACCCTTGATCCACAAAAATCATGAACATTGGAGTCTCCATCACAACTAAAATTTCACCTTCTAATAATATTTCAAATTTTTAAGCACGCGCCACTCAAAGACGTACATAGTTTTGCATCGACTAGACATATTGGACAACATTGACCAGTGGATGGGGCCAACGTTGAAATTTTTTATTAAAATGTTTTTTAATGCACTGAAATTTGACATGGACTGGAGGTTCGCATGCCTCCATGATATGGGAGGGTTTCTAGACTCAAATTTTACAAAAATGACATCCATTACTCGACATCTATGATCTCATCCTATTAATTTCATCTGAACTTTTTTGGGTTAACGTGCATGGAATTCTCCAAACATGGGAAACATTGAAATTTGACATGGAATGGAGAATATTACAAAAATGACGACGGTTTAAACTTGAATGAGCTTCTCTTGGTTTCAAGAATAATATATTCTCTATTGAACAAGGCCAACCACATGAAGGTGGAAGATCATGTGCCCCCCACACCCCCCGTCTACACTCACTTCATTCTCAATTCCTCAATACCCAATCTATATACTAACAAATATTTAAAAGAAAAAATATAATTAATAACAATCAAACATAGAAACTAAGAAAATAAATATTTAAGGTAAATGAAAAACAACAAAGAAACAGAAAACATATGAATACATACCATGTACATTTCTATGTTTTGATATCATTCATATTCTTCTTCATCCAACTCTTCATCTATATCATATGGTTTGGAGTTCATGTTCAAAATATTGGCCATATCAACAACATCAACATCACTGTCATCAATTGCAAACATATCATCATCTAAAACATAGTCTCCTACATTTTGTTTGACTTCTTCAAGTTCTTTGTCTAACACGTCGTCATGAATAACATCTTCATTCATAACATTGTCTTCAACATATCCTTGATCTTCCTCAACATCTTCGTCTGATTCATGAACTAATTTATCCTCTAGGTAATCTTATTATTCAATATCTTCTTCTACTACTACAATATACTTTACCGTCCTTCCTTCTGGATCATATCTAACAACATATGACCAACCCAATCTACTTGGAACCCCCAAGTAAAATACATGTTTGCATTGGATTAGAAGAACATAGGGATCAGATCCTGGATCAACATTATTAGTCCTTGTATTAACCATGGTAAAACCATTAGCATGTTCAATAACCGATCTACCAATATCACGTTCATTTATTCTAATCCTATACCATTTGACATTGAACATAGCTAATTTGAATGAATTAAAGGTACACTGACGTAATCATGCAAATACCCATAGTATAAACTTTCATATTCTAGGAAATGTTTGTCACTCCTAGAGTGGACATTAGTAACCTGAAATACTGTTGGTAACCCACTATCAGAATTTTTCCTCTTTTCGTCCAACTTTTTTATGAGAAATTTGCGACCATTTCACCACATGGCCTTGTACCGTTTCAACTGCAAGATGCCAAACACGTAAAAAAAAATCATAAACATATTTATTCTTGTTAATTATGAAAATAATGAAAAAAAGCATGTTATACACATCGATATAAAATTCAAAAAAACTAAGTAACATGGGTGAAAATGCTTGCATGTTTTTTTTTTTAAACCATGTGCTAAATTAGTTTCCCTTTGAGTAAGATTTGTATCTCATCTAAGTTCAACTTCTTTGACCAATGTAGACACACCTTCCCATGTTAACCTACCATTGTTATAATTTTTACATTGTTCAACCCATATATTCATCCATTCAATATTGTTTTCAATGTAGTGATGTATCACATCCCACTTTGCACCAGTTGTATTAAAATAAAACACTGAACATACAATTAGTTACCCTGATATACCTTCATATTAATAATTAATTTAAATGTAGGATGACCAAAAATTAAATAAGTATGACATAAATTTTAAAAAATGTATCAAATGTATTATTAATACCCAATCTCTACTTACATCTCACTTTCCTCATTCTACCTTTCCCCAATAGGTGATCCCCTTAAAATATGTTGTTGGATTTGACGTCCAAAATGTGATCCTCATGATTAATACTTGCTTAAATTTGAGGACTATATTGAGTGATATAAACCATGGTTTGATATACCATATATCCCTCTAGAATAGAACCCTTAGGATGTTCTCTTTGTCTGAACAAATCCTTGAGTGATTTCCAGTTCCTCTCAACCATCTACATTGACCTTGTGTGTATAGGTCCACACTTCTCAATATCCTCAACTTGGTGTATGAGATAGTGTTCTTGTGTATTAAAAAATAACGAAGGTATATACTTTTTCATTTCACACAGTAGATGAGGAATCTGTATCCTCCAATACTTTATAGCTTCTTAATCTATTTATTTAGATGAAAACCATCTACATATGATGCAATAAAATCCCAAGTATCATCACGAAAGTGTATAGTAGTGCATTACAAGAAAAACACGCGCATGTAGTCAAAATCAAAATAAGTTTCACAACAAATTAGACTTTGCACAAAAATAGGCACTTACCTCATGTATTTTCCCAGATCATATATAGCTTGTTTCACATTGTTTTCAAAGTTTTCTAGGAGAGATAGAGGTAGAACATATTGTACCAAAAAAATGATCAATCATTATTTAATCCCAAATTAGTGTAGAAAAAAAAAACACTAGCAAGGTCATGTTTCACCAATATACAAATGTAGATACTTGCAAAATAATAATTGCCTTAATGAATGTATTCCAATCATGAGTTTTTACCCCACCTAATTCACCTTTCTTTGTTAGGATATTCTTCATGTTTGAACAAAATCCAGTGGGAATTTTAATTTTCTCAATAACCTCTTTAACATCTTTGATTTGTTTCTCTGTCAATAACCATGGAAGGGAACTGATATTTTGGGCATCTCCATCGCTATTTGAACAAATCACACTTTGCAATGCATTATTTGCCTCCTTAATGTCATTAGAAATATTAACATTTTTTTCTTTATCTCTCCTACCATCTAATATTTTCCATTAGGTCTCTATTGTTTTATTCTCGATGTACACTGTATCAAACAAATGAACAATTTCTAGATGTTCATAATAGGGGAGCCTACTGAATTGCTCGGGATAAATTTTCATTCCACGTGGAATCACCTCATTATCGATGCCTTGATCATGGCCTTCAATACGAAGCATAATTGAATATATTAGAACAAAACTTGTCAATTAATAGTAAAAAAAACAAAATGCAATAAAAATATACAATTTTGAAAACATTTCATTTATATAGTGATACATAGACAATTTCATCCATACCATTACGATTTGAATATCTTTTATATTGCTTCATCCATATACTAGGTGTCATTCTTCGTGGTTTTAATCTAGTCTCTTCTTTCCCATTGAAAATATATTTTTTAGTAGTTTGATACTTATGGTTCTTAGAAAGGAAGTGCTTATACTCACCAAACACCTCCTTTCATAAACTTATAGAGCGACGAGATATCATCTTAGGACCACAAACTAGACATGCAAATTTAACTTTTGTTTGAAGACACGTCAAACATGTATTAATTTTTATATCAATTATTTATAATGAAGTATGTATAATTATGCAGGTTAAAGTTATAACATACCACAGAAATGTGGTATCCTTAGGGCATCGTGAATTGTCCATACAAGCATTGCATGGAATTGAAATTCCCTGTGTGCATTTGTTGGTCTAGAGATGTCATACATAGTGACGCCATTCCATAACTCTAGTAACTCATCAATAAGGGGTTCCATAAATACATTCATATATTTGACCTGGTACTTACTTATTTGATTTAACAAAAAGTACAAAATTACGACACATATGAGTAAATAAAGAGATATAATACATTATTTCAAAACATATCTGAACATATATTAATAAACAAAAAGAAGACGTAGTTATGAAACGAACAAGACAAATGAGATGTTACAGTGTTAAAAAAAATTCTAAACAAATTATAAATACCTGGAACAATCATTTCCAACATTATTGCTCCTTTTTTATTGACGACCATGGAGGAATGTTATTGTTAATAATAAAAACAAGCCATAGTGAGTAGGTAGGTCTGAGCTCTCCAAATGGATTGACATTGTCACCTACCAATGAAAGCCTAATAGTATGAGGTTCTTCTTTAAACTTTGGCCATATTTCTTCTATATTCTTAAATATATATCCATCTATAGGCATTCGAAGAACACCATCTTCACTTATGCTATTTTCATGGTAATACATTAACTATGTTATGTTTTTGCACCTGAACAATTGTCGTAAATGTGCAATTATGGGAATATAATAAAGAACCTTTTGTGTTACTTCGTCGACTCAATATCTACTCTCTTCACATTTTAGGAATTTGTCTTTTGACGCATGTTCTTTATAGTAGGGAATATTATCATTAGGACATGCATGAATAGCTTGATACTTCATTCCAATATCTTTCTGTCACGTACCCATACCCCGATTATCATGCAGAATTAAAAATTTCTTATGGAACCTTTTTCATTCTTTGAATCACAGGGCATGGCCGTGAAACACTCGTCCACATTCATGTTCTAACACCACATTGTCATGTCCCCCTCACATCCACCATTCATCAATTTGATGATCTACGAAGAAATATATCAAAGGAGATCGAACGGCGGGGAAAAATCGCATCGAAAAAAGATGATCACAATCTGTTCCGCATCTGGGAACAGATCAACGGATGAAAATCAACCCGCAAGAATCAATGGCTAAGAATCAACCCGCAAGGATCAATGGTGCGGAAAGCTTAAGTTTGCGAAATTGAGAAATATGGAAATTGCAATCCCGCATCCCACATGTGGAATAGACCATTGCGGAAAGAAAGTTGTGGAGGTGGATATTTGTGACGTCACAATCACGAAGACACGTCTCACATCCCGCATTCTGCAAGTTGCGGAAAGGAAAGTTGTGGAAGGATATTTGTGCCAAGAAACTCAACCTATTAGTAGAATTCTTGGACTGATTCGATCCTTCAAGCCATCACCAATTCAGCCAATCTAAACCCATAACGAAACTTAGGAAATGCATTGAAAGTAGCATACAATTGCAATTATACATCGGAAGCAATTCATCAATTCAACACATTAAGCATGTTCATCATATTTCACTGAGCAAATACAAATGCAAAGATTAACACAGAGATACTTATCTTATTAAGAAGCTTGTTTCGCAACCAGCTATGTCACTGCAACGTTCCACCCATCCATAAGCCAGTGCGCTCATCTAACTCTCAGCAGCACTTCCACCCTTGAGTTGGGCATGATTTCCCCAAGGAATAAGGAACACTAGTAGGCTCACACAAATCCAAGGATACAACAAAACTCAGCCAAGCCAACATAGTTGGGTTTATCGGGATGCAAGAAAACAAGCCAACTAATAGATGGGTTTATCAGGACACACATCCAAGCCATCATTCACATTCAAGACCAGCCAGGCCAACTAACATATGGGTTTATCAGGCTGTCCAGCTAAGGGTCACACACACACAAGGCCTAACACAACAAGACACATCCAAGCCAGCAGATGGGTTATCAGGCTATTAAGGAAATGGGCAGGAAGAACTGCTAAGCTAGTGAGCTCATCCACAGAGCTAAGGACACCTTCACAAGACCTATCTAGCCTGGCATCCACATTGCCTACACACCAAACACAAGGAATTGTCCCCTTCTCTGCTCCACAATCCCTCCGGCTACATTTTCCCTTCCAGTTCTCTTCAGGATGTGCAGAGCAGATTCACCAGCCACTCTTATCCTATTGTGAGGTTCCCACTATGTTTATCAAGCACATTCTATGTCTCTTCCACTCCTAAGTCTTGTATATAGTTCATACAAAACCCAGGGTGCACATCACCGCAAACCACAGGGAGACACAGTAACACAAGATTCACTTGGATACATAAAGTAACAGGTCTCATAACACTCTGCAGTTTAGGATAACACTACAACACCGCAAACAGGGTCTCAGCAAAGGAAAAACACTGGAAGAAATGCGTAGCAACACCTGCTCGCTCTCGTTGTGTCTGTCTGATCAGGAAAAAAATGACCCATGTGCAGGTGAATCCCCCATGAACGAACAACCCAGAACAAAACGCAGTTCTGCCAATAGGACAAATGCACAGCGCGCATGCATAGGATGGAATAGGGAAAAATTAGAATCGACCACAACATTTTGGGTGAAAGCCAGATGATGGACTACACATGCACAATGAGGAAAAATAAACTGAAATGTTGAAGGAGGGATGATCAAAACGTCCTGCCACTCCCCAAACATGAGGGAAGATGAAACGTGAGTGCATGAGGAAAATGGGCATACATTTTTGGGTGTTCCATTTTGACACATGGATTTTCCCCAAATAGCTCAAGGTTAAACATTTCCCCTCCCGATTCCTTGTGAAATCATTCCCCCATCTCTTTAACGTTGTGACGCATAGCTAGTTGTGGTATTTTTATTAGTTTGCATTTTACATGATATTCACAAATATATATAATGTGATTGACTTAGCACCATAAACCGTAGGCATCAACCCTGATCACCTATACACAAAACATCAATCAATGGCAGGGCCTTGGCCTTGAGTTCCTTTCCATGATTCTATACAATATTTTCCCTATGTGTAATCAAAATACCATGGGGTCAATACCAAGGTGTTAAATTCCCCTCCCCCTTCAATGGCATTTTCCTCAATGCTTTACAATAATTTAACAATTGCTACACTGGCAACGCCCTCAGTGCTCTGCAAATTTGAACCAAAAAGGATGTGCCAATCACATGGCATCCTCCAACTCCCACGTAGCCTCTTCAGGACTGTAGTGCTTCCTCTACACCTTTATCTGTCCAATGGCACGATCTGGAACTCTTCCAAGTCCTTGCTTGCATGCATCAGCACACACCACGGGATCTTTTTCTAGTCTTGGAGAATCCTTCTCCTTAGCTTGGAACATTTCCAGTGTCTTTGGAAACCAGCAATACCTATGCTCAAGCCCCATGTAATGAGTCAATTCCCATGTCAGTATTCACAATATTTTCTAAAATCATAGATGAATCGCATGCATATGTATATTGACATAAAATCAACAAAAAGCTATCAAGTCAACCAAATATCCATCTACATAAGTAGCTCCTTTTGGTTCCATGGGTATCTGACTTGGCTTTATACAACCATAGCACTCACAATCCTGCCCCCACCCAACACATGGGTGTGCATTAAAGGGTACCCACATTTCCTCAAGCCTCGAATCACCTGAAAATACCTCTCAACTGAGGTATGATGGCTCTGTTCTTGAGTCCAACACCTCTTCAGGTTCTTCAATAGTAGTTACGTTCAAAATCATGCACCTCCTCTAGTTGCTTATCAAGCTCAGGTGCTTCCTTTCTGAACACCACAATGAATTTAATTCATATGTTAGATTCATTCCTATAGGATGCAATCTATAACAATATTTTCAAAACCATGGCTGCATCATATGCTCATGTATATTTAAATAAATTCAATAACAAAAAAAGTTTGATAAGTAAACGAAATACTTATCTATATAACATCTCTCAGCCAAGATCCAATCAGCCCCGCTTCATATCCCAACATCTCTCTAGGTGCTCAATATCATCTCTAGCTTAAGGGCCCAACATCTCCTCCAAATGCTTACCAATGCTCAAGCGCTTACCTTCTAGACATCATAATACCTATGGGTTATTCTCTTCATGGATACCCCACTCTCATGGAAATCCCCTTATGGCGTGAATTTGTGCAGAAAGAAGTCTAACCGGATGTCCCAGTGATGCATATCGGTGCCTAGCTAGCAAGAGGGAAGAAGCTTTGTACCCAAGTACAGCCTTCCAGAGGAGCCATGTATTACCTTTTCATGTTCTCATCATCTCACATGTGTTACATATAGACATGCAGTTTTCATCATATGCCATTATAAATTTTCAATCATAGGTTTCCAAACCTATTCCAAACACATCCCTTCGAGAAGCTATGTACACCCCATACATCCCTCCCAGGAGCCATGTACATCCAGTACATATTTTCATCATTTCACCTATGTTACATACAAGCATGCAGTTTATATGAGATGTCATCATAAATATAATTGCAATCATAGGTTTTCAAACCTATTCCAAGCACATTCCTCCGAGAAGCTATGTATCCTCGTACATCCTTCCAAGGAACCATGCACACCCGGTACATCCTTCCGAGGAGTTATGTATCCCAAACACATCCTTCCAAGAAGCTAGGTATTCCAAGGCGTACTTTCACAATCTCACCTGTGTTGCATTTTACATGAGATGTCATCATAAAAATGTATTCATGGATTCTCAAATCTATTCCATGCATACATGATTTCCCAAATATCAAATGATCAATAACATTGATATTCAAAAATAAAAATCTGAGTTCACAATCCTTCTTCTTGCATAAAATCTGATTTTTTTTAAACCATGAGGCCATCCTCATGTTATTTGGATTCTGCAAGTGGGGAGTACCCATCCTTTACTTACGCATTCTACCCAAAACCTAGACATCCACATACAACATGTCATCCTGGAACAAATTTTAATCATCCAAACAATCATAGTTAGCAATAGGAAACTTCAAACATCAGCAATGCAAAACAAGCATATCTATTGTTAGCATTAATCAAAACCATCAAAGGAGATCACAGTCTCCCATAATCAACAAAAAACTTGCAATATAAAGTTCAAAATATGTTCTCATTCATGAGATCCTTCTCATGGCACATGGCAGCTTCCTGCCTAGGTTTCAATGGGCACAACAATGCTGCTCTGATCAGGTCATCCTACCTGAGTCTTCAGGAATTCCTAGTATGCATGCCCATACACACAAAGGCCACTTCCTCATGGAACTAAAAGTTCACATGCAAGCTTCCTCAGCCTATACATAGGCTTCACTTTACCTACAGAATATTCTTTAGTGAGCTTCCTGCAATACCCTGCAAGTCCCACAAAAGATCGTATATCTGTTAACTTTCTTGGAGCAAGCCAACTCATCATGGCCTCAATATTTTCAAGGTCTCCAGATATTCTTTTATCTGAGATAAGGTGACCCAAATAAGGAATTATATCCTCATAGAAGTCACATTTTCTCAAACCTGCATACAACTTATGCTTCATGAGCAATTTCAAAGTCAGACTCAAATGTTCCACATGTTCTTCCCCATTCTTAGAATAAATAAAAATACCATCAAGGAAACAGAAGAAAAAAAACATGTCTAGATACTTACTGAAACATTATTCATGAGGCACATGAACATGGTTGGTGCATTGGTACCACTACAACTCATAAGAACCATACCTTGATCTGAAGGTTGTCTTATGAACATTTTCATCCTTGATCCTTACTTGTTCTTCACAATGACTTTGTTCAACAGTTTGAAATCAATACGCATATGTTGTGTACCATCTTCCTTTTTCACATTTAGGAATGGTGCTCCCCAAGGAGACACACTTTTCTTGAAATACCTATTTCCCACCAACTCTTGAAGATGCACCTTCAGCTCTATAATTTTTGGTGTACTCACCCTATAGGGTGTCTTGGAAATCGGTGCTTTACCTGGCACAAGTTCAATTGTAGAATCAATGTCACTCTTTGGAGGAAACCCTGGAATCTCATCAGGAAAAACATTCATGAATTCCTGCAACACATGAAGGTCCTCCAACCTAGGATCGTCATTCTATGTTTCCTCCAAAACATGAGTTGCATACACTCTGCAATTTTTCCCATAGAACTTCTTCAGTTGCATTGCTGAAAACTTCCTTCCAAATATTACTTTTGGAATTCCTTTCACAATACTTAGGTTTCCTTCTTCATCCAAGTACTCAAAAGTCATGTTGTAACAATATAGCTTTGCTCTATGTGCTCCTGTCCAATCCATCCCAATGAGTATATCATAGGATCCAAGTAGCAGAACATTTAGATCTGCACAAGTGACTAACACATTCATGACTAATAGACATTTCCTTACCACCTCACTGACTTTCTTCTTAGTTCCAGTGGCTAGTTAGACTAACCATGATCTTCTATGCTTTGACTTCTTCAAATTGCACATCTCAACAAATCCAAGAGTAGTATAGTTGTGAGTCGATCCAAGTTCAATCAAAACATAAATAGTATGTTCAACAATCTCACCCTCAACGTCCACCATAGTTCAAGTATGACCTGCCTGGTGGTATTCTAACACTACACAAATTTTAGGAATGATCCCTGATTCTTGACCCACAGTTTTAGCTTCTTGGGTGTTAGGGACTTGACCCTTATTCCTATCCTCAAGTGTACAATTCATGCATATATGGGGTCCTTCATGTCCCCAACATTCAAGTGGTTCCTTTATCTTTTCCCTCATCATTCTGGTCGGATCAATCACGGCTTATGATGGTTGCCTTTGTTGCTTTAGGAGGTGATGAAACTTAAAACCTTTATTCATTGGGTTAAGCTTATCATTCTTCTCGTGAGAATTTATCCTACTCCCTTCCATCTATGTTAACTAGCGCCCAGAGTTTATCTTCCTTTTGGAAATATTCCAAACTATGTAGCGTGGCGGTAGTCAACTGGTTTTGCTCTACCAGAGCCTTGACCAACCTCTTATTTTCTTCTTGGCGCTGATCTTCTTTAACCTTCTTGGTTGGACCAAGACCAACATTTTGATATGCAAGTCTGCAAAATATGTTAACAACATCATCTGTTAGACAATCTCATAAATCAAAAGAAATTACTTACCAACCACTTATTGCAGGCATGAACGGTCAAGATTGTAGTAAAATTCAAATCACGGTCAAGGTGAATTTCGTTGGGTTGGCTAAGTTTAGCAATTCTTCTGAACAACATTCTTGTTTGTTATATTTTTCTTTCTGCAACTAATTGCCTTGACACATTTATACCAATGTTGCAACCAACAGCTCTGTCAAATCGCAACCTGGGTGTTATTTTCCATTTTTGCACAATCCAGTGCACACACGCACTACCATTTTTCATGTTTTCGATCCCCTGCAATCCCTGCTAAACCTACTAAATTTCTTTGAACACAGAGGTAGATTTCTCATGGCCCCTTTGAGGCCCCAAAGCTGCAACATAAGCTCTATTAACTATTCAAATTGGCCCATTTAGGCCCTAGTGCTACAACCAGCAGCTCTGATACCATACTGTCATGTACCCATACCCCGATTATCATGCGGAATTAAAAATTTCTTACGAAACCTTTTTCGTTCTTTGAATCACAGGGAATGGTCATGAAAAACTCCTCAAAATTCATGTTCTAACACCACACTGTCACGTCCCCCTCCCATCCACCATTGATCAATTCGATGATCTACGAAGAAAGATCTTAGAGGAGATTGAACAGCGAGGGAAAATCATGTCAGAAAATGATGTTCACAATCTGTTCCACATCTAGGAACAGATCAACGGCTGAAAATCAACCCATAAGAATCAATGGATGAGAATCAACCCACAAGAATCAACGGCTAAGAATCAACCCACAAGGAACAACGGTGCGGAAATCTTGAGTTTGTGAAATTGATAAATATGGAAATTGTCGTCCTACATCCCTCATCCTGCATCCCACATCCCGCATCCCTCATGCAGAATAGACCACTGTGGAAATAAAGTTGGAGAGGTATATAATTGCAACACTGTGTCCTACATCCAGCATCCCGCATGCGGAAAGGAAAGTTGCGGAAGGAAAATTGTGGAAATAGAGATCGCGAAGACGCATCCTGCATCCCACATCCCGCAAGTTGTGGAAAGGAAAGTTGCGGAAGGATATTTCTGCCAAGAAACTCATCCTGTTAGCAGAAGTCTTGGACTAATTCAATCCTTCAGGCCATCACCAATCAAGCCAATCTAAGCCCATCACGAAACTTAAGAAATCCATTGAAAGTAACATACATAGATGCATACAATTGCAAGTATAGATTGGAAGCAATTCATTAATTCAACACATTAAGCATGTTCATCATATTTGACTGAGCAAGTACAAATGCAGAGATTAACACAGAGATACGTATCTTATGAAGAAGCTTGTTTCGCAACCAGCTATGTTGCTGCAACATTTCACCCCACCATAGGCCAGTGCACTCATCTATCTCTCAGCAGCACTTCCACCCTCGAGATGGGCATGATTTCCCCAAGGAATAAGGAACACTAGCAGGCTCACACAAATCCAAGGATACAACAAAACTCAGCCAAGCCAACATAGTTGGGTTTATCAAGCTGCAAGCAAACAAGCCAACTAACAGATGGGTTTATCAGGCCACACATCCAAGCCATCATTCATATTCAAGACTAGTCAAGCCAACTAACAAATGGGTTTATCAGGTTGTCCAGCCAAGGGTCACACATAGACAAGGCCAAACACAACAAGACACAACCAAGCCAACAAATGGGTTATTAGGTTATTAAGGCAATGGACAGGAAGAACTGCTCGGCTAGTGAGCTCATCCATAGAGCTAAGGACACCTTCACAAGACCTATCTATCCTGGCATCCATGTTGCATACACACCCAACACAAGGAAGTGTCCCCTTCTCTGCTCCACAGTCCCTCAAGCTACATCTTCTCTTCCAATTCTCTTCAGGATGTGCAGAGCAGATTCACCAGCAACTCTTATCTTATTGTGAGGTTCCCACTAGTTTTATCAAACACATTCTACATCTCTTCCACTCCTAAGTCTTGTATATAGTTCATACCAAACCCAGGGTGCACATCACCGCAAACCACAAGGAGACACAGCAACATAGGCTTCACTCAGATACACAAAGCAACAGGTCTCATAACACTCTGCAATTCAGGATAACACTACAACACCGCAAACAGGGTCTCAAAAAAGGAAAAACACTTGCAGAAACATGTAACAACACCTACTCGCTCTTGTTGCGTCTGCCCGATCAAGAAAAAAATGACCCACGCACGGGCGAATCCCCCGTGAATGAAAAACCCAGAACAAAACAAAGTTATGCCAACAGGACGAACACACAGCACGCATGCACAGGATGGAATAGGTAAAAATCAGAATCGACCACAACGTTTTGGGTGAAATCTAGATGATGGACTACGCATGCCCACCGAGGAAAAAGAAACTGAAACATTGAAGGAGGGATTATCAAAACGTCCCGCCACTCCCTAATTGTGAGAGAAGATGAAACATGACTGCATGAGGAAAATGGGCATACATTTTTGGGTATTTCCTTTTGACACATGGCGTTTCCCCAAATAGCTCAAGGTTAAACATTCCCCCTCCCTATTCCTTGTGAAATCATGCTCCCATCTCTTTAACATTGTGACACATAGCTAGTTGTCATATTTTTATTAGTTTTCATTTTACATGATATTCACAGATATATATGTTGTGCTTGACTTAGCACCATAAACCATAGGCATCAATCGGATCACCTATACACAAAACATCAATCAATGGCAGGGCCTTGGCCTTGAGCTCCTTTCCATGATATACAATATTTTCACCATGTACAATCAAAATACCACGGGGTCAAGAACGGGGTGTTACACTTTCATTATGGCATGTAAATCTCGGTATGTGCGAGGTAAAACATTTGATAGTGGTAACAAAAATCACATATCAATATACAATATAAAAAATAGTACTAATTGTTAATGTAAAGAATATTAGTCATACATATTGCATCTAAATGTTATAGGTGATGATTAACTAACATTAA
Organism: Pseudotsuga menziesii; assembly: GCA_001517045.1. Lineage (NCBI taxonomy): Eukaryota > Viridiplantae > Streptophyta > Pinopsida > Pinales > Pinaceae > Pseudotsuga > Pseudotsuga menziesii. The sequence continues at coordinate 239,843 of LPNX010306330.1, forward strand.
AAATAGAGGGGGATAAAAACTTTGTCACCATGTACAAAATGTGACCAAATTAATATATTACATACCTTAGGAGTGTTATGATTAATTAATTAATCCTCCCTTGACCACCATAGTCTATTTTTCTTTTCCTAGCTTAGGAGGCCTTTGCCACTTCACTAGTGCCATGGGAGACTCATATGGGGCCCACCTACCACTCAATACGGTTGTCTCCATGATTTTAGGGGCTCCAGGGACCAATCCCTATAATTTAGGAACCCACTCTGAGTGCCACCAACAGTCACTAGCATTTGAACCTAGACAGTGTTCAGTTATTTCTAGTTATGCTCTGATTCCCATCAGTTAGTTCACTTTCATTCATCCTAGCGCCAATTTACATGATTTAAGGGAGGTTGGGTGCCTTTCCTCACCTAACTCAGTCAATTAACTATTTGTGAACTGATTTAGTTATCCGTAGTTGCATCAGTGAGCTCTAGTGGTGATTTTCCCACACCGAGTTAGATTCAGAGTCATTCCAGGTTGGTACATTCGAATCCTAGCTAAGGAATTTGAATTCTCCTATTTGTAACACCATTGTGTTACATACAATTTATTTATTAACGGATGTAATGTTATTCTTCCAATTTTGTCTCCATGTGTGTGCAATTTTTCCATGAATTATTGATCAATGTTTACTAAATTCTTCCTCCCTTCTGCAACCTTCTTTTCAAAGTTAATTCATGCAGGCCTAAATATCTTATGCTTCATTAAATCAAACATGGTATTAAAGCAGGTGTTTAGGCCAACTTCAAACCTTGGAAACTTCCATTAGTGCACCAAAAGCAATTGGGTTCCACATAATTCCTCGTATCCTTTCCTTGCTCCCTATGTATTACGTTTGGAGAAGTCTAATCGGGTGTGATGCACCCAAAGAACGTACACATGTTGAAGTGGAGAGTGTTCGAATTGGTTTGATTGTGAATTTAAGTGTTTTGCAGTTTTTTTGCAGGTACATTCAAATATTTTCTGAAGAATTAGTTGTTTTTTAAGTTGTAATATGGTGAACTCAGCAACTTTGAAACCCATAATCCTCACACCCTTCAACTATATTGATTGTGCGGCTGATATGCAGATATTCTTGTGCAGCAACGGTTCGTACACGGTCATTATGGGCAGAAATGTCGAACCCCAACTACCTCTTGAAAATTCAAAGCATTTGAACATGACGAATGAAACATGTGTATTCATGTGCATCCACATCTCTGGGGAGCTACTCTTCCATATTAATGGACTGAGAACTCCAAAAGAAGAATGGGAGAAGCTTGGATCCTTATTTGAAAAGAAGGATGAGATCAGGGGCCATATTCTAGAGAATGAGATGATAGTACTACAGCCCAGCAACTTCGAAACTATATAGAAATTTTTCTCAAAATTAAAATCTCTTCTCACGCAATATAAGCAGTGCAGGATTGAGACGAAGGATGAGCAATTGGTTCTATCCATTTTGAGAAAACGTGGCCCAAAATTATCGTTGTTTGTATCCACCTTTCACTCTGGGATACTTACAACTCCTAATTGGTGAATTCCATCCCTTAATGCCTTCACAGAATCTCTAATCCAGGAACAAGATAAGCTGATACAGACGGTAGCCATAAGATCCTCCACAAATCAAGCTCTCTTGGTTGGTGAGACTAAGAATGTGCAAGAAACGAGGAATCAGAAAGGAAGGGAGAAGAGGAACACTAAATTTTAACCTAAAGAAGAGTTTGATCCAGCAGATGAAGCATCGAGCTCTAAGAAGGACAAACATCAGAGGTTTGACAAGGGCAAGTGATTCGATTGTAAGAAAGGAAACCATACAGAGAAATATTGTATGAAGAATATCATAGATCAGATGTAAATACTCCTTGAACATCACAATAATTCCCTCCCTGAAGGCGCAAGGAAGGCTGACTTTGGAGACAAAACTGAAGATCATGAGAGATGCCATGCACTGAAGGATGTATTTTCAAAATCGCATGCCTTCGCCATTGATTCAGGGGCCTTCAATCACATGGTTGCATCCAAAGAATCATTATCTTCATTATAAATTACTAATGTTCCAAGTATTCACATTGGAGATGACACTCAAATCCAAGCTAAAGGAAAGAGTTAAGAAAAATTAGAGCATGGAGTGTTCAATAATGTTCTCTATGTACCCTCATTGAAAGAAAATTTGTTGTCTGTATACCAGATGAATCATACAGGATCACCAAAGTGAGTTGTATTTGGTCCTGACTTAGTAGAGATCTCATATATCTCAACTAGGAAGCTTATAGCGAAAGGTGTTGCAAATCATGCTTCCAAGGCATATGAATTCTCACACTTTCTGCCATACTTAGATCCAGTATAGTCTCAAATTAATCCTACCTAAACCTTTTTCATATGATAATGTTTCATATTCAGAATACAAATAAGAGGACTAAGTTGAATCATTTTATGGAATTGAATATGAAGTTCAATTGGATCTGGATCCATATCCATTCCCTACTCCCAATCCTAGGCCTAAATGGGCTAAAAAGGTTATTGAGGTTGATGGGAACATGACTGGAGATTCATATGACATGAGGAGAACAAGATATTGGTTTCAAAAAGAGATCCTTGGGATATGTCAATCAAATCCACTTATCCCAGATAGGTGCTACAAACTATCAGAGAGATTCTTCATGATGGTAAGGTCTGATCAACAATTCTTCTCACTAAAGAATAAATTGGATCATGTCACTCTTCCTCTAGAAAGTAGAGACAAAGGAAACATTTATTCTCCTATATGTCATCATATTGGAAGAAGGTGGATAGGTTCACATGCACAATACCAAGATACTAGTGCACACAAGGACCATCGCACTGCATTACTGCTCCACAGAGATGCATATTGCAAAAATAATTTCACGAGTTTTTTTTCAAGAAGAAATTTTCTCTTGATGTGAAACCTTGATCCTAGTTTTTACTGCTTATTTTGAGGGGGTGTTCCCATGAGTTTTTCCCCATTTCCTTGGTTTTTTAAGCAATCATTTTTGCATCTAGATTGTATGGGTGACGTTTGGTCTTAGTTTCCAGGGTCGGGTTGTCCAAGTTAGGATTAAGGGCAAGTGTTAGGATTAATTAATTAATCCTCCCTTCACCACCATAGTCTATTTGTCTTTTCCTAGCTTAGGAGGTCATTTCCACTTCACTAGTTCCATAGGGAACTCATCTGGGGCCCGCCAAACACTCAATGCGCCTGTATGCATGAGTTTAGGAGCTCCATGGACCAATCCCTATAATTTAGGAACCCACTATGAGTGCCACCAACAGTCACCAGCAGTTGACCCTAGTCAGTGTTCAGTTATGTATAGCTATGCTCTAATTCACATTAGTTAGTTCACTTTCAGTCATCCTAGGACCAATTTGCATGATTTAAGGGAGTCTAGGTGCATTTTCTCACCTAACTCAATCAGTTTATTTTTTGTGAAATGATTCAGTTATCCGGAGTTGCATTAGTGATCTCTAGTGGTGATTTCCCAAACCAAGTTAGCTCTGGAGTTAGTTTAGGTTGGTATATTTGAATCCTACCTAAGGCATTCAAATTATCCTGTTTCTAACACCATTGTATTACATATAATTTACTGATTAATGGATGTAATTTTATTCTTCCAATTTTTTCTCCATGTGTGTGCAATTTATCCATGAATTATTGATTAGTGTTTACTAAATTCTTCCTCTCTTCTGCAACCTTCTTTTCATAGTTAATTCATGCAGGCCTGAAGATCCTATGCTTCATAAAATAAAACAATGAGCTATGCCACACATGTGTTTGACATACCATTTACAACCTTTAATTTCAACAACAACAATAAAGAAGAGAGAAGACTTATGTTTGAACCTTCATAAAGAGGTTCATTTTACCTCTAAAGTACAGGTATCATAAGCAGCATCAATTGATTGGCCTCCTCATCGATTCCAACATTATTAAATGTTTCCTAGATAAATATATATGTACAATCTTCTTCATCTTCTTCGAATATGTTATTATCATCATTTTCTTCTTCCATAGGATCATTAGCTTGATCCTCAAAATTTTCTCCATTCAATACGTGTTGATCAGCAGGCACTTGTACAAACTGTGCCTCTTCCTCCTCAAGCAATGCCCTATGGAGATTTCTATTTATAATTACAAATAATAAATTAATATTAGTGTATATAAAAAATATTTAATGATACAAATGTTTATATATATAATGTAGGAAAACAAAGACGACAGAGACAACGACAAAGACAACTTAGGTGAAAGTGAGCAATAAAGACAACAAAATCAATGATGAAGCTTGTGCAACTTATCAAGATAATTAAGAATATAATTAAAAATATGCGTCGGCGTGCATCTTGAAATAATTTAAAGAAACAACAACAAAAAGACATTGCACTGGGACTAGACATGGACAACAATGACCTCCCAATGGGACAATGTTGAAATTTTATCAAACTATTTTTGTATGTAGTGGAATTTGGCAAGGACAAAGTGTTCGCATGCCTTGATGATATGGGATGGTTTCCATACTCAACGATGAGTCAAATCATTATCAATTTTTGTATATTTAATTAATTGTTATAAAAAAATTATCAACTAACATTATTGTTTATGAAAAAAGATGAATATATATTTGGACTCTAAACACTTTTTAACCTATAATATATATGTATAATTAGATCTATAAATGAAAAAATAAAATTATTATTTTAATAAATAAGAATAAAGTAATGTGATCAATATAACCCCTTAGTCTTTAATCCCCTAAAATACATACAGAAAATAATAATACATTATTTTTCTTCTACATTTAACATATAAACATTAACGAAAACAATCGACAATAGAAAGACATCTAATGAATAACTTACTAATGGATGATATTCATGCCCGCCTTCAGCGTGTGCATGCAATATACAATGTTTGAAAATCGTTGTTATTAGAAGTCTCCTTCATTTCAAGCCCTTGCATATTTTACAGGGGAAATAACATTTTTCATACTTTGAAGCCCCATATGCACATACCACATTCTGTTGGCCTCCTTCAGGAATGTTCTATGACATGTTTACTCAACAAACCTTCAGTGATAATTATCTTCAATAACTTTGTATTATGAACAATACAAAATAATCTCTACAGCATTCAAAACCCATCGGATGAACAACAACTATGTCTAAGATATTATATTATATAGACCTCCAACTACCTAATTATAGACATTATCAAACGGCTAATGCATTAAATGCGACTTCCATTGGATATCCAACAGTTCGTGAATAAATTGTTAGATTGTCAACATTTTGATTTGGATATTCGACAACTTCTCAAGAACTGTTAGATATACGACGATATTGGGCATTTTTTTTAAATTAAAAAAACAGTCACCATCCGACATTTTGCTTCGATTTTCATATACTATCGAATTTCACCATCGTATTTTCTTCCCATATGTATTAGTGGACAGTTCTTCTAAAGTGACTATTATGTAATTGGTTTGGTTTTTAGGAAAATAGTGCCCAAGTGATCATTTTGGGTTATATGTTGTTAGAAGAAATTTTTTGGCTTTTGTAAAACTTTGAACCATGTGGGAAAAAAAATTGAGTGAAATTTGGGTTCATGCCACATTGTTTTGGTTTCTTGGGCCCATTTCGATTGTAACTACCATTGTACATTCTATTTTCTATGGTAATAAAATATATTACTTACAAACAACTTATTTTAGTTAAGTTAGGTTTGCAGGATATATATCCACATAACTTACCACAATCATTTGCATTTGAAACTTAGTTTTTTACTTTTACAAAGTTTAAAATCCTTTCTATTGGGTGTGGTTCAAAACTTGTCTGATGATAGGCATGCTCTTATGAGTGGATAATTCCAAGGTTGGGATAGAAAGTTTGAATGATACTTCTAGATATTTCATATGGAATATCCCCCAATCATTTGAATTCATATTGAAGGAAAGGTTATATGTTATTAAATTTTCATATGCTTAGCTAAGACATCAGTATTTAATTTCATTTTCATAACAAAAGCATATAAACAGGATCACTGAAAGATAGACAAGCACAACCATACAAAAGGAACACAAAGATTTATCCTGGGAAAAACCCAGCAAAAGCTTCCTCAATATAGATGCCCCAAAAAGATAAAAGATGAAACCAGCAAGGAGATCAAAGCCTGATCCTCCTCCTTCTCCAGCTACTTCTCTTCTCCACTAATGTGCTACACAAGTGAGAGTGTGTGCTCCAAATGAGGAGCACCACATCTCTATTTATATTCATCCGTTCACTTTAATTAACTCATTCGACATGTAGGCTCGAGTTAATCATGTAGGCTCGAGTTACATATGCAGGCTCAAGTAACCACACTGGGGTGCTAATGACCCACCTTTACAATTAGAGGGGACTACCTCATGACTCTTATCAGTTCTTCCGATTAGAAGCATCGGGGTACAAAGATAATACAAGTGGTTCTCTCGGTAGGACCATCGGGGACCACAAAAGATACATATAGAATATTATTCGAAGTTACAATATTTCAACACTCCCCCTTAACGAGAAGGGTATTCTACAACAACAACAACAATAGTAGGAGAGGATATCATCAACATCATCAGGGTAACACATCTATAAATCATTGGAAGCTTTTCAACATCATATAGTCTTCGTCTTCAACTTTCAACAATAGCAACTCTTTGATCAGCATCAGCATCTTTTGACCTTTTGATCAGCAACATCTTCAACACTTTGACCTTTTGATCAGAAACACCTTCAGCAACATCTTCAACACTTTGACCTTTTGATCAGCAACATCTTCAACACTTTGACCTTTTGATCAGAAACACCTTCAGCAACATCTTCAGCACTTTGACCTTTCGAGCAGGAACATCTTCAGCACTTAGACCTTTCAATCAGCAGCAACATCTTCAGCACTTTGACCTTTCGATCAGCAACATCTTTAGCATTTTGACCTTTCGATCAACAACAATATATTCAGCATTTTGATCAGCAACATATTCAGCACTTTGATCTTTCGATCAGCAACAACATCTTAAACATTTCGATCAGCAACATCTTCAGTACTTTGATCTTTCGATCAGCAACAACTTCTTCAGCATTTTGTTCTTTCGATCAGCAACCTAATCGGTAACATCGTGATCAGCACCATAATCATACTTCAATTCTCGAACAGCATCATCATCATGATATTATGATCAGTACATGATCATAATCATACTCTAATCTTTCAATCAGTACATCATCATCATAACACTCGAATCTTTCGATCAGTACATCGTAATCATCATCATACTCTGATCTTTCGATTAGTACATCATCATCATCATACACTGATATTTCGATCAATACGTCATCATCATCATAAAAACATCATCATCATCATGAAAACATCATTATCATCAAAATATCAACATAATCAAAACATCAACATGATCCTTCCTTTCGGAATTACAGGATTTAGGTCTTTACGGAGTTACCAATGATCCTTCCTTTCGGAATTACGGGATTTAGGTCTTTACGGAGTTACTAACGATCCTTTTTTTCAGAATTACAGCATTTAGGTCTTTACGGAGTTACTAACGATCCTTCCTTTCGGAATTACGGGATCAACACATTTGTGGAACTCAGACAATCCTTCCTATTGGAATTACGGGATCAACACATCTTTGGAACTCAGACAATCCTTCCTATTGGAATTACGGGATCAATTCAATGATCCTTCCTTTCGGAATTACGGGATTTAGGTCTTTACGGAGTTACTAACAATCCTTCCTTTCGGAATTACGGTATCAACACAGATGTGGAACTCAGACAATCCTTCCTCTAGGAATTATGGGATCAACACATGTTCTCGAGTACCGAAGTCACCGAATCCGTTCTAAACTGAAGTTCAAGGATGATACAATCCTGCCACATTCACGGGGACCGAGATCTCCGGATACATTTTGAACCGAGGTTCAGGGATGATGCAATCCACCACTTTCACGGGGGCTGAGACCTCTGGATACATTTTGAACCGAGGTTTAGGGATGATGCAAGCCACCACTTTCACGGGGGTCGAGACCTCCGGATACATTTTGAACTGAAGTTCAAGGATGATGCAATCCTACCACTTTCACGGGGGCCGAGACCTCTGGATACATTTTGAACTGAGGTTCAGGGATGATACAATCCACCACTTTCACGGGGGCCAAGACCTTCGGATACATTTTGAACAGAAGTTCAAGGATGATGCAATCCTACCACATTCACGGGGGCCGAGAACTCCGGATACATTTTGAACTGAAGTTCAGGGATGATGCAATCCCACCACATTCATGAAGACCAAAGTCACTGGATATATTTTGGACAGATGTCCCAGGATGATACAATCCCTCTTCATTCTCGAGGACCGATGTCACTGGATCACTTTTGGACAGATGTCCCGGGATGATACAATCCCTCTTCATTCTCGAAGATCGAGGTCTCTGGGTCACTTTAGAGAAAGTATCCAGGGATGATACAATCCCACTGCAACATCACTACTCCCCCTTTCGGGGAAGGTCCTTCTGAACCACACCAAGCTTGTCTCGAAAGTGTTTGAACTTTACCCGAGACAGAGGCTTTGTCAGTGTATCATCTAAACCATCTTCAGTATGTGAATATTGAACTATCATCATATGTATCTCCAGTATGTGAGTACTGAAAGCATCATCAGGTCACCATCATTTGCATCTATAGTATGTAAATACTGAAACATCATCTATATCTTCAGTATGGGAATATTGAAATCATCATCATCTCTATATTTAGTATAGAAATACTGAATCACCATCATCTGTATCTACAATATGTAAATACTGAAACATCATCATCTGCATCTTTATCTTGAATGTAGAAATACTGGATTTCTATGTGTTACGACGGAACACAGGGTTCTCTGTTATCACAACTCTCGTTATCACATAGAATCAATGTAGTATCCATCTTCAGTTCAAAGAGACCTGATATCAGCTTCCAAAGCGATATGGATTTACAACTTAGCAGAGCAATCTGCTATGTATTCTGCTTCAGCCATGCTACAAGAAACACTGGAATGTTTCCTGCTAAACCATGAACTCATAGTAGACCCCAAACAAAAGCATCTACCTAATGTGCTTTTCCTGTCTGAGATACTTCTAGCCCAATCTGCATCTATGTAGCCATGCAATCTATACTGATGGCTACCATCATAATATAAACCAAATTCTGTATTCCCTTTCAGATATATCATCACATGTTTTGCAGTTACTAGGTGAACCCGTCTTGGTTGAACAAGATCTTGACTTAAGGTGTTCACAGCAAAACAAATGTCTGGTCTGGTATTTTTTAAGTACATCAATGACCCAATGATCTGTCTGTAATGAGTCATATCTACTAACTCTGATGAGTCATCAGCTAACAGCTTCAGGTTGGATTCCATGGGTGTGGCCATGACTTTGCATTCCAACATATTGAATCTCTTCAATATCTCTATCGCATACTTTCCCTGGTTGAGAAATATTTCTTCTGAACTTTGCCATACTTCTAGACGTAGGAAATAATGCATTAACCCAAGGTCTTTCATCTCAAATTCTTCTACTAGTTTCTTCTTGCTTTCCATGATCTGTTTCTCATTTCCTGTCAAGGATAAGTCATCCACATATAATAACAAGATGACAATTTCATCTTCTACAACCTTGAGATAAAGGTTAGGATCAGCTTTACTCTTGGTAAATCCCATGCTCGACAAGAAACTATCTATTCTTCCATACCAAGCTCTGGGAGCTTTCTTCAGGCCATAGAGGGCCTTCTTCAACTTGCATACGTGATTCCATCTGGCTTCAACTTCAAATCCTCGTGACTATTCGATGTAAAACTCTTTCTCAATCATACCATTAAGGAAGGCTTGTCTTTACTTCACCATGGAAGAAACTACCATGATAGTTCTGAAGGAAGTGTACCTTACTTCCTGAAGTAAGTGTCTCTTCAGAATTAATTCCCTTTGAAAGAAACCTCTAGCCACAAATCTTGCTTTATACTTCTCGATACTTTTTTCAACTGCATGCTCTATTTTGTATATCCATTTGGAGGATACAATACTCTTTCCTTCTGGTTTAGGAACTATATCCCATACATCATTCTAGTATTCTTTCATCATAACATCTTCCATGAGTTCATCTTGTCATATCATCAACATATCCTAGTCTTCTGCATTCAACTTTGAAGGTTGGAACCCACTTTACTCTTGGTAAAGTCTCGATCCATCAAGAAGCTGCCCATCATGTCATACCGTGTCAAACTCAGATATATTCTGTAGTCACTCCCCCTGAAGTGGAGTATTATCTTCCTTATTCATTCTGTACAGGTGGTTCTATGCTTGATATATACTGGTCAATAGAGTATGTCATGTCATAGTCTATTCTTTCTGAGGCAAATCACGAACCTTTCTTTGTACACTTGTTCTTGTAGATCCATATGGAGGATACTATGTACTTCCCTTTATGTCTCGAAATCATATCGTATACATCATTCCCCGTGATCAACTATTATTCTTTGATCATAGTTTCTTTTATAGCATTATTTTCTTCATCTTGAGTTATCTCTCATACCCATGGTGGTCTTCGTCCTTTGAGGTGGATCTACCGCTCTCTGAAGCTCTTTCTTCTGTCATGGTGTCTCTGACCTTGGGAGCTTCAGATTCATGTTTATTGAATTGTCATCACTTGTTCTTTGAAACAAGTCTCGTCCTTTTTTTCTTGTAGGAGGTTGTATAGGACCTTTCCTACAATTCAAATGCACCTGTTGCATGGTTAGAACTATTTCATAAAACATATGCATAACGACAAATTCGTATGCATCATGCAACTATTTAGCCAATACAACATTCATCCATATTTCACAGAAACTTTCTAGATGCCTTCCATCTCTACCATGACATCATTGAGATTGTGCACTAATCCAATATGTCAGCAAAGAGGTTTGATAAGTGGCACTGGAGAGTTGTATAGCGCCATGAGCTACTTACCCATCACATGCATATTAGTATTATTAATGTAAACAATCTATCATGCATAACACATCAACTAAATACAATCAAATGTATAACAAAACAATATCATGAAATGGCAATTGAGTACTTATCTTTTATTTGTTTCGTGGGTAGACTCCGTCTTGATCATTCTGCTTTATCATCTTCTTCATTCATGAAATCATCATTTCTTATCCAAATGATAAGATGAATAAGAGGTTCTTCAAGAATTGAGTTTTTCATATTCCTCATCGCTTGAGGGATCTTCTTTGAATGGTGAGAGCTTGATCTTCAATTGCTCCCATCTTCTTCTTCTCTTCTTATTAGTCGAGCTGAAAGTAATCACTTACTTCTGGCATACATTCTTCACATGAATGAATCCCATGATCCTGGGAGGCCATTCAAGGTGGCTATCACCACTTATGCATACTTCTGCTTCTACAGCTTCAAGTTGTTCTGCATTCTGGATATTCACATTCTTCAACTGTTTTCTCAAATCCATCTTCTGATTTAAGTTCTTATCTTCAAATAGCTTGATCAAGGAATCAAACATCTTCGGTGTCTTTAGGGAAGACCATTGTGGTATAATTTGATCCGTGATTGAATCAACAATGATCTTCTTGGCCTTGATCAAGTTCTTCTTGTGTAAGTCTTTGAGGCTCATCTCCCTCTTAGAACTAGAACCTCTCCACTCATGTAGGTGTCCAATTCATTTTCTTCAGAGAGATCAAATACTTCCATGCTTGAAATTTTTCAACTTCACCAAGCTTATCATCAAGCTGATGTGATAGATCATGAGAACCCCAATTGCAAATAGCAAAAGATTAGATCTTACCGAATTGAGGTGTTCGTCCTGCTTCCGGAGCTGGCTGATCTACGGTTTGTCAGAGAAACCCTAATTTTCAAAACTTGGAATATTTCAGATCTGTTTGGATAGAAATATATATTTCTTCAAATGGAGCTTTCCAATGTAATCCTTTTCTGAAAACAGTGGAGGGAAGCTCCCGAAACAGGAAGCCCTAGTTTTCCAATTTCTTCTGCAGAAATGTTTGTTACTGTTTCTATTATATCTCCGAAATAACTACTCCTATATGTTTGAAATTTCTCACTAAGGTAACCTTGCATGTTCCTAATCCAACAGCATAGGTTTCATCAGAATTGGTTTCTCCAATTGGGATTTATTATCATTTTCCCATGGTGACCTGTTACAGGACTGTTCAGAACAGCGAAGTTGTATGGCATGCCACGTGTCACTGGTTCATCTTCAAGTTCTAAAATTTGGACCAAAGAAATTACAGGTCGTGATATTTCTGGAACATCTTTAGGAATTCCATTTGGACCTCTGTAGCCCATGCTACAGCAATTCTCCCCAGGTGTCCTGTTTAGGGATGAATTCTGGAAGAGGATGGAACCCTAACTTGGAGGGATCATATCTCCCATAATATAGAGAATAGGAGGATGAATTTTGGACACAGTGTAAATCAGGATTTTATATTTGGCCTCAGAAATTTTCAACTCCTGATCCTTTGCCAATCTCAGGATATAGCAAATGTACCAAAACTTAGTAGTTTTAGTATTTAGGGTTTTTCCAAATCGAGGTCAAACTAGGGTTTGACTTTTTCAGAGTTTCACCCAACCAAATTTCTTGATCCAGGTCTCTAAAATTCGATTTTGATGAGGAGAAAAATCATATGCTGGGCTCACTCAAAAATTCCTCTTCTGTAGAAATCCCTAATTTTTCGCACCAAAACTGAAAATGCTCGGAATCGAATTCCGCTTCGACAGAAAGATGCACCCTTCAATGGAGAGTTAGTATAGCCTTCTTTTGCTGATCGATTGTGGATAGAGACCCAAAAAATAAGAAGCCCTAGCTTCTATAGCTGCATAATGTCTTCTTTCAGGGTGGCTCTAATACCATGTTAAATTTTCATATGCTTAGCTAAGACATCAGTATTTAATTTCATTTTCATAACAATAGCATATAAACAAGATCACTGAAAGATAGACAAGCACAACCATACAAAAGGAACACAAAGATTTATCCTGGGAAAACCCTAAAGGGAAAAACCCAGCAAAAGCTTCCTCAATATAAATTCCCCAAAAAGATAAAATATAAAACTAGCAAGGAGATCAAAGCCTGATCCTCCTCCTTCTCCAGCTACTTCTCTTCTCCACTAATGTGCTACACAAGTGAGAGTGTGTGCTCCAAATGAGGAGCACCACATCTCTATTTATATTCATCCATCACTTTAATTAACTCATTCGACATGTAGGCTCGAGTTAATCATGTAGGCTCGAGTTACACATGTAGGCTCAAGTAACCACACTGGGGTGCTAATGACCCACCTTTACAATTAGAGGGGACTACCTCATGACTCTTATTAGTTCTTCCTATTAGAAGCATCGGGGTACAAATATAATACAAGTGGTTCTCCCGGTAGGACCATCAGGGACCACAAAAGATACATATAGAATATTCTTCGAAGTTACAATATTTCAACAATCATTTGCATTTGAAACTTATTTTTTGACTTTTACAAAGTTTAAAATCCTTTCTATTGGGTGTGGTTCAAAACTTGTCCGATTATAGGCATGCTCTTATGAGTGGATAATTCCAAGGTTTGGATAGAAAGTTTGAATGATACTTCTAGATATTTCATATGGAATATCCCCCAATCATTTGAATTCATATTGAAGGAAAGGTTATATGTTGCATGTACCCATGAAGATATAACATAGAGGTCATTTTTTATATACCTACCTAGGTGGTTCTAGTAGGAGGTAAGGAATTTGAGACATATAGTTGTCAACCAACTCAGATTTTATATCGGTGTCCTTCATTGTAATTGTCATATTCACACTTTCACTCACTTCATTCTTGGACTTGGAATCCCATAAAGTGGAGTGGAAGGCCCTTATTCGAGTTTCTACTTTTTCCTAGCTAGTTGACCTTTCTATGTCGCTTGTTGAGAAATATTTGAGAAAAACTTGTTGTGGAAGATTTGAGAAAAAAATATTTATTTTCATATTAATTTTTAATAGCTCTCCTTATAGCAGTAGTGAATCTTTTCTTTTCTAGGGTGTTCAGTTTTACATTAGTTCTTTACATAATTAAATCACCTCTTGCACCTACCTTGCACTTGACTTCAATTAAGTATATCTTATTATTAGTGGTAATTAAATTTGAAACCCTTTCATTAGTCTAGCATAGAGCTATTGGTTGATTTAGTGGTTATATAATACAAAGTGAAGATTGTTCCTTCCATACCTCTTATATTTTCTCAATGAATTTGAGGTTTACCTCACACCCTTAATATTATTGGTCATGTTATTAGTTCCCCTCAATGTGTGAGAAGAGAACATCATCATCCTCTCTTTTCACTTAGCTCTCAATGGGGATCATCATATTCAAGCTCCTCCTAGATCGCCACCTTTACCTAACATTATTATTCCATTAGTAAATCCAACATCTAAAATGTCTGTAATTACTCCACCCAATTTTTTGTATAACCCCCCTACATATACCAATGCAAATGCAAATGCAAACATCAATGTGATGTACTTTGAATCTTGATCCTTTATTTTATGGCTAGCATTAATCTTCCTGATTCGACTTGATTAACCAATGATCCCATCTGACATGATGACACATGGCCTCCTATGACCACTAAATTACCTTTAAACCTCCCAAAATTTAAAGGTAAATCTAGAGAGGGTCTATCCAACCATATCATGTCTTTCCATCCATTTTTCTCCTTAAACAATAGTTTATATTATTCCATTCATTTGTGGTTATTTAATATAACCTAACTAGAGTTCCAACAAAATGGTAAACGGAACAAGCTTCTATAACACACCCTAACTTTGTGTTAATAACCTCCTATTTTTTCACGTTCTTCCAATTACCCATCTAATATGTCGAGGGAGTGGAAATTCTTAAGTTTTGTTTTCATAATACAACTACCCATATCAAGGACCACATACATGAGTGGCATAGAAGAAGAAGCCTATGTAAGGCCAAGGTAGATGGTCATTTATGTTTATAGAGGTTCATAAAATATATCTTACCCATCATAGCCAAATGTATCACTTCTAATCGACTACAAAAAAAAGAAGCCATGATGAATGCATGATAGTACTATTTGATCTAGGATCAATCGAGGAATATTTATTCAGTCATACAAGACCCTATGAGCTAACTATTCATGAAGATATAATTTGAGGGAATCCCATTCTCTGGGTGGAGTGATTGGTGGAGTCAAATCTACCTCTTATCCATACAACCAAATGCCACTCTTCCTAGCACTAACCCATATGTAAATACCTATAGCGGTGAGTGCATGAATCCATGGAAACCACATGTGCCCTGCATTCCCCTTGACCCTTTTTTCTCATCCTCGCATGCAGGAATAATTACCTCTTTCTTAGTTCCTCTTAATTATTCCCATGTCCATGATATGTATTGTTGTGGTGCTTCTACAACATATGTATCTCCACTACCCCATAACCCATACCGTGCTTTCCCTACCCCTTTTTCAACCTTTTCAATACAAAAACATCATATTCCCCAACATCAATATTCATGTTTTCCATAGCAATAGGTTTATGCTCAAAAACAAAATTTTCACGTCCCCATGCCTCCGACCGGCAAAGAGGACGCGATCTACGAACTTTATTGGACCGGGCTAACCGCCCCTAAACATATGCAAGAATAAAAATTCATAAACAGAATGCCTAAACATGCACATTGAACATTTATTTTACACAGCGGAAATCCATGAATATGTACAGGCTTAAAAATTACTTAAAACAAAATGCTGAAAGAGAGAATGCATTGCAGTATAACATGCCTAAATGCAATTCATTTAACATACACAACTACAATTGTAGATTATGCACAGCTATGATTATCTATCTTGCACAGCGGAATCAATGTGCATTCAACAAGCAGAAATTCATCATGTTCATTTCATTTAATTAACAGTAAATATGGAATTGTAGAGGTAAAATACACAAGATCACTTATCTTATGAACGCTTTGCTCCGCAACCAGCTACATCGCTGCAACGTTCCACCCAACCATAGGCCAGCGTGCTCCTTAATCTCTCAGCAACGCTGCCACCCCCGAGCTGGGCATGATTCTCCAAGGAATAAGGGAACTAGCAGGCTTACACATAGCCAGGATACACAAA
Organism: Pseudotsuga menziesii; assembly: GCA_001517045.1. NCBI lineage: Eukaryota > Viridiplantae > Streptophyta > Pinopsida > Pinales > Pinaceae > Pseudotsuga > Pseudotsuga menziesii. The sequence continues at coordinate 256,109 of LPNX010306330.1, forward strand.
ACACATATCCAAGCCAACCAAGTTGGGTTTATCAGGCCATTAAGGAGCTGAAGAAGGCAATTGCTAAGCTGGTGAGCTCATTACAGAGCCAAGAACACCTACACCAAAACTAGCCTGACCTCTAAGACACCCATCCACACCCAACGCAAGGAATCAGTCCCTTCTCTGCTACACAGTCCCTCAAGCCCTGCATTCCCTTCCAGTGCTATTCAGGGGTGATGGAGAAGAAGGCCAGCCCTCTAGCTCTGCCTGTGTGGTTTCTAGCACCAGGTTTATCAAGCAACTAAGCCAACACCCTTGCTCCCAATACAGTCTGAAGACCAACAATTGCACTTCGGCAATTAATTTAGCTAATAAAGCTTAAACAGAGGAAAATTGTTAGAATAATCCTTCGGGATTATTGTAAATAAATAATTAATAGGAATTTGATTAGATAGGAAGCCAAACAGGCTGAGCGGAAGGTGAAACCCAACCGCCATGTACTTTGTATAAATACAAGCATTTGCATTGGAAATGAATATAGAATCGGGAGTTATTACCAACAAGTGGTATCAGAGCCTGGCTATTTGCCTGCCATAACTCCTGGTTGCATTGCATGCCTGCCATTCTCCCTGTGTCATCAGAACGCTGCCATTCTGCCTGCCAGTCTGCTCTTTCAGAGCTACATGCCAGTCTCTCCTGCCTGCATGCATTGTATGCGTTACAATTCCTTCTCGATTGAGTTTTGTGTGCTGCGTTGAGAAGTGGGCTTGGTCTCACTCTTCTGTGAATATAGTGTTCTCATTTTTGCTGCCTGATGAGTTTATTCCTCTACAGTTTTAAGGTTTCGGCTTAGTTTATTCTACCCTTCCCGCGGCCTCTCATTGCCTCCACATGAAACCCTAATCCCGACCAGAAGTCTGGTGATTATTGTAAAATTCTGCGTGAAAGTTAAAGTCTGGTGATGAGTATTATTCTGGATGAAACCCTAGAAATATTCTCCCTTCACCATTTCTTGAGTTGATACAAAAGAGTATGAGCTTGAATACCGTGAGGATGTTATTGAATATTAAGTTGAAGACTACATTGGCGCCCACCGTGGGGTACTGCCTGCGTGAAGCTCGTATATATATGGTGTAAGAGCTTCCACTGCATTTCAAGATTTCTGCTCGCTGCGTGCTCTCTTTTTTTCTGAGCCTCCCAGT